>JAKWJA010002493.1:63357087-63957087 GCA_027704765.1 Solanum habrochaites
TATATAAGGAAGAGGAGTATAGGTATATAACCAGTTAAAGTATAAGTTGTATTAGTATTAAGACAAAAGAAAAGTCTCTAAGAACGAAGTAGTAAGTGTAGCATATGTATTAGTTATATAGTATTAAGGGAGAAAGAAAGAGAAAAAAGAAATAAGTCAGTAATATATAAGAAAGGAGAAAAAAGGCCCCCCCCCAACTTGTCTGTCGCACAGTCTTAAGACTCCAAACTCCAAGTTTTTAAAGCCTCTTATGGAGAAACGAGAAAAGAAATAGAAAGAAAAGAAATTATAAAAATAGCAAGGCGTTGTAGGGCTTACCAGACACGAATGTGAGATGAGATTGAAGAGAGGTCAAAGGATGGGGTGGGGGGGAGAGGTCAAAGGATAGCCGGAGCGAGATGCACCTCCACCTTCAAATGAAAACGAGCTCCAAGCACAAAGGGAAAATTTGATGCATGAGGTTAATACTTGCTCAACCATTGGTTACAGAAATTGTTATGACATAGGATGAAGCAGAGACCGATTACTAAAATCAGGGATGAACTCAAAAAATGGTTTATGCTAGATATTTACACCAGAACGATGAGAGGTATGGGCCAACGGCCCGTGCTTTGGCTCCATATCACCGAAAGCGTTGGCGAAGATTTATAAGGGCCTTGGAGATGATTGGATTCGAATTCAGGTTTATTTAAAGCTATTCTCTTAGTAATGATTTATTTCATTATTATATTTATTTAGTTTTTTCTCTTCTTTTAGTTTTGTGTATTTTATTCATTAAAGTCAGTCTAAGTCCTAAGTACTTCTGTTTATTTTGTTGTTTTATTCAAATCATTGTTTCCAATATTTGAAAATGATGAAAAAGATACTTACGATCTCCTTCTGTGCATATTCAAAAAAAAAAAAAAAACGTAAATTAATTAACAATAATAATTAGTATTAATATTCTTTTCTCGAACTTACGCATGATCTGATTCATGGGCCCCAAAACATGATACGTAGGCAACCCAGGGGGTTCGATCCAAAATATTTTATTATTATGATTTTCTTTTCTTTTTTCTCTTTTAAAAACATATTATAATGATAATAAATAAATTAAATAAGTAAATAATAATAAGTAAAAATATTAAAAAAACTAATGACTAGAAGAAATGCCTAGGTAAGCCGGGATGAATGGAAAACATAGGTCCTCCATTATAGAAGATTGTATGTGGATACAAGTGAATATTAATCTTACACTTAATGGTTTGGTACTCTATTCAGAGATGAGGAGAGAGAGAGAGAGTAGAGAGAGAAAAAAGATGGGGAGAGAGACATTTACTAGCTAAAGGTGGTTGGGTTTGTGGTTTTTAAACTTGGCATACATTCCTTACAACCACAAAGAATCGAAAGGGAAATAGAAAATGGCCCCAGGGACGGAAAGAATCGGACAATGATGAGGAGATCCAAAAAACCAGATAAACTTCACAAGAAACAGGGACAACAGAAGAGATAAGGTGTTTAAGACAACAAAAGAATGCAGAGATGTATGAGGCTTGGATGAGTGGACACCTCCACCATCTTCAATCCGAACTATTTTAATACAAAATATGTTCACCCTATCCAGGTGTCGGACAAGCGATATCGATATATCCCCCGGATTCGACCCATATGCTAACACATCCAATTCGTCGCTGGTGGAACTCGATGGCGCGCTCTTCGGAATCCGCATTTGTCATAAGTAATCCACTCTTTTGGTCAACTGCCACGACTAACAGATCCCGCAGCCAACCGATGGTGCCCAAATCCAAACAGCATCCTCCGTCCAAAGTTCGGCGTGAGCAGAGTACACTCTTAAGAGGACCATTAAAATTCAAAGTTCTCATCCCCACATTCATCCAATATAGTTCCCCTGTGAAATGAGAGGGATGGTCAGAATGAGGAACATGAAGAATTGGACTAAGGAAAATGAAGAGTTTGGAAACAGGTAGAGGAAATGAAGAAAATGGACTAAGAAAATGAAGAGTTTGGAACAGAGTATAAGAGAGGAGCAGGGACTAGGAGGGCCACAAAGGCATCCTCGTTCAGTGACTTGTGTATGTGTCCTCACTCCATTTTGCCTGCTGTTTTAAAACTCCAAAGTTTGAAAAATAAAATGGGTCACAGAGACCCCATAGCTCATCTAAAGAGAGATTTGCAACCAATTGAGGGGTGAACGAGGGCAAAGAAGAAGTTACTTAATGGCCTATTTGATGAAAGCCTTATAGGGATTGCATCGGAATGAGTCATAGATCAGGATATCCCCCAATTGGCAACACATGGGATGATTGGTGATTTGGCTCGATGGTTGTGTACAACAATTCCAATATTAATATTGACATTGTTCCAGATCGCTCCTCGTTAGCCAACATGAGAAAAAGACCACGGAAAATTTTCGCTGAATATGATATCAGATGGAGGGAAACAAGCTGCTATAGGGTTTTTAAAACACCGATGAAGGAAGTCGAGATGATTGGCGTTTTCTCCAAGGCGCAAAGAAACCTGATTACTTGCACTATTGCTTTTTGCGTAGCGGAAGAAATTCGCTGAAGTTATAAGGTAGGTGGGAAATGGTGGAAAATGGCACAAGTCTGGAAAAAGATTGTAAGTCAAGCTGCCCTTAAAAAGCCAAAACACAAGTGCTTCAAAAATGGTTCTGGAAATTGGAGGGAAGAAAGGAGGAAGGGAGGATGTGGCCACTGTCTGTATCAGCGCCTAGGACTCATGTTCTAGGTAACCCCACAACATTATATTTCCTCCCAAACTCAACAATATTCGATGCTACACTCCAATTATGTTTTTTTTAATCACACACAATTGCACCCCTTTCTTATCAACAATGGCGTTTTTTTGGGCACTCAACTCCCAAAATCATCCACCACCCCCAAAAGTTCATCTTAAACAACTGCTAGACTTCCTTTCCGTCATTAGACAACAATACAAAAAGGGAAATGGCGGGTAAAGGTGAGTTCACGCCTATTGGGGAGGTCGTATGCTAGCTGTTTCAAAAATTAAGACCGGTGAATGTTTGAGTCCTATTGAGGAGAAAGATGTCGAATCTTCCCCCGAGAAATTTGGATTATTCTCACACTGCGCATTATTGTTCTATGCCCCAGGGCAAAAAATAGGAGATGTTTGGTATTTGAAAAGGGCCATTCAGGATTGATCAGATTCTAACCGAATATGGTTTGGAAGTCCGAGGGAACCAAATCTATCAAAATCCATTGCGAGGAAGGGACATACTCGAAAAAAAACATGCTGGAAATGATAAGGGGGTCATGAAGAGTTTGCATATTGTTATAAGCAATCCTGTAGGGTTGGAACTGGCACTTGGAAGTCAAACAATGTTGTGTGATCTAACAAAAATGATGCCTTTAGGGGCGGAAAATGTTGTTAGAAAATTTGAGTCCCAAACACACCCATCTTAACGCGATGAAAGGAGCCTTGAAAGATTGTTTCTTGCAAGTCCGGAAGTAAGGCAAAATCGTTTGTTCAAAAAGGCCAAACAAAACCTATCTTGATCGTTGAAAGGGGCACATATTCCTCCTTTGATTAGCAGGACAGTTATCCCAGCTCACAATGACTAACCCAAAAGTGTTCCTTGTAATTAGAACCTCCTGTCGTGACATACAAGGAAAAAAAAAAAAAAAAAAAAAAGTTGCTGAAGAAATAGATGAAGTAGGGAGGAATAACCGTTCAGGAAGATTGTTAGATGTAGTCCACGATGGAAATACGGAAAGGAAAAACTAAAAATGGACCAAATACAAATAAGAGTCCGGTCACTGAAGGAGAGGCAGAGAATTTCATAAGGAAGATGAAAAACTATCAGACTACTCCGTGTCGGTTGGAACAAATAGGGGGAAAAACTGCAGCCGAAATCTCTTGTTGCTTGCTAATACAATTCTGATTGAAACATCGTAAGACTGTAATGAATTTATGTGGGAATGAAGCAATGTCCTTAGTAAAGTTACAGTGAGTCAAGTTAGAGCAGATTGCTGGGAGAATATTGAAGGTAAACCGCATCCCTTTTCAGATGATGAACTACCAAAGAAGGTACAGGAGAAAACAAGGCCCTACATATCACTGTAAAAGTGTGAGTTTCATATGTCACTTCGAGTTCTAATTGATGGGGATATGGAGCATATTTGTCCTTTATCAACTCTACAGAAATTGAATGTTAGTGCTGAAAGGGTCCGACATCCCAACAATCTATGTGTTTAGAGCTTTGGATGGGTCAAAACCAGAGGTATTGGTGAGATTAGAGCTCCGTACTAAACCATATGGCCTGTGGATTTCGCTGTGAATTTTCAGTGTTGGATAATCAACGCGTCTACAACTATTGTGGGGGAATGCCATGGGTTGCATAGGGGTGGAGCAGTCCCCTCAAACGTTGCATCAAATGATTAATGTTTGAATACGACGACAAGAGGTTTAATTGTCTATGGTGAGGGGGATTTGTAAATCTACAAAGACTCTTCCTTCCCTTGTAATCAAGGAGGATAATAGAAGGAGGCACTAGTTTACAAGCATCTGAGTGTGGTTATTCGAGCAGTACCCGAGGGTACGAGTGTCATTTCAAAACCAAAGATTCCCATCGAGTCTGTAATGGTGGTGAATGAATTGCTGAAACATTGAAACATGGTTTTTTAGCCGGGTTTAAAGGTTAGGAATCTCTTGCAAGTAAGAGCTTTCCTGTTGAGCTAAGAAAAGAGCATCGGTACTTTTGGCTAGGCTACCAACCTTGGAGTCGAGGAACAAAATGAAGGCAAAGAAGCAGGAAGAGGATGCATGGTCACTTACCAAGCCTATTAAAACCAATCTACAAATCTGTAATTAAAGCCCACGCAACAGAATCTGGATCAATCATCTTTTTCCAGAGCAAGGATGAAAGTAGCGAAAGAAATGAGAAATGATTCAAACTAATTTTCAAGATTTCTTTGTCGAGGTTGATTATGGTGGAACTCGGAGGAAGGCACTAGCGGACTAGAGATGTGGCAATCATTGCGTCATGATGTCAAGCTAAACAATTGGGAGGCCACCCCTTCCCGTTAACGACGAGTCTGGTATAGTCTGTCTTGTTTTTTCTTTGTATCCGATTCATTCTAGGATTGTAATTCGGGGAAAATTTTTTTTTTTAATCCTGTAGTTGTATTCAAAAATTTATTTCCCGTTTCAATAGGAAGTAATTGATCTTTTTTCAGGTCTAATAATTTGTTCGTTTCTTTTATACAGTTCTTTCAGGCCGATTCTAGTTGATATGACATGCATGCAGGCATTTTTCGCCAAGACCTTAATATCAATCTAATCTTTGACCTAATATTGAAAATAATAGTCAGAAATCAAAAACATGATGAAGAAGAAGAGTATTTGAAGAAGTAAGAAGTAAGGAGGGATTTCAATCATTTTGAAAATAAGTCAAATCCAAAACATGAGTGAAACTGAGACGATTAAAATTTGGGGATAGGAAATTATTAAGAGACTAAGATAAGTGTCAGGTTCGACATCAAAAGGAACGATTTATTAATCCGGCCTTGTTTGATTACAAAGAGGTTTTTGCGTCCTACTCTTATGATGCATGACCTGGATAAGAATAGACAAGGTTGTCACAAGTTCAAGTTGCCAATTGATCCAATTATTCCTCTCGATAAAGCAGAAGTGAGGAAAACTCACAAACCGACCATGAGTGTAATAATTTAAGAGGATGATCACAAACACAACTTGAGGCCAAAGTCATTTCAAGTCCTCTCAATATCCTTCTTGGTTGCTCGTTAGCCAATAAATCTACCCGTCACTAGAAAGACAACAAAAGTTCGAATGTGTGTTGATTATCATGATTTGAATAAGGCAAGGTCCAAAGATTGTTTGTCCTTTGCCTAACATCCAGTTTATTGGGTAGTGCGTGTGCTAAAAAATGAGGACGCATTTGGCCACATATCCAAAACCAAAGGCAAATTTTCTCCAATGGGAGGGGACCATTCGTTGTTAAAAAGGGGGGTATTACCCAAATGGTGCTCTTTACCTAGCAGATATAGAAGGCAAACAACCCAAAGTGACAGAAACGGTAGTCAATGCTGATTTGTGGTGAAAAAAGATATTAACATATTGATTGAGGTTGACATTAGACCAACCTAGTTGTGGCTCGACATTTCAAGGGTTGATTCAACGGATCTCTGGTTATGCTTGATGGTGTGTCCTGACTTCAAATAAAAATAAAAAAAAATAAAAAAAATAAGCAAAAAGTGCATTAAAAAAAACAAAAAAACAAACAACAAAAAAAAAATAACAACATTGCCTGAAACTACGTTTGCCCTGATTCTGTTTTCGGCCAGATACGTATGGCCAGACATCGTTAATATGGGGTTCGGTTTCAACCAAGACAAATCAAAAAATTCCATATGTAGTTTTATACGAGGGCAAAAAGCTCGTTGTTTATTCAGTCGGTTCTCATCTTAAACTTCAAAAATAAAAACCCCAATTATCTAAAAGTCAAAAAAAAAAGTCTTTTTATCAACCCTTGATATGTCGATGAGAAAGTCGGTTAAGGGTAGGTAAAAATACTTGAATGGGCACCATAAGACAAGTGTCAGTAGAAAGAAATAAAAATGAGAGGTCTTATTTGGTGAAAACCTAAGTGGGCACCCTAAGGCAAAATGAGTTGAATATCAAAGCGTCTTATTGGTGGAAAACTCTGACATGCACCCATAAGGCAGAATGTGCGCTGGAGCAATTAACATGATTGAGTTTTAGCGGCAAAGACCTTCGTGAATATCACAAATTTCTATAGGGTTCAGATTATTATGGCTTCATAAGTGTTGAGATTCCACATCAAGATTGAAAAGCAATAATGATTGATGAATAGATGATAGCCAAGTCTGGAAAATCAAGTCAAATTGCATTGGCATGATCAGTAGAATCGGATCCCACATCAGATAAAGTTTTTTCTTTCTTCGTCTTACCAAAAAAAAATCTTCATCGAATCTTTTCTTTATTCACATTATAGTTCGTAATTTCTATACTTTTGTCGTCATTTTTTTTGTATGTATTTGAGTCGAGCTCTTTGTAAAAAAAAAAAAAAAACTATGAAGATTCAAGACTCCGCTTACCAGAGTCTCTAATCGGTTACTAGCAAAGCATAAGGCTACCGAGTTTGTTACTGTAATCTGTCTTCACGTGTTGAATTCGAAAAATTCTCTGATCCTAATTTGGGAAAAAGGCTAAACAATGAGTGTGTGGGATAAAGAACATGGATTTAGGTCCCAAAGTAAAGCAAATTGGATGAAAGTACAAGCAATTCAATAAGAAGTATTGACGTTGGATAACAAACCTAAAGGTATAAGGGTTTGAGCCACCCTTGTCGAAGGATGGAACCACAAAACCAACCACCACCTTTTCAAACTCACAAATTTTCTTTTGTTGAAGGCAGGGACACAAGTTGTTTCAAGATTGAGGATTCGAGGAAACCTAGATGTTACCTCGCTGCAGAGCGAAGCACGGAAATGGAAAACCCCTACAATAAAGACTGTGGAATATTATATGAAAATTGGCTAATATATATCAAAATGCAATTACTTGAATGTGGAATATTTATTTTGTTTAATTACTATGTATTATTATTTCTCTCTTGAAGGAACTTCCAAATAATGAAGATAGCATTCACAATGTTTCGGTGGTATATTAGTTTGTTGAAAACTATTAGCAGGACCCTCTGGATAATGGGATTAGCAGAAACCTCCTGGATAATGGGACAGCAGGACCCTCATGGATAATGGGACTAGCAGGACCTCTAGATAAGGGGGACTAGCAGGGACCCCCCTGGATAAGGGGATTAGCAGGGACCTCAGGATAATGGGACTAGCAGGACCCTCCGCGGATAATGGGATAGCAGGACCATCCTGGATAATGGGACCTAAACAGACCCTCCGAAATAATAGGATTGAGATTATTATCATAGGATTAACACTTCATAGTTTAGGATTTTAAGTTTGTATTTCTCCTTAAATAAACATTCCTAGCCGAAGTTTATGTTTTATATTATATGGCTACGAACTCACAAAAAATTTTTCAGTGAAAAATGGGCAATTTTTTGTTTTTGTGTGTGGGTTTCTCAGGTTTTCTCAGCGAAATCGGGATTGAAATTCAAGAACAAAGTTTCAAATTTTTAAGAAGAATCAATTCAATGATGGTTAGAATTAGATTCTAATGCCATTGTAGCAGCCCTGACTTCCACACATCTTTGTACTAGTCAACTTTTGATCAAGCAAACACGCATTCATTTAAGAGCATTTTTCAAGTTAGTTGTCATTGAAGAAATGTCAGCAGATCGTCTAAGTGGCAAGTTATGCCTCAATTCCAATTCAAGTTGAGATTTCACTCAAAATCAAGGTGGATATCTTTAAAGGCACAAATTGCAATGAATGATTCACGGAAAGCTGCGGGATTAGAATTAGAGTTTGTACATTTGTTTTTCTTTTGATTAATAGGTTGTCAATTTTTAGGTAAGGATAAGAGCCGCGATTGGAGGCCTCAGGGAACCTCACTTAACTTCCAACTCATCACTTTATCTCCGCGAAAACTAACAAGTGACCTGAGTTCCCTTATCACCCGGAATATGCCAGGATGTACGACAAGACTCGGTCGCAAATGTTGGTCTTTCAAATTAAAGTTGTTCAAAAACTTTGTCATTTGTCTACTTCTTTGTCTGGAAAACTCTTCGTGTTTCCAGTCAAAGAGGGGCAAAACTGTGTTGTAAGACACATAATTTGAACGAATTTAAATTTAACACTAATTTTTAGAGATCAATATTTTATCAACAAATTTCAAATATATTTGACTTTTTATATTTTCATTAAGTTGATTTAAAAGTATAAAAAATAAACAACATAAATATACTTTTTATAGAAAGTTTATTTTTGTGATTGTTAAAATAAATATATATAAATTCTATATTACTATAATATAATATATATATATATATATATCACTTATAGATATTATATATATATATTATTATTATCCATTTAGCTTTTATTTTTTATTTTAATCACCACAAATAAAATTAGCTGGGTTATTCAGGTCAGCTATATTTAATATAAAAAATAAAAAAAATTTTCTAAAATAAAAAAGTAAAAAAAAAAAAAATCCCATTACCCCCAACTTTAACATTACCCTCACGTTCCCCCACACGCACACACTTACACTAAACACCAAAAAATATTTAAAAGGAAAAGATCAGACACCAAAGGGGGGAAGGAGAAAAAGATCAGAGAAAGGTGAAAAAAAAAAAAAAAAGAACGAGCAGAGAGAAAAAAAGGAAAGGACAAAGTTTTGAAAAGAAAAATACAAACAAAAAGAAAAAAGACTCTCCACAAACAAAACATCAAGTAAATATATTTACATATTTTGCTTTGACTCAAAAACAAAGGTTGAAGTTGAGGTACTTCGCGGTTGGTTCCTTATAGAATTGTTTTTCTTTTGGTGAAGTAATTTCCACAAGAGGTAATACTAATTTAATTTGTATTTAGTTTTAGTCATGATCATGATAATGACGAAGACTGAATTGCCATATATATTAAAGTTGTTAAATTCGCGTAGTTTAATGCCATTAATATGTATTCAGGTTATTGTATGAAGTTATGTTCAAAAGTTCATATTAGTTTATGTTTAGATCCTCGTATTAAGTATATTTAGTGTGAAATATGATATCAAAAACCATGATTTATTTTATATTTTAAATAACCCACGTTTATTTATATTTAAGTAAAATTATTGTCCAAAGTCATGAATTTTAATATTAGTTTATAAGATAACATGGATCTATATGTAAATATATTAATTTTAGTTAGTAGAAGTTTTAATTAAGTAGTGATGTAAAAAAAAAACGAATAAAAAAGAAAAATTATAAAAATTCAATAATAATAAAAGGACAGGGCAAGTAAAAAAAAAAAACTGTTGAAAGAATATACAAAAAGAGGGAAAAGAGAAACAAAAAAAAAAAATAGATAGAAAAGAAGTATAAAAATAATATAAAAAAAAATTCAATTGAAGAGGGGAAAGAATTTGTTATATTTATTTTTTGGTGAAAGTTCTTTGTCCAACAAAAAAATTAAGTGAAAAAAAAAACAAATAAAACCTTGAAAGTATAAAAGATAATAATAACATAAATAATAAAATAGCAAAAAGATGAGAAAGTACAAAAACAAAAGGTAAAAAAAAAATAGAATAAAAATAAAACAGAATAATAAAAACAAAAGATCAATAATAATAACAAAAGAATATCTTATTTTTATTTCTGCTTTGCTATGATTTAATTTCGATGGATATATTATATGTTTAATTTAAAGGGCATAGTTAATAATAAAGTAGTTTTAATAGATTTATATAAGTCAAAGAGATGAGGGTACAAATATATTTGTCTTAATAATACAAATGTATAAATTAGTTAGTATGAATGTCCATAAAGCGACGTGCAGAACTACGGGACTCGAAGGGATTGCCTAATACCTTCCCTTGGTCAACAGAATTCCTTAACCGAACTGTTCGCAGACCAAACAAAGAGAATTCTTTTGATTAGGGATTAAAACAAAAAAAGGTGACTTGGAAAACCATAACTTATCCAAGTGGCGACTCTGAAAAGCTAAAATAATCCTCTAATTAATTAGTCACTTAAAGTTGGAAAAAAAAACCTTACGCCGCAGCGCGGAAAAAGGTGGGGTGACAATTTGGAACAGGTACTTGGTTCAGACTGTTTGTTGAGAGTAATGGAAGAAAGCAGCAGAAGAAAGTTTGTGACGTATGGGACGACGGAAGGCCAGGACAGGACCCGTCGTGACCAACTCCAGTCCGTCACGAGGTCTGTCTATACTCAGAAGCGTTGGGACAGATTTTTCAGTTAATTAGAATCTTTTTTTATTAGGTTTTTGTTTTTATTATAAATAGGTGGAAAAACTCATTTTTGTGTGGTTAGACTTTTGATAATTTTTAGTTCTGTGGTTCAAGTAGTGAAGAAAAGAATAATTTAGTAATTGATACACGTTTTCTGGATGGGCATGCTTATTGGTGTTGTGTTGATTAATCAACGTGGAATTCTGGCTTTATTCTTTCTCATTAAAGTAAGTGCATGAATTATTATATTAAATGATATGAATGGTGTGGATTATGACAAGGGTAACTAAAAGTCCATAAACTAGGGTTGTGGGAACAATGGGTGATAATGAGGTAAAATATAATTAAAAATAGCATTCTAGAATATTGTCTTGCATGATGTCATTCTTTTGCGTTGTGAGAATCTTTTTAACGGATGGACAACGTTAGAACTCGCCTTTAAATGCTACTTGCCGGCCAAGGAGGGTAGATAATCGGAAAAGAATATCAACATAGATTTAGTGTACACTATCTAATAGCTAGGTCAGTTGGTACGAAGGTAATAACTTAGGTCAAATATCGAATACAATGCTTTTACATGAGGTTAAAAGTAAGGGTTAGTATAGAAACACACGTGAAGCCGGATCAAAGGTGCGGAGTGAATTTTCTAGATGCCGGCCCAAGGATTTAGATATACTAACTTATCACTTTACATGCAAGATAATAGGAAATAATGTTATAGTTAGAATTATCAAGTTGGAAACCTGGCTGTGGGACAACTTTGAGCCCTAGTACTTTATTAATGTATTAAGCTCCGAGATTTGAATCTGTTAGTTTTTACTTTAATTTAGTTAAATTATTTTCATTAATTTAGAAATAAAAAACCCTTTTTGTATCTTTGTTTCTAGGGAAATAGTTGATAAATAATAGGAATAATAGAATAAAAGGTAAGTATGAACTCTTTTCCTCGTGGACGATCCAAACCTATTAGTTGGATTCTTTACTTGTACGACCGCTTTACTTTTTATTTGAGAAGTAGGTTTGAGCGTATCAACTACCTTTTTGTAAAGTTTCCTTTTATACATTTTCTTTTTGGGTTTTGCTTCCCAACGTTTTGACTGATTTATAAAGGGGGTTGTATAGAGTTTTTAGGCAGATTACTCTTGTAAAGATTTGAAGAAATACATATTGGAAAATTGAAATTTTCCTTTCAACTTAGCTTTCCGATTTGGTCCTTGCTTGGTTGTTTTTGTGGATTGTTTTTGGCCGTCTTGTTGATATACCTTTGGGTGATTGTTTGGTTGTTTGGACTGAGCATTTGAAGGGCTGTGCAACCATTCATTTGCTGTCCAACGAGGTTGAGAAAATAGCCTCGTGACATAATGCTCATGAATCTAAATATGGGTATGATGACAACAAAAATAAGAGAAAAGGAGTGTGTATCAGTCAGTTTGATTCATAATTTCATGTATTACCAGTTCGATTTTTGATTTGTATATGTCTTCTCACTTCTTTAAATGCTTTGATATAGTGAAAGAAGAAAGATAATAAAAAATTACATCAATAAGAGAAAATATATTACGAAGGCTATAATTACATGTTATCACCAAACATAGTATGAAATTTTTTATGTTAATCAAATTACGGTCCTTTATAAACTTGTAAATGCTACAACCTACAATTACAATAATCCAATAACAATAATGCAATAATATTTTTTTCGATTCGATTTTTGCATACCCTTACTTCACTGGGATGAAATCTCTTTAATATAACATCAATTATAATTCTTTTAGAGTCAAATAACTTTATGTAATAACGAAATATAAAATTTTGCTAAATTATATTTCAAGATATTTCAACATCTTGGCATATACACCCACATTAACAACTTCTTCAAAAACCACATAAGTTTCTGAAGTCTTCACAAGTAGTATATATCTTCCATGAAACTATACTTCTTTGTAGTATCATATTTATTAGATTTTTTGCAGTTAATATGACTTGCATCTTTGTCCAACCCTTTTCCTTAACATTCTCCAGCGCTATACGAATTAATATTGCTTCAATAATGATGATTTTCTCAGGATATTGAATTGGGGTACCAAAGGATTGAAGCAAGTTATCTTAATGTTATGAACAATTATAAGTATTTCCTCTGTTGAATTTCAAAGAACATATTATGTATACAAGATACTATAACCCCAAATTATTTATAAATAATTTTTACCCCTTGTTGCACCCCCCCCCCCCCCCCCCCCCCCCCGGGCCCCCCCCCTTAGTGACACTAGCTTGAAAAAATGTAAACACACGCTGGGCCCACAAAATAGTGTCAGGTAGGCCAAAAAGGGATAAAAATTATTTATAAAATAAGTTCAGGGGTAATAGGACCTTAGTATATTATAAGTTTCTATGATATTTCGGACATAGGTTGAGGTGTACTTGTACATTTTTCCTAAATTTTACACTAAAAAGGAATATTCTCTTTATATTTTTTCTCCCTTTTTAATATTATATTGTTATTATTATTATTATTATTATTATTTTATCATTGTATAACTAATAGTAAAATAATCGAAAAGAAATTTAGTGTGATGAATAGTGTTATATCAAATTCGGTGTAACACTATTTATACATTAAAATGGTGTAAAAATTGGTTTTTGGTTTGAGCACTAAAATACCAAAGGTTACGCCACAATAAGAAGTGGCGTAAAAAATTTGATGTTGGGTTGGAGATGGGATGTAAGAATTGACACTCCTTTCAAAATTTTCAACACCATTTCAATAAACAATTAAGGGTAGTTTGGTAGCGTGTTAGAGTTATTCGGGTATTAGTAATGTATGAAATAATTCTGTGTGAATATATGTATTTTGTATTAAATAGGTCTAACCTATTGGTGGACCCCTAAAGTTAACATTATTTTTCACTTAAACATTTTAACTAGACTTTGTTCATTTTAGACACTTCATGTCATGTCCCGTTGTGTCATTTTGACACTTTTTGCTAACATGACATAGTCAGTGTGATACACTATTTACCAGCGAGTGGAGAGCTTATATTTAATCTATTTTTATTTAATTTTTTCTTCTTCTTCTTCCCCATTTTAGCCACCATTTTCAAAACTTAAACTCCTTCCATGGAGAAATAGATCTAATAGTGCTACAACACCAAGAAATTTCAAGCTTAAACAACTTTTCTTATTTTGTTGCCATTCTTCCTTGAAATATTTTTAAAAAAATTGAAATATATTTTTTTAAAAGAAATATTTGAAAATTCTTTTAGGGAACTCTTTGTTTAAATTTGAAGAATTTGATTTATTTGAGTTATAAGCAAGAGGGATCAGATTTTGCAAAGAAATTGTGCTTTTGTAAATAATTCATTTCAAATAGTTAAATTACTATAAAAATATATCGAAGAAAATTAAAACATTATGGATAGGGGGTTGTGGAATGTGGAGAAGACAATCTGATGGGGGGAGAGGTTGAGGATCAGGGGTGGGTGTGGAGGAGAAGACAACATTATGGCTTGTAAGTGGTTAATTCTTTTTAAAATTATTTGGATAAAAATTGATACATGTCATTAAGTCATTGGCCTTTATTAAAAAAAAAAATCAAAATTCATTACTTAAAAAATATTTTCAATATATATGTCATGTGTCTTTGTTTAATTCGTCATTTTGACACGTCATCGACGAGTGTGTTACACAGACCTTACATATTTGGTTGATTATAAAAAAAATGTCAAAATGACACACCAAAACATGACATGAGGTGTGTAAAATGGACAAAGCCTAGTTGAAATATTTAAGTGAAAGTTATTACCAACTCTTTATAAGGCTAACGATGGGTTAGACCTTAATTATATAGTTATTAGTCATTTTACCTTATGATGACTCAAGGGTCATGACTTCTGCAAAAGAGCGTTAATAGCATATACGATTAGAAATATTCAGAATATGTACAACAGAGTGTCTACTTGAACGATCTGCAAATACTAACTAATGTTATACACCCAAAAAAATAGCAAACATTTCATTTTTGGCATATAAGATGACGATTTCATTATTTAGCATATACAAAGTATGTCGGCGTTCGCTTTCTAATAGTTAATCTTTTGCATTCAGAAAATCATAGCATAGGGATTTGTTACTGTTCCTGAAAAATTGTATAATGGATGAAAGTGAAACTGTCTGAAAAGTGGATATGACATTAAAATCTGGTATAGTACATTACCTGAAAAGCTAAATAATGAAAGCATCCCGAAAAGCTAAATAATCGATTCATTTCATTCTCCTTATCGAGCAAACTTAGATTGAGATTTCAAAAACTTATCTTCATCATTAAGAAAAAGTCACAAAATCAAGTAAGGGACTTCTTCTAATTAGACAGTGTAAAGTCTTTCAAAAATTGAAAATATAAAGTACATTTTTTATTATATTAGCAAATATTTGTTCATGTATATATCATTGTCCAAATGTCGGCTAGTCAAGGGCGGCAGTACACTATAACCAATTGGACACCCTTCGTTGAAAAATTACATAGTATATATAAGTAAAATTACACCTTAAATGCTTATATAACACATTTTGGACACCCTTAAACACACTAAAGTCTCCTAGCCTAACGGTATCTTGAGACAACGCATATTAGATACCTACAACTTTAAAATATAACAAAAAAAGCAGTAAACATTAAATTTTAATCAATTTTTTCAATAAATTTTAAATAAAATTTAAAAGTAATTATTTAATTTAAATTTAATTAGAAAATTCCAATTTTTTTTCTATACCGCTACTAAAAGTGAAAAAAAGGCTCTATTTCTTTTTTAGAAAAACTCGTTTGATTTGACTCTTTATTTTTAATATCTTGTTGTTAAGTCGCCAAAGTTGGTGAAATCTTTAATTATAAAAGTGATTTGATCATAAACTGATTTTTCTCTCTCTCTTTTTTTTTCCGTTCACTTCCTATTAAACAAACATGAAAATTCAAGCTAAATCTTACGTTGTTTGATTATTTAAAAATTAGTATATTTTTTCATTAAAAAAATTTAATTGATAATATTACATTGTTTGATTTTTAAATTTTAGTGCACCCATCATCATTTTTTTTTTACCTATATGATTCTTGGACATCCTTTATGAAATTTTTGGCTACACCACTGTTGCCAGTGACACTAAAAGTTGAGAATTTCAATAGGTGCTTTATATGTTCACTTCTAAATCTAATTAAGAAAATATCAACAAGTCTGATGATCTTTTCAGAATGCTTATATCCATGATGATTGATATCCCGTTGTAGAAGTACACAACTTTTTTATCGACAACTCTTCACTTGCATTTACATTTCATGGATATACACTATTTGTTAGAATATCCCTTAAATAGAAATATCACTTTGAGAGGACGAACAGTGCAATAAATAGTTGTAATGCAAGTTATAGTGTATGTGGGCCTACTGTACTGCTTCATAACACATGTTTCTCTTTTCTAGATCAACACGTGTTCCATTTGATACTTTTCGAAGACACATGTATGACCGACCACATATGTTCATCATCTCTATCACTTTTACTTAGATGAATTAAAAGGAAAGATTTTATGGTATGATAAAATTGCTCTTTCATGCTTTAAAATTTAAATTTTTTTTCTTGATATTTGTTTTATATGCCTGCAATTATGCTATCTGGATCATTAATTTTGATTTTAAAAACATTTTTCATTGCCTAACTGCATCATTTAGGAGAAATTAAGGTGATATCTTTGTGCTTTTACTTGAATTTTTCAAAATTGTGATTTTTTCATGCACATGAATGCATGGTCAGACATGTACTTTGAACTATACTTTCCTGTTGGATATTCTATTAGCATGTTATTAAGTGCATGCTTTTCACACTAACACACTAATGCTGTTTGATAATATGTCTGAAAGAACTGAACACTATTAATTCTTCCTTTTTTCCATCTTCATCCTCCAACATTTTGTTCTGCTCTTTCTCTCTTCTAGGTCCATTTATGTCACTATGCATCTATGAAATAGTTTCTTGCCTGTAATTCTTTAATTTGTGCTTTTATGGTTTTAAACCCAAGATTAAAAATTAAGTTTTTGAGAATTCATTCAAACCTATTGAAAGTTCTCTAAATGCAAAACTTTTTCGAGTTCAATGAGAATAAACAAGTCAGAATTTGAATTTACTTGACGGTATTGTTGGCGACTCTATTGCTTAGTGAGGAATGAGCTTTCACTTCTTGAAAAATAATACATGCTTTCTTTTCATTTTAGAGACACTATAGAAACTTGCTTAAGCTGATTGGAACAACTCGATATAGCTTTAACAATTATCTTTGTATCTTCTCCTTTGACACATTTTACAGAATAAATTACGCATGATTTTGTATTTCAGATAGGAATATAATTCCTCTGTTCTTATATGTTATTGAAGCTCAACATTGTTTAGTTTTCTAGCACCAAGTTCTGAGACATTAATGTTCTCTTTTTCACTTGATCTTGCAGTTCTACTTTACACGTTAAAGTGGAAAACTGAAAAGACATCAACACCCCTTCAGAGAATGAAAAAGTATAATCGAATGCAAAAATGTCCTAACATTTTTAGTTTGTATCTTTTACCTGAATTATACAGTAAAGTAACAACAAAACATTCAATGGTGATTATTTTGAATGTAGCTCTCCATATGGTATGACAATTTAGAACTGCTTTGGATTGCATTCTTTGTGAATTTTGTTCAGGGAATGTTCAACCACTTAAAATAGTGGTGATATATGCTCAGCCACTAATGATAGAAATTATGCTTTTTTACATGTAGGATTATACTATGAAGTTACTTTACTTTTTCCAGGCTTTCCATATTCAGGTTTGTCTACCTCAGATACCAGGAAGTACAACCTTTATCAACCGACATAAGTTTCCTTCTTATGTATGTTTCGTTGTATATTTAATTTCTCAAAGAATGAGTTTTTGCATAGTACAAGGTTACAAAGAAGACATCATTATTTCCTAAATTCCCTTAAAAGGAACATGAAAAAGGAAAAATGGAATGTAAGATTTTAACAAATTTCAGTAGGAGAAAACATGTACTGCATTCTTTCCTACATCTTACTCTGCCCTGTTACATAAGAACTACCAATCCTTTTGAATATTTTCCCGTCCATTACTACATAGCACTTTCTCTGTTTCAATTTGTTTGTCCTTTGTTTTTTGGCATTTTCGAAAAGAATGTTTTTCCTTTATTCCCTGTCAGCAAATACTTGATCCCTTTGATATTTGTTGTGTTCTTCAAGCTCTTGATGAAATATCCAACTATCCAGCCAAATATAGATAACTATAGAGAACTAGCCATAATAATTTTATTACTTTAAAATACAAACGATTGTATTCTACAACATAAAATGTCAAAAAACAAATGAATGTACTGATAGAATAAATGAGTTAGGTGTGTAGTTCTTCTGTTGGATTACCTCTTGGTAGATTGTAATGACTAGAAACCTTTGGTAAACCAGATTTGAACTTTTTCCGTTTTCTTTCGCGACATTTCCTGTGTTTCATATGACTTTTTTTTGTTTAACAATCTGTGCAATCTCTCAATCTTGGTAGGGGCAAGGCTTACTTCTTCCTTAGCAGGAAAACACTTTGCTAATATAAAGTCATTCGTCAACCCATTTTGAAGTTCGTTCATATATGTAGAAATGGCGATAAGGGTTTTATTCAATTTTGCATATGTTGATGAAAAGGAAAGAATGAAAATAAACATTTTAGGCAAACGCAACCCGGTCGACATATTGTAAAACAAATTTGGAGTTAAAACATAAGTGATAATACATATGCTTTCGTTCAAACTTGAATTTATCAAAACATTCCACTATCACCTAATCACATCTTAGCTAGAATCATCAATGAAGACAAAACGTAATTGAATATATTTACTCTTTTTTCTTTAAGACTATCCTTTATTGCTCCCAATCAATATTTGATATAAAGTACTGTAACTACTAAGCTTACAATCTATTTTATATCACCATCCTCACCAGGTTTTGTCAGGTTATTAAACGATGGATACCCAAGCTATGAGTTTCATTATTGAAGGCATTGTTTATGGTGAAAATTATAAAAGAGATAGAGGTTGCAGCAATCTACTGGCATCTCTCATTGTTCTAACCCATTACAGAATCTCTCTTCGTTTTAGTTATTTCTTCTTGATCGTTGTTGTATTGCTTCGTGTCGCTTTTAATTAAAATTTTCAAGTTCGAATTATGCTTTAGTTAGTCGAAGTGTTATTTACATACCAACACTTCACCTCTAGATTCAACTTTTAAAAGTGACTTAAGTTCTCTTATAGTATTGTGTAGTATCTGAATTATACATTTGGATTTAAGAATTTTGATATGGCTGAGGAGAAATAACTTGACATCATTATTTTTGTCATATTCATATTAATGACAATTCTGAAATTGAGATATTGATTATACAATAGGCTATTGTTGATGATTGCGAACGCTTTAAAGTGCATCTCACTATATCAAATACCTAGTGGATAAGTGTGATCATGAGCTCAAATAATGATGATTCATAATTATAGGTTGAATTGGGGGTTTTAGCAAGTGTGAATGAGAAAGAGAAAAGAGGAAGTATGAAAAAGTGAGGAACGACTGTGAGGGAAAATGAAAAGTCATTTGACAAAGTTGCAAATGAAAAGTCATTCTCCATAGCGGCAAAGAAAGAATGGAAATTGTTGTCCTTATAGAAGGAAACACTTTATTAATTCTTAAAGAGCTAGAAGAAGAGGCCCCCTTGCGCCGTAGTTCGCTAGGCTTGTGGCTTTGTATTTGGTTTGGCAAATGATGTGATTGATTGATAAATTTTTTGGACAAAAATTTGCAGGGTGGGTAACGGTAACATTCCGAAAAGTCGTTACTTTTTTTAAAAGTCAGTTATTTTCCTAACAGACACAATTTTTCAAAAAGTTGTTATTTTTTTCAAAAGACACAACTTTTCTGCGATAAAATGGGGGTCCGACAACAGCATTTCCAAGAACAAACATGTTCCTTGATGAAATGGCTATAAAAGGAAAGTCAGTTTTTGATTTTTTAAACACTGAAAATTTTTCTTTCTCTGCCATTTATTTTTCTCTCAATAAAATTAAAGTGTCGAGTCGACTGGTCTGTGTGCTTGTTGTTGTTCTTAAGTTGTGGAAGTAAAAGTTGCAGTACCACTATTTCTTTAATAGGTTTAAATCCGTTTTTTTTTACTTGGAGAAAATTAACCCATACCTTAGGTACACCGCCAGTGAGGAGTAATTTCTTAAGGACACACAGTTAGTTTCGTGGACTCGGATTAATTCTTGTATTGTATATTTTTTTTCTGCTCATATTATTTCTGTTTCTGTTTAACCTTATAAATACAGGTTATATTGAACAAAAACAACAATCTTAAGAAATTTAACAGTTCTGTATTTGAGGGTTGCTGGAGATTAAAACCTTTATGTTTCTACTCTACTTGAATTTTTAAAATATTCGATTAATTGTATTAAAAGAACATAAAAAATTTATCGTTAAATCAGAGAACAGTTTGTGAAAAATTTGTTCTTTACTGTTAGTATTTTAAATACTAATTTCTGCCATTTGGACAGAAAAAAAAAAGAATAATTCAAGTCAAACAATGCTGAAACAGTAAGTGCTTGCAACAACAACGGTTGCAAATAATCGGTCAAATGAATGCCTTAGCGTCGGCTGAGAAACTCGCAAAATTTTATCGGAGTCGGACATTAAAGAGATGGCAGAAGCAATAGAGTTCTTCTATCTCACTACGTTGAGTCTGCAGAAGCGAAGTTCATTAATGAGAATATCCATATTAGTCAGTGAAACTACGGCGATGAACGATTTCTTAGGTAACCGAAAGCAGATGCGACACACTCAGATTTTTGTGTTAAAAATTATATTTTGATGTGGTCGGCAAGATGATCTGCTACAATGTGTACAGCAATGCCAAAACATCAAAAGAAACTATGGGATGCTTTAGAAAAATAAGTACAAAACAGAAGATGCCGGAATGAGAAATTCATGTGGCAAAAAATTTCTGGACATAAGATGATTCGACAGTAAGGAATGTCGTCACCCAAGTTAAGGAATTGCACGGTAATTAATCCATATCTCTTGCTGAAGGTATAAATTTATTTAATGCCTAGGTTAGAAATATTAAGTTTTTCCCTTAATACTCCACATTAATCTTTAATTGTTAGGTTGATGTGAATGATGTTTTTTAAGTGGCTGCAATTATGAAAAGTTACCTCCATTGTGAAGGACTTTAAAAACTTACTGAAAACACAACGCAAAGGAAATGACTGTGAATGATCTATAGTAAGGTTTGAGAATAGAAAGAGGATGAATAAGATTGCAAGAAAAGAGGTCAAAGTGGTAATTCAAGCAATACTGAGTAAATTTTGTGAAGAAGATTCCATAAATTAAAGAAAATAAGCTGAAAGCATGGTCCAGAAAAAACAATCCTCCAAGAAGAGAAATCAATGGAAACTGCTTGAATTGTGGGTAACATTGGTTCATAGGGCATAATGAATGCGGGGTCCTAAGAAGACAGAAAAAGAAGGTCAAGCAAACTTGGATGATCAACAGGAGAAATGGACGATTCTGTGCAATGCGTCAGAATGTAATTTGGTTGGACATAAGAGAAATGGTGGATTAGATTCTGGTGCCTCATGCAGATGTTTGTGCAAAAAACCAACGAATATTTCCTCATTCTCCAGCACTACGATGAAAAATTTATTTTTATGGCAACTCCGCTGTTGCAAAGTGGAAAGGAACTGGCAAAGTCTTATTAAAGATGACATCAGGCACAAGGTAGGTGATTGATAGCGGTCCTCATATAATCCTGTTCCAGAATTGAGAAAGAAGAAAGAATTAGGTTCATTCCAGTTCTGGACCAAGAATCGATTTAAATGTGTATTTGTTTCTGATAAAGTAGTAGTAAGCAAAATGATTTGTATGTAGGAGGCCTTTTCAAACTAAATGTAATTGCAGTTGATATGACTAAAGATTTTTCTTCTTCTTACGTGTTTGAGTTTAAATGTTTATGGCATGAACGTTGGTCACGTTAATAACAAACCTTTGCGAAAACTGTTAACTTAAATATTTTGCCAAAATTTGAGTGCAATAAATCAAAATGTCAAAATTGTGTTGAATTTAAGTATGCTAAGCATTCTTATAAATCATGTTGAATGAAAAGGATTCAAATCCTTATAGAATGATTAACACTAGGATACTGTGACATAAGTCACACCATCACTGGTGGGAAAAAGTAGTTCCCATTACTTTTATTGACGATTGCACTAGATAGTGTTATGTCTATTGACTAAATAGAAAGGATTGAAGCAATAGATGCAATTTAGGCAATATAAAAATGAAGTTGAAAAATCAGTTTTAGATTAAAAAGATCAAAATGATCAGAAGTGATGAGGTGGAGACATGGCATCTCCTTTGCAGGGAAATATGTTAGAAAATGGAATAATCCATCAACTAATTGTTCCCTACACTCCTCCGTCTAATTGGAATTGCAGAGGAAAAAAAGGAAAAAACCAAAACTTTAAAAGAAATGTTGAATGAATTACTATAAAGTTCAGGTTGACCACGAACTAGGGGGGGGAAGCTATCTTTACAGCAAATAGAACTTTTAACAGGTGCCTCATAAAGACAAATGTAATTCCATATGAGAAATGGAAAGGTAGAAAACCCATTTTGAAAGAATTTTTTTCAAAGTGGGGAGGTTCTCGGTGTCTAGCCAAGTCCCAAGTTCATTATACCTAAGAGGTTTAACAATAGGACCTAAGACGTGGGTTGTGTCATTCATTAGATATGCCACAAACGTTAAGGCATGCGATTTTGGATTCAGAAAGTCCTGAAATCCGGGTGGTATTCATGATATACGGTTAATGGAAATCGATGGGCTGAATTTCTGTGAACCTAGTTACCGCATAAAAAAGACTTGAGTCATCTAGTGGTGGGGATCTAAACAACCCACAGTAAGAACCGTAAAGAGAGATGAACCAAAATGAAAAAAGGTCAAGTATTGCCAGTACGTCAAAGACATCTACTTCATTTAGGATCAGGATTTTTACACATTCTTCTTGAAAGTGATGCACTCAAAAATTCAAAGGAAGCAAATGTTGTCTAGCGGACTAACCTCTTGGAAGAGGCTGTAATAGTTAAATTGAGATCAATTAAGAAATCATAATGGGGAGTTGTGATCTCCTCCAGGGACACAAACCCTTGGGTTCAAATGGATCTTTAAACTGAGATGAAAGACGGATGGAACTTGGGCAAATATAAAGCAAGACTTGTTGTCAAAGGTTTTAGACAAAAAGAAGTCTATTATTTTGACACATACTCTGCGAGTGACTAGGATTACATCAATTTGGATGTTAATGCACTAGCTGCAGTATACGGTCTGAAATTCATCCAAAGGGATGTGAAAACAGGCCTTCTAAAATGGAGAGCTTGAGAGGAAATTACATAGACACGGCCTGAGGGTTTTGTAGTTCCTGGTTAAAGAAAGAAAGTGTGCAAAGTTATTAAAGTCATTTTATGGGCTAAAACAGCACCAAAACAATGACATGCAAAGTTTGCTCCAAACCAGGTTGTCAAATGGATTTAAGATATCAAGAATGTGATTAAATGGTGTTTACATTAAAGATTACTCCAAATAAGGAAGTTATTTTATGCCATTAATGTAGATGCTCTGCTTATAATGAGCAAAGCACTTGCTAAAATAAAAGCTACAAAGTGTATGCTTGATAGTAAGGTTGCTTATGACAGATTTAGGAGTTGCTGATATGATATTAGGATATTAAATTCTTTAAAAAACTCCTAACAGTTCTAGCATTGTCTCAAATCCTATATTCAAAAGATATTTGAATATTCAAATTTTGAATTTAAAAAGGTCAAAAGACTCCAATGGATGTAAATTCATTTCTTGCCAAAGGAAATAAAGGCGGAAAGTCAGTCTCAATTGGACTATGCAGCGTCATATTGGGAAGCTTAATGTATTTCATGCATGTACTACGACCAGACATAGCTTGCACTATCAGTAAACGAGTAGAGACACAAGTAATCCTAATCATAATAATTTGTGTTGGCAATGAAGAGAGTTTGGATACTTAGATGACACTCAAAACTATGTTTTACATACAAACGATATCCAGCCGTTTGAAGGATAAGTGATGCCAAAATTGGATTACTGGGTAAATGAAACAAAATCCACACGTGGATACGTTTTTTTTACTATTGGGGGAGGAGCAATATGGGAAATCATAAACAAAAAATGTATAGCTCGACTCTACAATGGGAGTCTGAATCATGGTTTTAGATAAGGGCAGGTGAAGAAGTGAATTGGTCGGAATTTCTTTAGAAGAAGATATTCCATTTGGCCCAAAACAATGGCCCCTATATGATACATTGTTGTAGTCAAGCGGCAATAGGAAGGGTTGGAATGGAAGCAAAAATTTTGTATAACACAAGTCTCGTCAATAAGACGAAGACATAACTCTGCTGAGACACTTACTCTCTAGTGAAATATACAAATTGACTAGTGAAGTCAAAAGATAATGTGTCGGATCCACTACAAAAGGCCTACCATAGCGAGGAGTTGAGAAATCACGCGGGAATGGGACTATGGCCGAGACCAAGTCACCGTGGAGGTGTGGTAACTCTTACCTAGAAGACTGAAGGATTCCAAGAAAGCCTAGGTTCAAGGAGTAAAAAAAAGCATTGATGACGGTTCAACATTGTCAAAGAAAAAAAAAATTAGTATTATTATTTTATGGTCCATCTCATGAGGAGACATGTTTAGTAACGAGGATAAAGACATAAGGACTTTTTAAGGTTTCTAAGTTTGATACAGGAATATCAACTGGTGTGTATCTATGGGATAACACATTTAGAAATCAACTATGTAAAGTGTGAAGTGTAAGCCGCTTCAAGGAGAATCCGGTAATGGCCAGTTTCTTTAAGCCACTTATATCCAAGATGTGTTAATGGCGAACGAACAAAACAATGAGAAATAAGAAAAGTTCAGGGTGGATTGGAGGGACATAGGTTGTCTAGGTATACACCAAAGTCGACGGCTCAAAGATATCAAATCTACCAATTACAGAGTATATCGGAATTGTTACTACGAAAAGTTTTTAAAGGGAAACCTATTATCCGATGCGAGTAACCTTTACCTACAAGCCACACAACTTTTTTCATGCAGATGTTTAGCAATAGCCCTTCCCCATCATGTGGGGGGAGTTGTTGGGTTTTAGCAAGTTGTGAATGAAAAAAGAAAAGACGCGAGAATATGAAAAAAGTGAGGGAACTACTTGGAGGGAAAATAAAAAGTCATTTGCAAGTGCAAATGAAAAAGTCATTCTCCCATATCGGCAAAAGAAATGGAAAGTGTATGTCCTTATATAAGAGAAACAATTTCCATTATTCTTAAAGAGTTTAAAGAAGAAGAAGAGATCCCCCTCGCGCCGTCGGCGTCGTCGCTCGCTCGGCTTTGGATTTGGGGATTTGGATTGACACATGAGGTGATGATTGATAAAATTTTTGAGACAAATTTATTAATCAATTTTGGTTTAAATCAAATAAAGCCGGTTAATATATCTCTTTAATAAATTGCAGGGGGTAACGGTAACATTCCGAAAAGTCGTTACTTTTTCTAAAAAGTCGTTACTTTCCAAAAGTAGTAGTTATTTCCTAACAGGACACAATTTTATTGAAAAGTTGTTATTTTGTTCAAAAGACACAACTTTCTGGATAAAAAGGGTCTGAACAGATTTCACTGAAACAGAATGTCCTCTGCCTGAAATGGCTATATTTTTTAAAGGAAGCAATTTTTGATTTTAAACACTGAATTTTTTTATGCTCTGCATTATTTTTTCTCTCAAATAAAATCAAAGTACGATCGACTGAGTTGGGTGACTTGTTGCTATCTTAAGTGCGTTACTTTGTGAGTTAAAGAAGTAGTTTGAGGGTTGTGGACCGCTATTGTAAGTTTAATCCGGTTATCTTGGAGAAATTATCCATAACCTTGGTACAGTGAGGGGATTAAATTTCTTAAGGACCACAGTAATTCTTGTGGACTCGATTAATTCTTGTATTATATTTTTTTTCTGCTTCATCTTATTTTGTTTTTGTTTATTAACCTTATAAATACAGGTTACGTAAAAAAAAACAGAAAGAAATCGCCATTGCAGTCTTTTCTCTCTTTGATTCTCATTTTTGCTGCCTAGAATGAAGAGTATTGCAGTTATAGATATACCTCAATCTTAAGACAGTTTTTCAATTACATCTTTAGTTGCCATTAGTCTGCATCATGACCTTCACACAAAAGAGAGAAAACTCTATGTTATCGTAGAAAGAGGGGGTAAAGTCAAACAACTATGAATCTAAAGAGGCGCTTTAAATTATGACAAAAAAAAAATTCACACAAAATGGTAAAACTATATTATGAGCGATAGTTCCAGAATTCATAGGAGTTGGTCGGACTTGGCTGATTGGCGCGTCGGTTATGGCCTTGTAGAAAACTTCTTTGCAGACTCGCGGATGGCAGAAAGCCTCCCTGATGCAAAAAAGACTTAACTGGGACTTTATTTCTGGAAAGGTAATATCATTTGAAATTTAAAAAGAACAAAGACCACAAACCAAATGAAAAGACCCAAAAGTATAACAAAAGAAATGAGATTTACAATGCCAGGAACAGGTGGATGGAAAGATCAGAAGATGTAAAAGTATTCATGGATAAAAGAGGAAGAACAAATAAAGAATAATGACATAGGCCACCACAGTTTGCCTAGAAAGAAGCACAATGAAAATCAACAAATTATACGTATTTTTCCCCCAACATAATCTACAGGGATGAATCCAAGCGTGACACTTAATATAAAACATACATTATCATGGCAATGCCCTCAAAGTATTCTTTTGACCTCATCGACTCAGCCTCTCAACTCTTAAGGTCTGGTGTAATTATTTGTACTTTGTGGAATGTGTTATTTTGGAATTGCGGGTTACAAATACTCGATAAGAGATGCTGGTCAACTGATTCATGCGTACGTTCGTTACTGGTTTCCTTAATATTTAAATGATATTGGTCTTTGGAAAACAACCACTTTACCTCTAAAGATATGGAGTAAGGTGTACACACCACCCTGTCTATACCACACTTGTGGGATTACATCGGGTATGTTCTTGACTTTCATAAGCTAATGTTTACGATAATCTTTTTTCTTGAAAAAAAGCTAATCTTAGGGAGAAAATTACCGAAGGAAAACGAAGAAAAATACTAAAATACATGTGTAGAGAAAGTGTTTTCGGAACGTGGCTGATGGATAAAGTGGTAGCTACAAGAGAGGAGGAGAAAAAAGAGTAAGAAGGACAGGAAAAAAGGAGAACTAAAGGAGAAAAAAAAATTTGTGCTAAATATTGTATGCTTGGATCTCTATTGCTTCGAAAGAAATAATGGACCACTTGCCAATGCTGAATTTATCTTTTCAATTGTTCAGTTCAGTTCCTCTGAATTTGAAAATGATATAGTATTACAATAGCTTCCTAATTATCTCATTTTTGTCCTATTTGTGCTTACCATCTACAGGAAGCAATTCACTTCGCTTGGAATTTTTCACTATCGGAACGAAAGCCCTCTTTATAATACATTCACTATTAGCTGACATTTGCTCTGTTTTTTCCTTGGTTTTGCTTCTTGAAGATGTGACATGTCTTCTTTGAGACTTCATGTTGACTGATGAGCATAGCAGAAGCAATAGTTTTTATAGTGAGAATGCCCCTTTCTCTGTTGAGGATCTGATGCACAACGACCCTGTAATGAAAAAGAGACGTAACATTCGTGATTAATTTTCGTTTGTTGTTGGTCATTACACTTGCTGATTTTTTAAGTATTTTGTCAATTTCATATGAATTGTTGTATGTGACAGTTGCTTGTACGGCTGCAGCACTGTCACAAGAGGGTATTTTGCACTGAAATATTATGGGATCTGCTTTGTGATGACAAAATATGGATGCCAAAAGCAATGTTCTAGTTCACAAAAATACTTCAATCCTGTAAAAGGCATCTCTTAAGTTCAAGTTGTCACATTTTGGTGAAGAGCTTCAGAAGTGCTACATATTATGGAATACATATTGATCTTTGGAGTGCAAGTCGCCTCATGGTTGAATTTTTTGTAGGTTAGCCAATTCTGTCTGGTCTAAAGCTTTGACATTTTTTTTCCCTTTAATAAACTTAATTTTGTCCGCAATGATATATGCTCAGATCATTCACATTTGAAGTCCCTAATAATGTAAAATACTCATCCATGAATTTGGCTTACATTGCAGGAAAAGCTAAATGGAGTTCTGGGTGTTGTAAAAGAAAAGACAATGAAAATATTCATTAGTGAGAGGTACACAATATGTATTCTTTATATTTGATTTTTGTATAGGGTTGTATCATATGTTTCAAGTATTTTGTTTGTTACTACGTCTAACATTTGCTGATTGTAAGTAATAGCGCTCTCTGCTTTTGTGTATTTTGATGTGTCCTAATTCGAAAGAGAGAGTTCATATATTTTTATAGAAGAGACAACTAGACCTTGTGTCATCCTATTTTTGGAAAACACAGCTGAAAAGCTATAACCTTATAAGAATTTTTTCTTGGTAATTTTTAGAAGACATAGTATATATATATTTCAATTCGGAGGAAAGATGAAAATGTGCTTAGTGAAGTTCATGAAGTGATTTATCTTGGACATCGTAAGAACCTATATGATCAAGACCAAAGTGCTGCAGTTATGCTCCAACAGTGACGTTCTATGGACTGCTTCAATTGGATGACGCTTAATCACCGTCCATACGGATGGATGATTTTAGACAAATAATTGTTTCAGATTGAAAAAGGCTTTGCATTAAATCATAGAGATATTTAGTTTCTATACTCAAGTTCGCATATGATAAATTCCTTTTGTGTATGCTGCTAAAAATAACTTTGTAAATATAATTATGTGAGCACAGCCATATCCATCTAGTATATATATAAAAAAGATAGTCCAGTGAACTAAGTTATTTCTATGGACTACAAAAAAAAAGGACAAACCATAAGATATGGCAACACATAGCAAAATAATTTATTCTTCCTTAGCATTTCTCCGAATAGTCTAATTGCTACAGCAAAAAAACTTAATAACCACAATGTTTCCCGTAATATTTTCAGAGGTGAAATCAAAATTTTCAATAAGGGGGTTCAAAATTTATAGAAATAGACATATGAACTAGTCGAAGGGGATTCTAATATATTATTACTGATGTCATGTGCGCCCGCGCCAGGCATGCCCAACGTATGTTAATTTTTTTCCTCAATTTATTGACACAAATGAAATTTGGAAAAGGTGAACTAAATTTGTTATTTTGTTTTCTAAAAAAAATATTTTAATGTTAATTATGGTGTACCTTTATGTTATTTTAGAATAATATATGTTCACTTCCATCTGGATTTTATGTGATCACGAAATTTTTTAATAATTCCACATGTTTTTAAGTGTCATTTTACTGCGAATTCATATTACTTTTTACTTCTTATGCTATTTCAAACACAATATGCAACTTTTTTGTTTCGATAAAAATAAGGGAAGTCAACCGGATTCATTATGTTATTAACTATGTTGTTCTAACAATATCTTAAACTGTCACCACATTGCGTTTTTAAATTCGTGTTTTTTAATAATTTTGAAAATGTATTCAAATTAGAAATTTAAAATGAAGAATGAAACATTTTCAAATCATTACATTTAATATTTAAATGTTCAAATCTTTAAAACTCCACATATATGCACAAACATAATAGAGAAAGCCCCAAACCAATTTTTTTTAAAAAAAATAAAATATATGAAAGCTCATTTCATAATAACACAGATATATTTAAATTTTAATATATGAACCCCTCCCTTTTTTATTTATATGCACTTATCTTTTATTTCATTTCACAAAGAAAATAACATCTCAAGGTTGACTATGGTGGGTCTAAGAAGAGGTAAAGCTAGGTCAAAAAAATATTGTCGAAATGTGATTAGACAAAATATGAAATACTTAAAGCTTATCGTGGAGAAAATCCTAGATAGGAGAATATAAAAGTCGAGATTAACTTACCTAGGATATGATCCATTTTTCCTTAAAAGTATTATTATTTCTTTTGCTTCGGTTATTATACTATTGTTTTGTTGTATTGTCCTTTTCTCCATGTTTCAACATAATTTCTTTACTAGTCATGTATTTTCTTTTCATACCTAATTTTATATATTTTACTTGAATGTATGATTTATATATATAAAAAAATATTCACCTTTACAAGATCAAAGGGGTAAGGTTATATATATGTAACTATCCTCTCAAACCCCATTTATCAAATTACACTGAAAAATTTGTTATTATTGTATTATGTTTGCACTCATATTTAAATTCTTTCTTTGTTTTCTTTCTAATGTTGGATAACAGGATGCAATACCTTGTTCCTAATTTTTTTTTTCAATTTTCATTTTCACATTACTATTTATCACTATTATATGACTCCTTTTGTTTAAATTAATAGCATGACATTGTTTGATTGGATATTTAATTTTTTAAAAAGATATAATTTAAAAAGTCTAAAACAAATTATAAATTTGTTATAAGATCCCAAAAATTTTTAAGTTAAAACTCGACCCATTCTTCATATGTGAATATGATCTTACTGGATGATTCTTAAATTCCTCATATGTGCAAAGGTCAATTCTTTAGTTTGAGAATAAATTTAGTTATGAATTAAGATCACTAGAATCACCTAACACAAAGTTAAGTTAAAAGCGGGTTCCCATCCTGATTAAGTTTGAGTAAGATTACTACTTGGTCAACTTTTCAACACATTACTCTTAGAATATAACATGACCCCATAGCCTATCAAATTTAATATATTTGAATCTTTTAATTTCCAACGCACCAATTTTGCATCATGCCGGTTACGAGTAAATAATATGACCCTTTGTCATAACACAATACCGTGCAGATGATAAAAGACGGGGGGGAATGACAAAAACATTTTTTAAAATGCGACATTTTGTGTTTTACCTCAAGCAAATCTTTAATGGAATTTCTGCCTAATTAAAGACCAAACAATCTATTCTTCATCTCTTAATCCCTCATTCCCTTCTCTCTCAAACCCTAAGGCAAAATCCTAAGGAAAAAATCTAAGTGCAGAAGACTTCCTTTAAGATTCTTCCAATCTTTTTTCAAGATTCTTCTTCGAGGTACATCCTTCTCCAAGAATTTCATTTTTTCCAACTTAAATTTCTTCATACAATTATGAATCATTAATGAGAATCCTAATTCTTGGCCATAGAGTTTCAAGAAACTCAAAATGTCAAGAAAAGGTTTTCTTGATTGTTCTTCTTCAAGCTAGAGTTTCAAGGCTTCTAACAAATTCTTCTTAAGTATTCTTCAAGAACCTTGTTCTTCCGGGTAGTAAAGCTATCATAGTGTTGGACTAGTTTGTCCTCACGCCCTACGTCTACTTTTAAATCAGTAAAAAAGTACTCTAGGGTTCTATCCTAAGATATGATTATACTTGAGATGAGTTGATTTTAAGTTCTTGAGTTCCTGATTTTTTTTGAAATTCTATTCATAATTATTGAATTGCTATATGTTATGCATTGAGATTCTTGTCGTTCATGTCTATATTTCAGCATGAGCCCTATGAATTGAGTATTCTTGAGATGAGTAGTATTATTGAGTTCTTGAGTTCTGAGTGTTGAGTTTTTTTATATTGTTATTGAGATCCTTGAGTTGATTTGTCCATTTTTATATTTCAACATGAATCCTATTTTGAGTTATAAAATTTGAGAATCTTTTAAAGCCAATATTTGTGTTTTAAACTGATTTTCTGATAAAGCAAGATGACTGAGAAAGAGTTTTAAAGCATGACTAGTATGATAGTTGAGTTGTCATCAATGTTTAATCAGCATGACTTTCTGAGTCATCAATGATCGTATTACAATATGATTTTTGATATAGTTTTGACAAAGAGTTTTCAAATATGAATTCAGTAATAGTATAAGGGAGCTAAGTATCATCAAATGAGTTAATGAGTTTAAAGATATTTTTAGAGCATTTAATTCTTTGAAGAGATTATATTGAGTAATTACCTAAATACAGAGAAAGAGTTTGTTTTATACATTTGAGCATGAGTGCGTTTGTATATATATATATAATATATATAAGAGACGCTGAGAGATGAAGACGAGAGAGAAGAGAGTAGTATTAAGCATGAGTTTAGATAATTTAAAATCCTCATAAACCATGTATGCCAACATGGGTAAAAGAACATACTTTTTAAATAAATCCTTAGTGCCTTCGGGTAGAGCTTAGTGGATTCACTTAGAGGTGTCCTATATCCCAACAAGGTATAGGACAGTTTTGGTACCATGGGCGAGATGTTATATCATCACGTAACTCATATTGATGGTTATTGGTTAGAGAATTTCCCAATTAGTGTTAAAAGTATATTTTTATTATATCACTTAATAAGTTATTTTTTTTGTAAAGTTTTAATGATTAATTTCTTTACATTCAGTTGAGTATATATCTATATTGCAAAACTTTCATTCAATTATTTTTTATTCAGTTATATTATATTCTCATACATTCGATGTACTGATGTCCTTCGACCTGCATATGATATGGAGATGAGTTCAGACAACTTAAAATCCTCATAAACCATGTATGCCAACATGGGTAAATGAACATACTTTTTAGATGAATCCTTAATGCCTTCGTTGAGAGCTTAGTGGATCCACTTAGAGGTGTTCAATATCCCTGCAAGGTGTAGGACAGTTCTGGCAGCATGGGTATCGTTCTATCACCATGTATCTCATATTGATGGTTATAAGTTAGAGCATCTTCCCAATAGAGTTAAAGGTATATTTTTATTATATCACTTAATATGTTGAGCTCATAGATGAGTAAGTATGTTTGTAAAGTTTTAATGATTTCACTTCTTTATTTCTTTACATTCAATTGAGTATATATCTATATTTGTTGTAGACCTTTCATTAAGTTATTTTTTATTCAGATATATTACATTCTCATACATTTGATGTAATGATGTCATTCGACCTGTATCTTTTAAGGATGTAGATACGGGTTCTTAGTATCATCAACAAGAGTCTATTGAAATCACTCCATCTGCTCGTTAACTTTTGAGTGAGACCTCCTTACTTTCAGAGGACTCCAATTTTTAAGAGTTGTTAGTAGTAGCTTTTGAGGTGTCTTGGGTCTTGCCCCGACACTCATCTTTATACAGTAAAGGTTTCATAGATAGACAATTTTGGAGAATTTTCCTATTACAGATATTTTATTTAAAATATATGTTTTATACTTAATATATTCAACAAAGTTTTGAGATTCAGTATAGTGTTTTTCAATTTGATGCTTATGGATGCTCGAGTTAGTCTTTCGCTTATACTCAATCAAATAAAGGATTCACTTGAGGGTCAACAATGATTCTCGAGTACCGACCATATTTAGGGTATAGGCTCGAACGTGACATTTGCATAGGATAACAAATCACCTCTTTAAAGAGAAATTCTTTTTGCACTCACAAAAACATAACATGAAGTGTGATGTGGATCACTAATTATTGTAACACTCATGTTAATAACACCACTCTTGAGTCTGCATAAAGAATAATAAGAAAAGTAAATTAAAAGTTTCTAATAAAAAGACATGAAAAACGGAAAGTAGAGAGCTTACATGTAACGATTCGTTTGATCGTTTTGAGTATCAGAACTTTTGATTTTATAAAAGGCTCTTTTGATAGATTGAAAATAGATGTTTTGGATTAATCGTAATTACAATTATAAAATTAATTAGGCAATTTTAATAATTAATTTAGTTAATGATTAAAGAAGATAACATTAAAAATTATTATTGATCCACTTTTATAATTAGTCTTTTAATAATTAAAGTAATAAAATAATGAGCAAAAGAAAAGAGAGAGTAGGGCGGTGACAATTAGAAGGCGTGGAAAATTCATGAGGTACAATCTCGCCAGACTTTTGTTCTTGTGAAATTGGATAAAATGTAAGTGTTATTTACTAGTATTATATGTTGGTTGGGAAGAAGTGGATTTCAATTAATTTTGGGGCAACGGACTAATTAAGTGAATGGGGGGAAAACTTTAATGGCCATTAATTTAATAATGATTGGATAACGATTAAGGAGATGATTAGCAATTTTATGATATTACTCTCTTCATTCCTTTTTGCTTGTTCATTTCTTAATTGACACATCTATTAAGAAAATAATTAATGGGATAGTGAGTTTACCATTTTATCCCTATTAATTGTGAAGTGGATGAAAAGCTCTACATTTTTCAAAGTAATTAATCATTTAATTGATGATATAATAGGTAAAAATTGTCCTTTCTTAATTTGCCCAATAGACAAATAATTAAGAACAACTATAAATAGAAAAATGAACAAGTAAAAAAGGACAGATGGAATATCAAGGTGTTATTGAAATTGAGAAAGAAAGATGGAATTAGAAGTGCAATGTTAAGCCTTCTAATTGGTCCTTATGCCTAATTATGGTTGATTATTATGATAGGTACTGCTTATAGTTTTAAACATTAGAGAGATGTTAGTTCTTTCACTTGTTTTCCTAGTACGCCATAGTTTTGCTAATCAACTAGGTTTGATATTAATATTTTATTTTGTTATCATATTATAAAATAAGTTTTGATATATTGAGATATGTAATTAAATATTGAGTATATAATATTATATGAATTCCATTAAAGTTATGCCGATTGGAGGAATTAAGATTCATCCTTAGGCTTGAACTTTAGGAAAATTGATTATAGAATTGGGTGAATTTTCATGTCTAAGATAGACATATAGTAACGGGGGTGTCCACAAACTCGTTAACTTACAAATTATGCATACTTCATAGATTGGAAAGGTTCGGAGGCATTGAGGAACAGAAAAGTATTGAAAAAGTAGCTTGTTTGACTTCGATTCTTCGATGGAGATAGGTTATGATTTATTCTATTTGATAGATAGACTCTTGATAGTGATGGATATGCATTGAGTGATATTGTGAAGTTCTCTATGTACTTGATTATGTGGTTGTGTGGTTTGTGATTGGTCTGAAATCCTAAGACCGTGAAATTTCTAATCTGAAACCATCTCTATCAAAGTGATTCCTTGAATAAATAAGACTTGATGAAATATTGTTAAAGAAGTGAAAAATGGTGATAATAAATGGTAAACTAACGATAGATTGGATCGGGTGCCACGTTTCAGTATGGTATTATTGGATCGGGTGCCACGTTCTGGCATTGTATTACTGGGTCAGGTGTCACGTTCCGGCATAGTATTATTGGATTGAGTTCCACATTGTGTCATGGTATTATTGGATTGAGTATCACGTTCCGACATGGTATTATTGAATTGGGTGTCACGTTCTCGCATGGTATTATTGGATCGAGTGTCGCGTTCCAACACGATAGCATTAAAGGAAAATATATTGAATTAAATTAATGTACTCAATCTCAAAGAAATCATTTCCTAAATAAGAGTGGTGTGGAGGCATGAGTCCTCGTGTGTGTATTTGGTATTGTGACAGATATACATACTTGCTTCAGTGGTATTGTCACTTGTTCATGTTATTGTGTTATAGTTGATTTATGTTATTACTTTTTGCATATTAGTTTCTATTTTGAGTCAGGCGATAATATCAACTCGGTACATGTTGTCTTGTACTGAGCCCTACTTGTGTTTTTCTTTATTTTACTTTTGTGGAGTGCAAAGTGTACCATCGACTTCAAAAATCGCCCTCAACTCTAGAAAGTTTCTGGCACATCAACTTTTAGGGTGAGCTATTTATTTTTAGCTCATGTTGGATTCTCTCGGTTATGACATGATGTCCTTAGTTTTCAGGCACAAACTACTTTTTATTTATTTATTTGGTGTCTTTGATATTCTTAGACTTAGTATTTGAGGGTTTAGATGTCCTTGATGTGATGACTTTCAGATTTTGGAGAAACAAATATTTAATAGACATTGGTGGATTTGTGTTTATTACATTAATAAGATTTAACCGCATTATGGTTTGTAAGTTGAACGATAAATATCAGTTGAGTTTGAATTCATTAGTTCGCCCACCTAGGAGGTTAAGTGTGAGTGTCACCATGACTCATTTTTTATCATGACATCACATGTAGTGTAACTAAATATTTACGTGAATAATAAGTGTATTTATGCATATCTATGTTATATAAATCTCAAACTTGAAAAAAAGACACTCAATTCAAAACAGTGGTAACATCTCAAATTTCTCCTACCAAATATTCACAAGAGGACCTAAGCAGGGGCAGATCGTGGGGGTGCCATGCTACCCACGATCTTGGGTCGAAACACGATGTATGTATAGGTGTATATATGTACCATTTGTATAAATAAACAAATGGCACCCACAAAATCAAAAGGCGTTGTGGTGCCACTGGTAGAGGGTGGTACTTTTGCCTCTCATACCCCGGATCGAATCTAGATAATAATATTTTTTTTTAAAAAAAAACTTGAAAGATGAGGAATTCAGCTTCAACAATTCATATTTTGAAGATTATATTTCCTTTTTTAAAAAAAATTCTAGTTGACTTATTTTTAATTAGTAATTAGTGTTGACTAATTTAATTTATTAATCTTTAATTTTTTATGATTTGATATTAGTTATTTGTTTGATGGAGAAGTGTTAATAATAGCTTTAAACTGTGTCACATTAAATGAAAATATTCTCTATTAATAATTTTATTAAAAATGTCCATACGGTTAATAATTTATTCTAAAAATGTCTCCACTATTGATATTTGACCCTAAAAATGTCTATGTTGTTATTTTATTATGTCAAAAATACACCTTTGTAATGAACATAATTTTTTTTTCTAATAAATTTATTGTTTTTAAAGAATCCCTTTCTTGTTTCTTTTCTTTTGAAAACCTTTTAGTTAAAGAAAATGGAAATAGTAATATTTTTATTAATCTCATATTGTAATTTAAATAGAATAATGTCATGTACTTAGTAAAAATATCATAGTAACTTTATCTTTAATTTTTATTTAGATATAATAAAATCCTTTTTTCCTAATAAAATAAAAAAAATTCTATTTCTTAATCTTTTTAGAATTCATTAAGTAAATATTTAAAATATCACTTTCTGCCATGAAGTAGATAAAAATGAAATATGAAATAAGAGTAGTGATTAATATTAAAGTGATTTGTTTAGTTTATTAGCAAGGGACATATTTACAAATATAAGTAATTTAAAATATGTAAACTCGTCGAGAACTATTATAAATGAATAACATATATTTATTATTTTAAAAAAGTTACGCTTTATGGATTTTTTGTGGAATCGAAACCTAAGGTTGATTTAGTGATCTAAGCAATGCGTGTACTTGTCACCCACAGAATTCAAATCCTGGATACGCCTCTGAACCTAAGTCAAGAGTGTAAGAAAATTCTCTCTACCCTAACTAAAGAAAAAGGATGGATAGAATAATTTATCTACAATTATGAAGGTTTTTGGTTATCATTAAGAGCAATTGAAGCTGTGATTGCATGTCAACAACAATTTCAAACTCAAAATAGTGATATCATTCTTGTTATAACTCCAAAATCAGGAATTGTTTGGTTAAAATCACTTTTATTTGCATTAGTGAATCGGAAGAACCATCTTATTTTCGAAAAAGATCACCCTTTACTTTTAAAGAACACTCATGATCTCATTTTGTTCTTGGAACTTGATATGTATGTTGATGGTCAAGTCCTTGATTTTTCATCGTTAACTTCACCTAGACTCTTGGAACCTCATATGCCCTTTGCTTCATTGCCAAAATCAATCCAAGATTCTAGAACCAAACCTATTTACTTATGTAGGAATTCAAGAGACACTTTCATTTCTATGTGGCATTTTACAAATAATTTAGAACTTGATGATCACAAAGATACCAATTCCATTGAACAAATGTTTAATCATTTTTTTAAAGGTATATGAGTCTTTATGACCCATTTTGGAATCATGTACTCAATTATTGGAAAGAGAGTATAGAAAATCTTGATAAAGTACTTTTATGATGTATAAAGAAATTAAAAAGTAATCTAAAATTTATCTTAAACGCTTGGCTGAATTGTTGAAATGTTCATTTTCTATTGAAGAAGAAAACCGTGGAGTTGTGGATGAAATATTAAGAATGTGTAGATTTGGAAATTTGAGGAATTTGGACGTGAATACAAAAGCAAAAATGTTATTTGGAGTGAAAAATAAAAATTACTTTCATCAAGGGGAAGTTGAGACTGGACGAATTATTTTACTGTCGAGATGAATGATAAACTCAATCATATCATTGAACAAAGTTTCAAGAATCGGGATTAAAATTTTCATATATTTGATTAGATATTTATATGATATAATGTGAATTGAATGTAGTTTATAAATTTTTAAAATCAATAATGTACGAGTTTTGAGAGTAATTAGCAAGAACATACAAAAAAAGTTGTATTGTAGCACTAATATATATTATTTTAAATGTTCATTACTCAAATTGTTGTAAATTATGTATTAATTTAAATGAATTGTACTTCTAGCATGTTTTTCTTATCATTGATTGTTTGCAAAATATAAAAATGTGTTAAGTTTAACTATGAATGGATGGTGCACTTTTGTTACACTATATTATACCAAATTCATTATATTCGATCATATAAAATTTTGTACTTTATTATAATAATAAGTGAAAATCCCAAGTACCACCCCTCAATCATGCCCGAAATCCAGAGAAACACTTATACTAATCTAAAGGTCTTATTACCCGCCTGAACTATTTTTATAAGTAATTTTCACCCCCTTTTTACTTACGTGGTCACTAGTTTGAAAAAAAAGTCACCATCGTTGGGCCCCCAAAATATGCCACGTAGGCTAAAAAGAGGTAAAAAATTATTAATAACATAAGTTCGGGGTAGAGTGTTAGGTAGTGGAGCCTGATTAATTTAAGTTTCCTATTATTGTCTATTTTAGGTTTTTCCTATTAATTCTCTATTTTAGGTTTTCCTATTTATACTCTTAACCAAAATACTTCGATTTATATATAAATATACCTCACCGCCGTGGAAGTTTACTCACGGGGTGTTTAACCCACTAATATTGAGTTTCTCTTTCATTCTCTAGCTCTCTCTCTTTCTCTTGAAAGTTCTTGTGTTCTTCTTCATCTAGTGTGTGTGCGTGAATTCGCTCCTAACAACGATCAAGCTAAGGAAATTCAAACACGATCACAGAAGATGGATAGTTCGAAGCTTGAAATCGAGAAGTTTGATGGATACGATTTCAGTTTCCTGGAAGATGCATATCGAAGATTATCTGTAACCAGAAAAGATCTTCACGAACTGTTGACCAGGTGAAGCAGGAACCATGACGTAGAGAAGTTGGAAACTCAAGGATCGCCAGCTCTAGGGTTGATTCCGGTTGACTTGGGTCAAAACGGGCTTTCACATTCGTGAGAAGAGACTATAATAACTGTCCGGTCCTGTTTGAAGGCACTGTCAAACCCCATTGTATGAAAACCATCGGCTATAACAAGGATATTTGATAGCGTAGATTGTTTTCATTTACAGATTGTCTTGAGAATGGATCCTTTCTGATCCATATAACGAGTTCATTAATGATTGTGATGTAAACTTAATTCTGTGGATAAGTAATTTCGAAGATGAATTAAGGGCGTTGATTTGATGTCTCTCTTCTGCCCCAGAGTCTTGGGATAACTGTTGTTGCTGTGCGATTTCAGTTCCCCGTGGATCTTAGAAACTGAAGTTTGATGAAATCCCGTGATGTTGTTCTTAGCGAAAAAGTATTCGCAAAACGAGAAGTGATAGATCATCGGGGCATGCTCTACGTTGATCGACGGGGATAAGCAAGTACGAAATTCCAAAATCAACATATTCGAATCAAAATCAAATATCGGGAAAAATCATCACTGAACAGATCAAACGTGCTTGTTGGAACTGTGGAGAAAAAATGGCACTTTCGGACGAACTTACAATGCCACAGAAAAATAGAATCAGAAATTTGGAGATGACATGATTTGTGTAAATTCAGCAGAGGACAATTGGATTCTCTAATCCTTAGTTTGAACAGCCGGGTTGAATCATGATTTTTGGATTCGGTGGCATCTTTTCCAATTCGATCCACCAAGGAGTTGTTTCTAAAAACTTCAAATCTGAAATTTTGGAAAAGTATTATCTTGCTGACAATAAAGCTTAGAGATTGAAGGAAATGGGGATTTTGCATAAAGACCACTTCGGGAAACCAGTGGACATTGGAGGATGTCAATATATTCTGGGAATCAAGAAATATGATCTCTGTTGTCAGTTGGATCCACGGGATTATGGCACAATGTTTGGGAAAGGTCGTGGAAGATCGTGAAAGGTGCTATGGTATAGCTCGTGGCAACCCAAATCTGGAACCTTTGTATCAAAAAAAAACAAACCACGCAGGTGTAAAACATGGCCGTTGTTGCGAAGGTGCTTCCTGTTCATGTCTGTGGCACCATAGACTTGGACACGTGAGTACTAAAGGAAGGATATGCTGGTTCAAAAGAATATTAGAGGGTCGGAAGTCTGTTGATATGGATCTTTGCGAAAGCTGTGTTATGGTGCAAACAGAAAAGAAGTAAGCTTCCCAAAGACTCCTAGAGATACAAGAAAGTGCTGTTGGAATGGGTCCATACGATGTTTGGGGAACCATCTCCAGTATCATCCACTTGGCGGATACAATTCATGTTACCTCATTGATGAGTCAGCAGGAAGGTATGGGTTTACCTTCTTGAAGCTAAGCCAATGTGGTTTTGAAACTTCAAGAAGTGGAAAGCTGAAGTTGAGAATCAGACCCGGTTTGAAATTCAATTCCCTAAGGTCCCTAACAAAGGAGGCGAGTATGACAAACAGAGTTCAAGTCTTCTGTGCAGCTGAGAGAATAAGATTGATTAGAACAGTTTTCCTTGTAAGGCAATGCGAATGGAAATTGCTTGGAGTATTAACGAACATTGAAATGAGCGTGCAAGGATTATGATGATACACTGTGGGCTGCCCAAAACACTTGGGCGGATTGCTGTGGAGCACAACGCATACTTGTCAACATGGGAACCATCAGTTCCTTTGATTCAAGATTCCAGAGGAGGTTGGACAGGAAAAAGAACTCAAGTACCCACACTTGAGTCTTTTGGTTGCACTGCTTATGTTCATGTTGATCCTAAAAGAGAGAACAAGCTTGATGCCAAGGGCTGTGAAGTGTTTTCCTTCATAAGATATGGTTCTTGAGTTGTTTGGTTACATGTTTTTTTGGGTGACAGAAACAGAAAGATCCTGAGACCTTATGACGTGACATTTGATGAGTGTGTCCTGTACAAGACAGAGAGCAGCAGGTTCTAAGAGATTACAAAGCAATTAGGAGTTAGGGTTGATTGGGAAGAGTAACCCAAATATGTCGAAGCAGATACTCAACAACTCCAACCACGCCTACTGAAGAATCTGAAGTGAGCAAGTTACGCCTGAGCAGGTTTTAAGGAGATCATCCAGACCATCAGGCACCAGATAGTATTCACCTTTCATACACTATCTAAATTGCTGACTGATGAGGGGGAACCAGAGTCGTTTGATGAGGCCCTACAGGTGGAGGATTCGATCAAGTGGAGAAAGCCATGGATATGATATAGTCAACTTGAGAAGAATTACACTGGGTGTTGCTGAGTTACCTACAGGGAAGAGAGCTTTGCTGAACAATTGTGGGGTTCAGCATCACACTGAACCAGAGGGCAAAAGAAGGTTCAGGCCTCGTTTAGTGGTTAAAGGCTATTCACAAAGGAAGGTATTGATTATGCTGAAATCTATCTGTTGTTGAAGTTCACCTTTATTTTCAAATTCCGTTGAGTATTGTTCAGCATATCCGAAAATTTGCATCTAGAGAAATGGCTGTAAAAACAGCATTTTTAACATGGAGATCTGGACAAGAGATCTATATGCAGCAACCGGAAGGATTTGTGGTTTCCACCAGGCAAGGAACACATGGTGTGGTCACGCTCCCCAGGAGCTTGTAATGGACTAAAGTAAAGCACCACGGATGGTAACAAGACGTTTGACTCCTTCATGACCAAGAGTGGATTCTGCAAGCTGAAAAGGATCCTTGTTGTTACAAAAAAATCAATACTACATGATTCCATCATGTCTTTCTAACCTTTGTATGTGGATGAATGTTGATTGAAGGATCTCGTATGAGGAGATTAACAATCATGAAGATAATTTTGTCTCAGGCGTTTTGAGATGAAAGATTTGGGTCCAGCAAAGCAGATGTTTGGGGATTAAATTTATCGGGATAGATCTGCTGGAACTTTAATCCTATCTCAGGAGTTGTACATTGATAGGTGCTTGAGCAATCCGGGTAATTATGCTAACCCAGGACCTAAATCCCTTGGCAAATCACTTTAACTGTCAAAAGCCAGTCACCCAAGACTGCCGAGGAGCTTGATCATCATGGCACTTGTTCCATATGCTTCAGCATTTGGGGTAGGGTGATGTTGCTATGGTCTTCCTAGACCTTATAGCAACAATGCATGGGGTAATTAGCCATGTACAGGCGACCCTGAGAAAGAGCGTTGGGAAACTGGAAGTGGCTTCTCTGAGATATCTGAGGAGGTACACATCCACAGTACTTTCACTTTGTTTTGGCAAGGCAAGGTGACTCTACAAGGGTTTTGTGGATCTGATCTTGGTGGGCTGTTTTAATCGAGAAAGATTAATCCGGTAAACATTTACACCAAGGTGAACAGCAGTGATTTGGGATATCCAGGCTTCAGAATGTGTTTTTCCTCTTTCATCTACTAAAGCTGAGTTGTGGCAATAGCTTGAAGCTGGGAAAGAGAATGATATGGCTGGCAAATTATCTTGAGGAAATTGGGCAAGAATCCGAGCGAGAAGATTTCTTTACTCAGATAGTCATAGTGCCATACAGTGGTGAAAATCCGTCTATTATTCGAAGACAAAGCACATCAAAAGGCGTACCATTTCACTCGCATGGCAGTGGAGGGTGTGATATGTCTTGGAGAAATAGAAGGTGCAAAGAACTCGCTACTGTTGAACTAAATGTGTTGATGGTTTGGAAACTGAGGTTATGTAACATCCGGTTGGTCTGCTGTAGTTGTTGTTGCTATAGATGTTGCGGTGGTCCCGGTAAGATTGTTGAATTGATGATGAATTTTTTTTTTTGAGAATGTATTTTTTGGATGACTGAGTGCAGTCTCCAAGTGGGAGAATGGTTTAGGTATGGACTGATTAATTTATTAGGTTTCTATTTTCCTATTAAAGTTTTTCCTATGTTATGCTCTATTTAGGTTTTTCTTCCTTTAGTCTCTGTACCAACATAAAATCTGATTTTTATTAATATAAATATACCTCACCGCCGTGCGTTTACTACTCACGGGGTGGTTACCACGAAATATTGGGTTTCTCTTTCTCTCTCTACAACTCTCATCTCTTTCTCTTGAAAGTTCTTGTATTCTTCATGTCTCCTAGTGTGTGTGCGTGAAATTCGATCCGAACAAATAGGACCTTAATATAGTATAAGTGGTCTCTGAGATTTCGGGCATATGTTGAGGGGGTACTTGGGCATTATCTCTAATAATAATCACATTTATTTCTCAACTTTTTCTTTATTTGCAAATAAAATGAAAAATTATTCGAAAAAAGAAAATTCTCATGATTAAATAATTAAAGAGAAAAAAACAAGAGGTACACCACTTTATATATACTCATGCATATTTTCATAGGGCATTAGAAAATATGAAGCTTCAAATAGGCGCAAGTTAAAGTAACTCGATAAATTGTGTATTATATACTCTCTTCACTCACTATTACTTTTTTTTATCATATTAAAAATAATTTTTTACTTTTATTTGTGTACTTTAACACATCAAGATAAAGGGAAAGACAATTTTATATTACTTTTAACAGTAAAAATTCATTTTCCAAAATCACTCTCGAGTCCATTAAGACTATATATAAATTAATATGAATATTATATAAAAATATTCACGTTATATGTGTTTTTTGAAAATAATATAAAATTTATCAGGAATAAGTAAAAATAAATGGAGAAAATATATGGATAAATTAGATTATTCTTTTTGTTATTTAAATTAGATTTTCATGGTTATAAGTCAAAGAAAAGTGATATAAATAAACTCCAAAGAATTATTCTTGAAATTAAAATTATTATTTGAAAAAGATGATAAAACATTACATGAATTTTGCTAACCATTCTGACATCACTATAAGAAAACTGTTAATTACATGGGGATTTTTTCCCATTTTCCTAGGGATTAGTATGAAAATTCGCAAAAAACTTATTTTCCTACAAATTTTCATATAAATTCCCAAAAAAATCCTCATGTAATTAAAAATTTTCTTATAGTGCATACTCTCATTAATAACACTTTCTAAATAATTAAATAAGTTGATCAAAGTAATTATCACTAATAGAAAGACATGGAAAATGTGAAGTGGTGAGCTCACACGAAGTGCATGACTAAACGTTCACATGAATAATAAGTGTATTCATGAATATTTGTTATAAAAACTCTATACTTGAAGAAAATACTCAATTGTTAAAATCATGACACCTTCTCCTCCTAGATATTTACAAGAGGATAACCTAAGTGAAAAGTGTAAGACATTGCTCCCTATCTTACCAAAAGAAAAAGGATGGGTTGGATCATATATCTACAATTATCAAGGTTGTTGGATACCACCAAGATTGCTTCAAGGTATGATTGCATGTCAACAACGATTTCAAGCCGAAGATAGTGATATCATTCTTGTTACTACTCCAAAATCAGGAACTACTTGGTTAAAATCACTTTTATTTGCTCTGATGTATCGAGTGAAACATCCTATTTTTGAATCTAATCACCCTTTACTTGTTAAAAGTCCTCATGTCCTTGTTCCATTCTTGGAGCATACACTCTATGTTGATGGTCAAGTTCCTGATTTTTCAACTTTCACTTCACCTAGACTTTTGGCAACTCATGTGCCCTTTGCTTCATTGCAAAATCATCTTGATTAAACACCAACTTGTTTACTTATTTAGGTGAATCTAAGGATACTTTTTTCTATGTGGCATTTGCAAACAATTTTAAACTTCATTCCACACAAAGATAACCAGTTCCATTCATGAATTTGATCTTTTTTGTGAGGGGTTTAGCATTTATTTCCGTTTTTGGAATCAACGTTTGGATTATGGAAACAAAGCATAGAAAATCATGACAAGTATTTTTATTGATAGTACCGAGAGAAATAAAAAAAGAAATAAAAAATTCAGCTTATAATGTTTTGGCTGATTTTTGAAAGTCCTTTTCGATAGAGGAGAAAATTGGTGGAGTGGTGGATGAACTATTAAGAGTGTGCACTTTTGAGAATTTGAAAAGTTTTTTAGAGTGAATACAAATGGAAAATTGTCAACTGGATGTGGCAATAAAGCTTCTTTCTCCAGGAAAAATGGGAGATTGTAGGAAATTATTTTAACTGCAGAGATTGATGATAAACTCAATCAAGTATCATTGAAGAAAAGTTTCAAGAATCTTTATCGGTACTTTTTATTTAACACTTGAAGGTTTGATAATTTACTCTATAGATATTTTCGCGCTCAAATTTTAAAACAACTATGATCAGTCATTTCCTTTGTTTGCATTAGTAATGTGACAGGATATTAATTTGGTGGGGTTTAATTAGTAATGGATGTGTAGTAGATTGTTTTATATATGATACTAATAAGTTAAATTATAATAAATAGTTGAGCGCCACGTATTTAAAAAAATATTTAAATAGTTTAAATTTAAAATCCTTAAATAAGTGTTCAATTTTGAATCCAAAGGTGGATGACAAGGGCATTTTTGAGACAATAGGTGGGTGGTAAGGGTATTTTGGAGCCAATAGGTGAATGGAGAGTAATTTTTTACCATTTTCAATACTTCAAGGGTATTTTAGTTCCTTTTCCATTTTTTATATTGTTCAGTGTCTTTGTCCTGATCATATGCTAGTAGTCATCATCAATACGCGTGGACACGGTCAAGACTGTTTTGATAGCAACACTATCACACTTTCCCTTTTGGCCTGTGACAACCACATAGTCGGCTGGCTTGAGTTTAGCGACATGCTTCTTCCCTTGTGGTATCAATACACTAACGCCTATATAACCTACTCTTGAACCCAACTTGGATATATGGGCCACGAGGTTTAATTAAGATCTTGATCTGTGTTTGTTTTTAAGTCAATCCATTATCTCATAGTACCAAAGAGTATCCGATCACCCTATCCATGGACGACGCTTTTTCCTCAATATTGATATTTAACCCTTCTTTTAACTTGTATACTACTTGTGAGTGGACCTGTTACGAGGTGAGGTCTCCAATTTGCTTTGGGGGGGGAATTTGAGAATAGAAGGAGTGGTAGGATAAGGATTCATGATGCTAGGTGAATCATTCATACTTTTGGATCGTAGCTCATCTTTCTATGTTGCCAACAACTCATCATCTTCATAAACATCAATTTGGGGCTCCTGGTGTTCACCTTCACTCTAGGATGAAATGAGGAGGGTGACGTAGATTCCATCACTCTCTGAGTTATGCTCCGGTGATGCAGGTGCCTTCTCCTTCCCTTTTCCTTTCAAACCAGATGTGCGGAGTTTTGTTGCTTTACCTATGGATACAGTTGCATCCTCGTTCAGTGTAATCCATTTATTTTGCTTTCGGAGCTGCATATTTCTTCCAGCAACCTTTTGTCTTGCCATATCTCCCAAGCATTGGATCTGATGATGTAGAGCTAGAAGATATTACAGCATACCAAAGATTGATTGGTAAATTGTTGTATTTGACAATTACCAGACCTGACATTTGTTTCTGTGTTCAAGTTCTGAGTCAATTCATGCAACACCCTAAGGTTTCACACTGGGAGGCAGCATTAAGGGTAGTAAGATACATTACTTCCCTCAAGGCTAACTAGTGCAATGCATAGGTAGAGTCCCATACCCCTACCTAGACTAAGTCAAACCCCTTAAGTCATCCTAGTTAGAGTTCACTTTATTACTTAATCTTACTTTCGAGAACACTTGCCTTAACCGATATAGAACACATGATCTAATGTGAAATGCGGTGTCATGAAACCCTACACCAAAAGAAGGTGGACTACTTGTCAAGGTAGTATGAAAGCATAGATATAGCATCTAGGTGGATGCACTAGCTAGTATTCATATGGGGGCAACATAGTTCAAGAACTAGGAGATGCCCTTGGGACCTTCTTATGCCTTTGGCATTATAGTATCCAATCTCATGACTACAATAGTTAACCTACCTTCCCTACTTGGAAAGGAACACTCCTCACTACTAGTTCACTCGGTGCTAAGATAGAGTCCCTTTTGAAATGTTTTTCCTTAACAATCACAACTTAGCTTAGGTCATAGGAGAATAGATCCCCGTATAGTCATGGTCAATAGGTATTGCATGAGAATACCTTTCATTACAACCCTCATATGTAATATTAGCACATTAAATCTCAATCAGAGTAAGGCAACATATGTATTCATAACCAACCTTATAAATTACCTCTTAAGCATAATACACAACCACATAATCAAGAAATTTTAATTGGATCATAATACTACACCTACTTAATTCAATTATAAGACATACTTTATTGAACTTCATCACCAAGTACAAGCCATCATAATTAAAGTAAAGGTTTAGGACAACAAATACTTACCCAATCTCCTTCAAAAGCCATCATCATGTTCTTACCATCAACCAACCAATTCCATCCAATAATAGGTGTAATAACATCAGTCAATAGTAATTAACACAATAGCTAGGTCAACTACATCAATACAATTTAATTCCATTGGGATCAATTCATCACCTCTTCCACAATAATAGATTAAACATAAAAAAACTACCATAATTGAAAAATAATACATCATAATATAACCATCATAACTAATAATAATCATGGACAATACAATTTAGAACATCAAATTCGTAATAGGAAGAAACCCATATGAAATCATCTTTTCGAAAACTAATTTTGGAAGAACTCTTTGGGGAAATGAATCCCAAAGGTGAAGAGTTCCATACCTGGTTAATAGTTGAGGATTGACGGAGAAAAGCACACTTCTTGGTCTGTTAGAACCCTTAGACCTTGTTTATCTTTGGAGTTCCCTTGGGAGAGAGAAAGTAGAGAGAAGGAAGAGCAATTTGGATTTGGGAATTTGGCGATGTTAAGTTGAATTTAGTCTTAGGATAGGTTATATAATTAAATTAACAAACCTAATTAACTACCCCTAATTACTAATTAAACCCTAACTAACTAACTAACTAACTAACTAATTAACTTAATTAAATGAAGTCTTTAAAACATAACAACAAAATTGTTGTTTGACCTATGAGACCTCGACCTACGATCTATAGGTCAGTCGACGCTCATGCCCCCCAACCGTCCTGCACATCCGTAGTTTTGTCAGAGAGTTTGAAATTTGGAATTTTCTTCAAAATGGTTAAGTGTTCAACGATGGAGGCATCAACGTCAGTCATTCTACCTACGCCCCGTAGATGGCAAGCATAGGTAGCTACTGCCAACACTGCCTCATTTGGCAGGTTTGGGTCAAAATGAGAGGAACCTCCTCATGGATCCCTAGGGTGGTACTTGGGGAGTCGTACGATAAATTTTTGACCCTAAGACTATTGTAATATGTGTTAGAAACATTTTCACCAAATTGTGTCAAATTCCGACTCTTAAGACCCTGTGAATTAGGCTAAGGCACACTAGAACCTTTTACACTAGTCTCCGGACGTCATGGACGTTTCTTAGTGTTTTGACTCTAAAACTTCCTAAATGAATTTTATACATTATTATTGACCTTAAAAAAGTATTAAAACCTTATACACTCATGTGAGGCTCTAGATTAGGTCTCAGATTTTCGGAGTGTTACAATAAGCTTCTTCCAAAATTTGTACCCTCAAATTATCAATATCCGGTACACACAATTTACCTTGGTACCTAAGAACCCCCCCTTCTTTGGGAGAATGACTCATTAAAATTACCAAGGACGGATTCTTTCAACTCCATCAATAAAGGATCAAAATATCGTTTAGACTTGACCTCAACCACTAAAGACAGTTTGGAGTTATGATAGACCATAAAACCACCATTTGGAGAATCTTCAAATCGAAAACCAAATTGATCCAACCTATGAACATCCCTCACTAGTTTTTTTTTTTTTTTGTTTCCTTTTCATATTCTTCCCTAGCACCACTATCCATAGTCATACGACTTAGAGCATCCGCAATCACGTTGGCCTTGTCGGGGTGGTAGAGAACACTCATGTCAATCCTTCAATAGTTTCAACCATCTTATTTGTCAGAGATTCAACTCCTTGTGAGTAAACACATTTAGAAGACTCTTGTGGTCGGTAAATACATCCACATGTACCGCATAGAGATAATGCCTCCATATTTTCAAGGCAAACACCACAAATGCTAATTCAAGATCATGACTTGGGTATTCTTATCATGCACCTTGAGTTGCCTAGAGGCATAAGCTATCACCTTACCATGTTGCATAAGGAAACAACTCAAACCAACTCGGGAAGCGTCAAAATACACCAAAAAATCCTTGGTACCCTCTAGTAATTTCAACACCAGAGCGGAGGTTAGCTTATCTTTTAACTCTTGGAAGATTCTTTCAGCCTCCGACCACTCAAACTTACCTTCTTTTGAGTTAGTGTTTTCAAAGGAGATGTAATAAATGCAAACCCATCGACAAACCTTCTATGATACCCGGATAGGCCCAAGAAACTTCTAATATCGGTTGGAGCCAAAGGTCTAGGCCAATTCTTAACCGCTTCCGTCTTTCTCGGATCAATCTCTATACCCTCACTTGAGATGATATGACCAAGAAACACAATTGATATCAACAAAAATTGGCACTTACTATACTTCGCAAAGAGTAATTTGTTGCCTTGAGGACGTGTATACAAACCCCTCAAATGTCCCCTATGCCATACCTCAGTCTTAGAATAACGCCAAATAATAATCAAATGAGACAATTCAAAGGGGGGCATCAAGGTCATCCCAGAAACCCTCTATTTCATAAGTCCATGAAAAGCCGTCGGTGCATTGGTAACCAAATGACATGACTTAGGAACTCATAATGAATCATCCGAGCTTGAAAATTCGTTTTGGGAATATCTTCACCTCTCAAACCCCCCTAAGTTGTGACAATCCTACCTCAAATCAATGTAATAAAAAATATCTTGGCCCTTGAGTGGATCAATAAAGCGTCAATCCTAGGGAGAGGGTACATGTTTTTCTTTATGGTGACCTTATTGAGTTGAAAGTAATCAATGCACATCATAGGGGACCCATCCTTATTTTTCACAAATAACACTGGAGCACCCATGAAGAAATATAAGGTCGAATTAAGCCTTTGTCTAGTAAATCTTTGAGTTGGGCCTTCAACTCTTTCAATTTAGCCGGAGCTATCTGATAAGGAGGAATTGAAATGGGGTTCATATCTTGCAATATGTCATTATCAAAGTCAATTTCCTATACGGGAGTAATCCTTGGCAAGCCATCGGAAAAGACTTCTAGAAAGTCCTTCACTACGGGGACCGACTCTAAAGAAGGAGTTTTGGAGTCTAGGTCCTTGACCCTCACAATGTGGCAGAGACTACCTTTAGAGATCATGTTACAATCTTTTAGACAATAATAATAGGACCTCTAGGTGTTGAATTTCCCCTTTTCCACTCTAAGACGAGTTCATTAGGAAAACCGAACTTGACTACCCTTGTTGTACAATCTATTGATTATCCTTCTTAAGAGTTTCCTTGTGTTTTATAAGATATGAATACTAGAAGGATGGTCGTTACAAGGTTGGAAGAGGAGAGGGTGAATGAGGAGGGTAAGAAAGTTGAGCCTAGTGGTCCAAAGGAAGATGTTCCGACTAAGAGGCGTTTCTATGCACTCCGGACTAAAGGTATGAAGCCGGGTGAGAGTGATGATTATGTTGGTAATTTCTCTTTCTTTTGTGAAGATATGAGTTCCTGTTAAGTGGGGGAGTATGGTTTATAGATGGGATAGGAGTCCTTGAAATTGTTGCTTGTGCATGATGTTTAGGAGTCTGGTTGAAATTGAATGTCACAAACTTCTTGCATTGTGTGTTTTATGAAGCCATGATTATCTTGTAAGGTGTGTTTATATGATGTTACTTTGTATATTAGCATGTTTATATCATGAATTGCTTAAAATGTGGATTTTTGAAAAAACAATTGTTTATAAGTAATTGTTTCTCTAGAAACTGCATGCTGCCATATTTTTGAGAAAATGACTAATTGCTTTGTTTGCCTAGAAATATTTTAATGTGGTTAGAACTAATGTATATGAGTAGGGTATCAAATATAAAATGAGTTTTTACTATTTGGAATGAAGAATGTGAGTTTTGTAGCATAATGAGTTATAGAGTTGTTTTCTAGTTTCTTGTTGTGTTGTGAATCTCTTGATTATGTTAAGTTGATGTTTTCTTCTTGGAAAAGAGTTTTATGGTTTGTTTATTATCTGCTAGTGAGTCTCTAATCTTGGAAGTGTTCGGAGAGTGGCAAGTGTTATTCGAGGATGAATGTTGTCAAGTGGGGGAGATTGTAAGACCCCAAAAATGACCTAGGTTAACTAGAGCTTAAAATGTTGGTATTGATGTTATAATGTCCTAAATATTTCTAAAATATAGTATATAGGCAGTAGCTAAAATATTAGAGGTGTTGAAAGTCAAACGTCAAGGGACGACCAAGATGTTCGACGATTAAGTCACCTAAATGTCTAAAATGTGGTCCTATGTTTTATGTGTTTCTAATGGTTTTTTAAGGTTCTCAATTAAGTTAATATATCATGTATAGGCAGTGGTTAAAGTTTCGTGAAGTTTGGAGGTCAAACGACCAAGAACGTCCAAGGCGTTCGAAAGATATGCCTTGAGTCGACCTTATACGTCTAGGCGAGTTTCATCTAGGTTTACCTGTTCATTTTTGATGAAATTCATGTGATATATGTTAAACTTACATAATATCATATTTGGGTTGGAAACGACCAGGAAATTATCCCCAAGGACCATCTAAGGGTCCTTGAGGAAGGACCCAAAATTAGTGTGCAGGCTGTCCCAGGCAGACCTTGGCGACGGAGAAGTCAACGGTTTGTCATGGCTGTGACGCCCCGTGAATGGGTCCCGTTGTTGAGGGACTTATCCAAGTTTCAAGAGAGGAAGCTTGTCCAGATACTGTAGCAAATGACGGAGGGCTGTGATGCCCCATCGTGGCTTTGACGGCATGTCAAATGTAGGTGTCACATGCAACTGCCTTCCCGTGCAGGATGCTGCCAAGTCAAGGGGTGAATTGGTAAATTCACACCCACTCCTAAATTAATTCATTGACGGCTTATTAAGGGTGTTTTGGGTATTTTAATTAAATACATAAAGGGTAATCACATGGAAGGCCTCATTCTTCAAAATCATAAACCCAAAAGTCTTAGAAAATATTCCAAAACCTCCATTGAAGTTCAACTTGAAGAGAAATCTTGGCGAGGGTTTTTTTGTCAAAATTTTTCATCAAAGTGAAGAATTATCATCCTTGACGTATGACTTTTGAGCCTTGAAACTCGTTTAATCAAGGATCCTTATCCTCAACATGTTTGACTGTAGTTTTTAAAAGTGAGATTATTATCCAATTTCATGATCTCTTGCATAAAATGATTTCTAAACATTGAATTATGATTAAAATTGATATGTATTGATGATTTCAATGCTAAATTACCTGAACCCATGGTGTAAAATTGATGAACCCTAAGTTTTTGACTCTATAATGTGGGTATTTTGATATTCGGTCAATATTGTTCAATTGTTATGTAGTTTCTTAGCGGCTTTAATGATATTGAAAATTGTATCAATTGTGATTAAATTGTTAAACCTAGATTGAATTGATAGAGATTCATGGATTTTAGGAATTATTGCTTGAATGTTGGTTATGGCCATGGTAAGGGCCTGTAATGTGCATTGGACGATTTATCATTGAATTGAAGTTGAACAAGGAGATGAAGGTATGCTGCCCGTTATTTAATTTAATGTGATATTAATTAATACTTCTATTTATTGGATTGTTTGTGGTCCACTATGGTGGCATGGTATGTTGTTTATTGCAATTGGCGTGGGCCCTTATCGCGTAGATTATGCAATATTAGGAGCAAAGCCTTATTGAAAACTACTTGAAGTTATGTGGCTATTAGTGTAGTTTGATTATGTGAAGCATGATGTATCTATTCTAACACGGAAGGTTATATAGTCCGATATGTATTTTTTCTAGATTGTCGGCCTTAAGTGATCAGGTTAGTCTTGACCTGACATAGAGTATAGGTTAGGTTAAGTCTTGGTTATTCCTATCTGACTTTATGAGTCTATGTGGAGCATATTAATGATGTTAATATGATATATAGGTGACATTGAAGATGTTAGGTTATTTTAGAGGTGTTTCTTGAGTGACTTGTATTATGTGTTAAACGTTAAGTATGTGATGTCTTGTCTTGATTGACTTGTATATTGTGCTTGATGTATATATGATTATGAATATGCAATATCTTGATTTAATGTGTTAGATCTTTTAGTCTTGAATTTATGAATGACATGTGACTGTAAAAGATGCTTATGAGAGTCTATTATGTGAAAACCTTGACATGTGGGTAAGATTAAGAATAACTGAAGTGTAAGCCGTAATGGTATCCTTCAAAGTAAAAGAAAGATGCGCACTGAATTTTAGTTGCTGGAAACAAACATCATCATTAATCTAGAACGTTCACACATGAGCCTTTGTCGATATTATGAGGGTTAGCCCTAGTGACCTTTCTTGGTAGGGTAAATGTGATTGGGTTGTGAACTAGTGATTGAACCCTTAATGTGAAACCTTAATATATGAAGTAATTCATGAGAACGATGGCTAGCACCGAGTGAGTGTGGCTTAAAGCAAAGTAGTTTAGGTTATGAAGACTAGAATACAAAACAAGCCCTTATATTCCTTACTCATGTGCTACATGGGAGTGTCCAAGTTTACCATTGGACAGAAGACACAAACCTGCATCAGGAGTAGGGATAGAACTCGAATCCATGTTATTGCTATAAGGTTATGTCGGTATTGCTTATTCTCGTATAGTGGACAATACATATTAGCATTTGAAAAGTTTATGGAGTTAGGTGGTGGTATGGGACACTATCTAGACATTGCACCTACAATAGATTTAAAGGTGTTATATGGAGTTCCAAAGGTTCTGGTCAAGGACCAGATTGCTGTCCTTTATGTGATGTATGAGTCTTAATACTATGAACTAATGACTTATGCGAAGGAGTATGCAAATTAATGAGTACCTAATCTAAATTGACTTACTTAGGTCCTTGCTTTAAAGTGTGGAGGGAGAGGACATATAGGATGATCTCTTTATGTTTATCTTGAAGTCTGAGTATTATGACTCTAGTTAGGGAAGTGGTTGTTTTTTAAATTGTGTATTAGACATGATCTCAAGGACTTAGGTAGTCCTTAAGGATATGTAGGAATCTTTCAAGAGTCACTATGGACGTATTCTTGATTTAATTAAGTAGGTGTTTTGATGCCTTTGGGAGGAAAGAGAATGTCAAATCATCTAGGTGTTGGTGATTTAGGTAGCATGATTCATCTTAGGGAGTTTATTGCATCTCTTAAGTTGTTGTAAGGGATGAGGGTGGTCTTCACAATAACTAAGTGAGACTAGAGTTCACTTTGTAAGAGAATCTTACCTTGATATTTATGATTGTTTAACTATGTTTGTGAATCATTAAAGCGAATATTAAGGGTCGTTAGGCACATATAGAGAGGGTGTAGGGCGTCTCTCTTTGTGTGACTTAAGGAGTGACATTACGTGAATCTTAGGATGACTTTACGTGAGGAAATTAATGCTAAAGTATCTATGTTTTTCTAGATTGATTATGATTTATCAAGAGGATTTAATTTCATTTTAAATGAAAAAGCATGGCAGATTTCCATTAAAGTCCGTTCGGTTTCATGATTTTATGCATAAGCCTGCATGTCCCATGACTTAGTAACATGTAACTTGACTAATTCCATGCTTTTAGCCTAGATAGTCTTGGTAGGTGAGGAGTTTCTGTGGAAGTGAAGATTGGAGTTAGAGATCGTTCAAGAGAAGTAGAAGTTGTTTTCTCACTTGACTCGAGGTCATCTATATGGGTTGGGGTTGTATGTGTTCATTTAAGTATTGTAATAGATAAGTATTCTATATTCTATTTTGAAGTATGGGTCGTTTGTCCCAATTACTCTTGTGTCTTAAGATGCTGGGGGGGGAGATTGAGGACTTAGTTATTTCCTATTATTTTATATGGAAGAGATTTTGAACTGAAGGGATATATTATGTTTTTGTGGAACTGTTTTAATTTCCGCACTAGTTTTACTATGGTAGTGCACTGAAGACTATGAAAGCGCTTGTCCTCAGAAGGCTCCAAGAGTTCGATACGTCATGTGTGCCACATCCGAGAGTGTGGCTCTAACTTCGTTAGGGTGTGGTTTTGGGTTGTGACAAGGTTACAACTTTTCATAAAAATAACTTTTTATAGAAGTCACAACTTTTCGTAAAAGTCACAACTTTTCGTAAAAGTCGCAACTTTTCATAAGTGTCGCACCTCTTCATTAAAGTCACAACTTTTCATCAAAGTCACAACCTTTTGTAAATTTTACAAATTTTAATGATAGGGGAAGATTAGTTTTGTAAATAAATTAATTAAAAAGGAATTCTTATTTTGGCACATGTTTATAACAACTCACTCATTATATCACAATTTTGTCATTTTGTAAATTTTATACATGTAGAAAATGAAGGAGATTCATTGAATAAACGTTTTGATTACCAATGTAAAAGATGATAAAAATAACATCTTAATGTCATTTTAATATTTAAAGAACCCGGGGCTGAAATTATGATCACTTTTAAGGGGTATTCCCCTATATTTTAACGTGTAGAGCCCCAAATGTTTAACTTTGCACAATTTCCTTTAAAAAATGTACACATGGAGTTCATCTCCATTAAACATGATTGTCATGCCCCGAGACTACATCCTGAACATGGCCGACTATTGAGAACAATAGTTAGTCTCGGAACAAACCCTTGGACTGACTCTCTAATAAGCAAATGACCTACTCAAAAAAATTGGAACATTAAATGAAAAGATTATATCAACCTTGTTTCAATACTAAATCAGCTCAATAGTTATGCAGAATGCATAGTTAATCTAATGATCGTATTAGGTTTTCCACAAAGCGACAAGGAAGCAATGAAACACTTGTCAACCAATACTGTCTATCCCACCTCTAAATACTACAAGCCAAGACCCACGAGATCTTAAAAACTAAAAATATATATGTGGTATCCTCCTGAAGCTAGGAGGCTCATGAAGGCTAACTAGAATACAAATAGTATAAATGGAGCGCATGTTGATGACCCTTAAAACCTGTATCTGCATCATTAATGATGCATGTCGAATGACATTAGTACATTGAATCTATGGGAATATAAGGGAAAAGGTGGAATGAAGTTGAATGAAGCAATAGATTAAAGACCAAAAGGATGGAAAGGAAAATACTCTCCTTAACTCAATACAAAGCAACAATGATAGATGCACTAGGTAAACATTATAAAAGAGGAGATAAAAACTTAATGATCTATAAAAATATAGTAAGATACTTTTTATTCTTATTTGACAGATTCTTTAACCGACAACCATCACTATGAGCTATGTGATGATACAACGTCTTACCCCACGCTGATCATAAAAACTATTATTATATATTTTCTGGTTCTAGTTTAAACCTCAACTAAGTTGATCCACTAAAAGGCATTGTTAAAAGCAATAGGTATCGTCTAAAACGTATGACCCTTTATTCATGTTGGTGACATGGTTTGATGAAAATGTGGAGTTGTCCTTCGAAAATACATCTCCGTATCGATGAGCAATGTTCCTCCCAAATAATATAAGAATAAATCTTCTCAATGTATAAAACATACTCTTCTCAATGAGATTATCATCTAAAGATTCCGTTAGAAGAGGCCAATGCTCAAGATTCCCATACCCTCATTTAGAAATCAATGTTCTATCACTTTTAAATGGTAAAAGTATTACACATTGGATATAGTTCCCTTATACCATTGAAACTGAAAGACAACCTCTCCTGATTCTCATACGACTGGTTTTACACAAATACTAATTCAAGTTATAGAGATTAGCAAAAGATTCTCAAAATGCCTCAAAGGGGAACATCTTTGAACTTTCCTATCCACTTGACTTTGATTTGAGATTGTAAATTTAAGAGTCATGATTTGGATATATAGGATCTGTGATAATTAGTGAATATTTTGAGAGTTGGTATTTAGATGAGAGAAAAGACACAATTTGAAAATACTAATAGGGGACGAAGAATGAAGAATAAAGGGGCATGACGACCCTGGTTCACTTGTAGTGCAGGGCGTCGGGCCTCAAACTGCTAAAGGTAGTTTAGTTGGTACTACTGGCATGGTGTTCTAGGCCCCAAATGCTTAACAATAGTTTGGGTATTATATTGTCACAACACTCAACCCATTTACCCTAATTTTTGAAAAAAATTCTTGCTAAATTTGAAGGCCTAACTCATCTAGAATCAAATTCTTCCTTCCAAACTTCTTTTGATTCATAAAACTAGTACAAATCCAGTGAAGTCCCACCCAAAATCCATCAAGATAAAAAATCATTTTCAAGACCCTTACCTCAAAAACAAAAAAGCTCCATTGTTAATTGATAAAGTTAAAACTCAAGAACTTCTCAATAATCTCAATCTAAACAATCTCATGAATGAATTCATGAATGCAAATTACATGATTGACGTGAGGCCGAACAAATCTATCACAACGAGAAAGTTAAATATCTCAAAAGAGCAATTGTTTTTGGCGTAATCCTCTGTTCTATTCTCTTCTTCAAACTTACTATAAAATCCCTAAATGTACTGAAATGTGGAAAAGTGCTCTAATTCTGATTAGAACCTTAAACATGGGTGTAAAACTTTTTTAGGCTTAGTTGGGTAAGGAAAGGAAAAAATACCCTTCCCTTAGAGGGATGAAAAGCCTTAGCTAGAAAGGCTTCGCTCAAATAACCATAACTCTTTACTAGGAGCTCAGAATTTAACTAACTTGGCGGCATTGGAAAGTGGAATCAAAGACCTTTTATTTTGTACCGCATAGGCGAACTAATTTTATATGTGTCAAAAGATATGATCGTTTGAAGTTGACCCAAAATATAAAAATTGACCAAAATACAAGGTGTTACAACAATCGTCTGAGGGTAGGTTGTTAAGGATAATTTTACGTGTGGCTATGAACTTTATATGTAATAGTAAGTATATTTAATTTTTTTTTCTAAATTATGTGTTAGTTTTTCAATAAATGCAAATCATCACAAGTTCAATTTTTTAGGCGTCAATTTATAACATGTCACTCACGTCACAAACGCTTTGACATTTTGTATAATTTCATGTAGAAAAATAAATAAAAAAGAGCATCCTTTAAATTTTTGAAAATCCATGTAAAAGATATTTAAATAACATATATATTCCATTTTATGAATTTAAAAAACATGACGGGTAGTATTTCAATATATTGTTTTACATATTTTAACACACTAGTTCTCGGATATGTGCTTTGCACATGTGTCCTATGAAAATAGTCCAAGGATAGAAATATATAAAAAATAATTCAAAGTGAAATAATACAGGTTTAATGTCATGAACAATTCGTGTATTCAAACAACTTCTTTGTTGAATTGAAAATGATTATATATTATTTGAATCTATAAAATCAATTAACAAAAAAATGGTTAGGTAGTTAAAATGCAGAATGAGTTACATTTTTATGATATTAGGTGAAAAAATATTTTCACGCATCAAAGCTACCACCAGAAGCGGACACGACATCTAGGACAACATGTGAACCAAAGTTAACCCTAAGCTGGCATATCATAAGCATACTAAATAAATTGAAGTTAGTAAATATTCTGCGGAAGCTAAATCATAAGTTAAACAATAATGATGGGTGAAACCTATAAATTATATGAATATATAAATTTGAGAATTTAACAACAACCGAAAGTTTAGACTCAAATGCTAAAGCTAAATCTAACTATGCCTAAAATAGCCCCTCAACTGACTACAAGGGTTGGGACATGTCCTAACTAAATAAAAAAAAAACTGAAACTAAGACTAAAGTGTAAAGCATTTCTATAGTCCTCGAACTATGAGGACTCACCACAGAAGCTGCTGAACATGAGATCGAGAACCAATCTATGATTAACTAGGAAGCTGAGGACCTGAACCTACATCATGAGAATATGTAGCATAGAGTATGTGTGAGTACTTGAAAGGTACTGAGCATGCATGATAGAAGAATGCTGAATAATAAACGTAACTAAACCAAAACATATATATCTAAATAATGATAAGGGAGAAGCATAATAACATACGGAGAATATTGAACATGAACTAACTGAATGCAATGACAAAGTTTATAACATGTTGAGACTGAAATCTTACTGTAACTGATAACATGGTCAATGCAATAGAATGTGGCTAGATTGTTGGAGCTACTAATAACCGACATGAAACCATATGAGCTTAATGCAGAGTCCGATCTATACACCCCATCAATAGGACCCAATTTACCCTTCTAGGGGTATAGTGGTATGAATGAAGTGATCACTAAACTTTTATTCCCACAGTGGGGACTTGTAAACATACGGGGGCACGTAGTTCTAAGACTATTTGGGTATGCTTAACCTAGTCCACTTAGTATAAATCTACTACCAATTGATTATGTAATTAACCAAGTTATGACCTTTATTGTCTGTAATAATGGGATAAACTCAAAATACGACATGCTAATAAGAAAGTAACATAATACGTTATAATGAAAACATTCAAAACGGAAGTATGTATGTAATATTGAAGTAACTGACCTATATTAAGGGAATCAAGATTCTGATTAAAATCCAGGGACCTAATAGGTGAAAGGAACCTTTTAGTAAAATCCCACATATCTCGTGATGAGATTCACGGAGAAATATTTATATTTCGGAGCAGGAACGGATGAAAACTCGTTGCATTCTTTAACTAGGGATGCATGACTTTCTCCTCTATTTTTCTCTACGTTTGATGAATATATTTTAATAATTGATTAGGTTGGATTCGAAATAGTTTATTAGTCTAAAACTTACCAAAAGTATGTATTTTATGGGTTGGACGACGTAGTTTAGCAGTCTAACATATAAGGAAAATACCAAATGACCCTTGACTTAAAATCTGCTAAAGTAACTTATGGAGTATTCAACTATCTTCACTATCATTCTGTTGATCGACTTTAGAGAATGGATTTTGGCGGGCTTCGTATGGCTATCCACGGAACACCATGATAGACCATGGTAACCCTACAATCTATGAGTGGAAATCATGGGGTGCACCTGCAACTTCTGGCTACAGACTTATCGACGGTCTGTAGATTGATACATGATCCATCATGTAAGTCCACTAATCGTATCAGAGGATGGTTTATGAGGGGGGGGGGGGGGTGGGGCGGGGAGGGGGGGGGGGTCTTAGGGTCTCCAAGTATGGACCGTCATGCCAATCCGTTTATCGACTTCAGAGGATGGGTTATGGGGGTCTTCAAGGTATTGACCTACGAACTGATCGACAATCCGTAGATGGATCCATAATCCGTCCTTCCAGTCCACCGATCAAATTTTGAGGATGTTTTTTGTGGGCTTCCAGAAGCCATCGAACGACTACTAGGACAGATTGTAGGTCACCCTATGATCCATGGGTAGAAACTATGGGTCGCACCTACAATTTTTAAGCATCTACTGATTAAGTTTATTTTTGGATACGGGGTTTTACATTATCTCCCCCTTGGAAAGATTCATCCCCGAATGAGGTCTAAGCTAGTAGGATAGGGATTGAAAGAGATACAAAACCTAACACTAGTTATTAGAAATTGAATTCTGACCGAACTAAGTTTCAAGGACATGCAATTACACATAAAATGCAACTTCAAACAGAAGGAAAATCGTACTAAGACAGAATAAACACATGAATAAGTGAAAACTAGAGAGGAACTATTAGATCAAGTTGGATTTGAATTGGAAGGAAAGAGATAAGGATACTTTGCCATTATGGCTTCTTCTGCTCCCCAAGTAGCTCCCTTTACGGACTGACTATATCAAAAAACCTTAACTTATGTGACTTCTTTGTTTCTCAACCTTCAAACCTGAAGATCAAGGATCTCTTCTTAAGTGAGACTATCCTTAACGTCTACATTTTCTAAAGGTACAATATATGCTTGATCACCCACACACTTCATCAACAACAAAATATGTAAAAGTGGATGCACTACGACTAGTTCTTTTGGAAATTTTAACTCATAATCCACTTTTCTAATAATTACAAAGATTTTGTAAGGGACTACATATCTAGGATTAACCTTCATTTTCTTGTCGTGCTAAATCTCATCACCCCTTCATAGGTGACACTTTCAGAAAAAACTCAATCATCAACATGGAACTCTAAGTCCCTTTTCCTCACATCTGCATAGGAGTTCTAACGACTCTGGGATGTCTTAAGTCTATCCCTAATGAGATAGAACCATGCCATAATTAAATTAATTTGGCCCTATCAAGGCTTCATAAACTCCTTCAAACCAACTAACTGAAGATTGAACCTATGCCCATATAATACTCTATAAGGGTCCATCTAAATGTTTGAATGGTAACGATGATTATAGGAGAACTCTATAAAAAGAAGGTGATAATCACAAGAACCATTAAAATCAATCACACAAGCTCTTAACATGTCCTCTAGGTGTCCAATTGTATTGTGTTATCCCAACCATCAAGCTGTGATGAAAGTTGCGTAAGGTTAACCTGAATACCAAGACCTTTCTGGAATGACTTCCAACAGTAAGATGCAAACTATGGAGTCTTGTTGTTTACAGGTACGAGGTATAACTTTAATGAATTCAAAGTTGATAATTTCCCACTTATATGTTGGAATGTTGATTCTTGAGTCATACCTCTTGGTTTATGATGTTTTACCTTACTTGCTGACAATTAGGGAACCTAGACAAGAAATTTGATATTTCCCTTTACATGTTATTCCACCTTCTTATTGGAGCCTATATGAATAACATACTTGGAGTTATGGACATCAACACGTATCTTCTGTGTTAAGTCTCAACTCACCCACTTTAAGAACATATAATTGATCTCAATAGGGAAGCATTTGATCTTTGTCTTCGAACAAAACCTCAATTCTCTAATGATGAATTCACCTTTAGTGAAGCATGTTGGATTAAATATCGTCTATTTCCTTTTTTTCACCTTGCTACCAATGATGATTCTTCCCCATTCTGAACTATTACACCATGATATGCTCATAAGGCTAACTTCCAAGCGAGCAAGCATGTGAATATACTTTGCTAGTTCTTTTCTTTCTTCCTCAATCTGTACAACACTACCAATAGATATTATGTTTAGAGCATCTTCTACACATGGGACCTTATTATATGCTAATCCACAATCTTGAGAGAACCATTTTCTTCTTTATGCATAACATGGTTTGCACCCCCATGGGAGAATCTACTAGGTAATGATTAAGCCTATTAACTTACTCTTTCAATTTCTTCACTTAGATGGGTAATTTTAAGTAAGGAGGAATAGAAATAGGTTGGGTATTTTTGAAAGAGATAAATTGCAAAGTCAATTTCCCTTTTGGGAGGACATCGGAGAAGATCTTAGGGAACTCATTAACTACAGGAACTGCCTCAAGAGTAGCGGTTTCAGAGCATTAATTACTAACCCAAATTAAGAGGTAGAGATAATCCTTAGAAATCAACATTTTAGGCTCTGGCCTTAAGGTAAGAAATTATTCCCTTCTAGGACTGATTCACTTGGAAACGTTAAAACAAACTATCTTAGTTCTATAATATCCTAAGGCATAACATGAATGTCATTAATCTATGCCTATAATGATATCAAATTCTACCATTTCTGACTTTACAAGATCTGCCGAGGAGACTTTGTCGAACCTGTGATTGTTTTGGTTGGTCATTCTATCAGCAAAAAGATGAATAGCATTCAAAAACTCAGCATTCGAACCCTCATGGTATGGGACTAGAGGAACTCCATTAGCATTTCTTACATTAGCATTCCATGCATAAAATTTATGATGAGGAATGATCTTAAGCGCATATTGACGGATTAGAATGAGTAAAATAGATCATACCTCATGCACGATAAGATTAACAAAGAGAGAATTTTTTTTCGAAATATACTTCATAGCTTCCATTTCATTAGATGTGATGTACTTGAAACCCTTGAATATACACTACTTATTGTGGCTTTTCATACATCCTAGGACTCTTTGACCTAAGGCTCTAATACCAAGTTCTTCACACCCCGAAGCTACCCCTAGAAAGCATACACGAGACCTAGGATCATGAGTGTCCCCAAGTAAACTATGATATGGCATATTATAACCATACTAAAGAAGCTAAAGTAAGAAAATATTGTGAATAATCTAAATCATGCGATAAACTGTAATGATGGGGAATATCCATAAACTATTCGATAATATAAAACTGAGAGTGTAACAACAATTGAAAGATCAAACGAAAATGCGAAAGTTGAATCTAATTATAGATGAATAGCCCGTACCTGACTAGAAGAGTTGAGACATTCCCCAGCTAAATCTAGAAAAAACTAAAACTAATGCTGAAGTATGAAATATGGTTATAGTCCTCGAAGTATGAGGACACACCACTGTTGCTGCTGAACTGATGATCGAGAACCAATTTATGAATGATCTGGAAGATAAGGAATGGAACCTACAACCCGAGAATATGAAGCATATGATATGTGTCAGTACTTGAAAGGTAATGAGCATACACGATAAAATAAAGTTGAACAATAAACATACATGAACAAAAGCATATATATAAGCAACGATAAGAGATAAGCACAATATTATACTAAGAATATTGACCTGAATTACTGTGACAAAGTTTATAACATTATGAGAGTGAAATCTGACTATAACTGATAACATGATCAATGCAATAGAATCTGACAGGACTTTGTGAGCTACTAATAACCGACATAAAACCACAAAAGCTAAATGTAGAGTCCGATGTATAGAATCATCCAAGAAGACCCAATATACCCTGCCTGAGGTAAAGAGGCATGATTGCAGTTATCACTAAAATTTAATGCCCACAGAGGGGACTTATAAATCTATAGGGTCACGTACTTTGAGGACTATTCGGGTACACTAAACTCTAGTCAACTAAACATTAAGATACTCCTGATTGATCGTGTAATTCATAGTTAATGAGTGAATTTCGATAATATTGGATAGCTCAATATGCTTACATGTGAACTGAGGTAGCATTATTAATATAATGACAATGAATTTTTTTAAAATTGAGGCATTATGTGCATATCTGAAGTAACTGGCCTAGCATGTGTAAATCATGAACTAAGAAAACTACATAGCTATGGTTCTATCATAAAATGATTTATACAAAATAATACAAAATTTATGACAATCTGATTTGGATCATTCTTAAATTAAACCCAATAATTTCTAACCTGCAAGAAACCCCAGGTCTAGATAATATTTAGGGAATCAAGATTCTTATTGAAATCTAGGGACCTATTGTGGGAAAGGAACCCGTTAATGAAATGTCAAATACCTTATGACGAAATTCACTTATGAATCTTTCGATTTTGGGATGGATTTGATGAAAACTCATTGCATTCTTGAACTAGATCTGCTCAACTTTCTTCTCTATTTTGCTTTACGTTTGATGAATGTTTTGGTAATAATTGAATATGTTAGGTTATTATTAGTTTATTAGGCTAAACTGACAAAAACTAGTTAGTGTAGAGGTTTAACAACGTAGTTTAAAGTTCCAACGCATAAGGAAAAAAATAAAATGATCACTGACATTACATATTCTAATGCCTTCTATGGACTTTTCACACTCAATACGCTGATCCATGATCCGTCTTGTCAGTATGTCGATCCACTTTAAATGATGGATTATGGGGACTGCAGGTTGCAATCTAGGGACAACAAGTACAGATCATGGGTAACCTACTTACCATCGGTGGCAACTGTGGGTTGCACCTGGAACTTCTTGTTACTGACAGATTGATGGTCTATGGACTGATCCAAGATCCATCCAGTCAATCTATTGATCGTATTAAAGGATGAGTTTTAGGGGTCTCTGACCTACAGACTGATCGATGCTCTATGGATGGATCCACTATCTGGTCTATTAGTTTGCCGATTCACTTCATAAGATAGGTTCGTAGGTCCTTAAAGTCTCGACCTACAGACTGATCGATGGTCCTTGGAAGAATCCATGATTTGTCCTGTCAGTCTTTCGATCGACTTATTAGGATTACTTCTAGGGTGTTGTAGGTGGACATTCACCATGGGTCAGCCTACGGTTTGTGGGTTGCACCTCCAACTTCTGGAAATCTACTCGTTTAGTCTATTTTTTCATACGAGGTGTTACACATATAGACTCAACTAAAATCTATGGAAGTTTATATAGAAGCAAGGATCCTTTGCAATTATTTTAGAGGTTCCTCATCATAGAGATTAAGCTCATTACAATTAATTGTAAAAGACAAAGAATAACAATATTAAAATAAATTGGATAGTGCAAAACAAATACAGGAACATGAATATATGTTTTCACAAATATTCACTAAAAACAACAAAATAAAGTGAACATACCTTTGTAGAAATCTTCAAATAGTCTCTATTGTTCTATTGAGAGACAAGAAGGGGTTGAATTAATTTTAAGTTGATTTACTGATTAAAATGAATCTTAACAAATAATATTATTCATTTCTAGTTACTTTGTGAAGAAGGAATCAAAAGTTTTTTCAATTTTTCATTGTTTTCATTGGCAATTAATATTATAATAACTGACATCAGATTCAATATATATATATATATATATATATCTATCTATCTATCTATATATATCTTATATATATATATATATATATATATATATCATTATATTATATATATATCTATATATGGAAAAGCTTTATGTGTGTATTTTAATCTTACACAATTATAAAGGTTTTTCAAATTTTGAATTAAAATTATCAAATGGATTAAAACTTTACTATACATTTTTAGATGCACAATTGGAATAATTTGTAGTCTTAATTTCTAAATAAAAAAACCTAACATTTTTATATGGATTTGTGTGTGTCTTATTATGTTTACATATTTCAGGAATCAGGCTGTTCCATTATGTTGTGCCTTCAATCACTCTCCTTAGAGCTTTAATTTTCCCTTCCCTTCCCTTAAGGTTTTGTAAGTCCCCAAGCCTACACCCTGAACGTGGCCGGAACCAAATGACCATTGATAGCCTTTAACGGACCCTTAGTCTGGCTTACTTAACTCAGTGGAAGACTTAACTCAATATGAATCGAAAACGTCTCATAAAGTATCTAAATAATGTCATTGTGGCCAATGACATTTAAGTTAAGTCTGTCAAAATACCCATATCTGAAATAAATCGCAATAAAGATAGATCTAAAAACTAAACTTGACTCGGAAAGTCGGTCTGACTAACTGGGCCTATGAAGCCTCTATAAAATACTTAACATTGATTGTTGGGGACAAGACTCGCACAACATTCATAAAGAATAGATACATGAAAAACATAATATTGTCTTGTATATGTAAGGAGGATGCACCACTGACTTCTTAGTTGCATTCTTGTCTGGATCTAATGAGGAATTAGGTGGATGCTTATCCTAGTTTACTTATGTCTTACGATCATGATACAATGCAATCCCCGCAAACTGACGATGAAAGGTACGTTGAATGTACTGAGTTAATGTTCGATTGGAATGCTTAACTCACAACTTATAGGCTTGAAATGGATGTAGAGAAACAATTACCGCTTGACCTTCAGGCTGGCACTGACTGATTAATCTCTAGCTTAATAAAAGTCTGTTGTTATCTATTAAATCATTTCGTATAAAAAGTGCAAAGTGCATAATGATTAATATATTCCTTCTGGGGGGGGGGGGGGGGGAGATGTACTGCATGTGATTCCAACCTTTTCATACGTTGGGCGTCATCATATCTCATGCTTTAATAGTACGAGTAGAGCTCCGATAATTCTCATAGTAATATTTGGGCAATCATTACTATTTGTTTTCTTAAAACTTCTCTATGTTCTAGTCAACGATTGAAGTTCATTCTACTAATGATCGTTTATCTTTGAATGGTTACTTCTTTTTGGTGCTATGGCTTAGTGAAATATATCCTCCTAAGATATTATTTGTCTTGCTCAAGAATTTGTGTTCATAATTCTCTGATATTTTCAGTCATCTCGTTTTTTTACCATACGCTCTGTTAGTTCTTAAGCCTATACAATGCGTTTCATTCGGCAATTACTAGTAAAATTTATCTAATTGATTTGCATGTCTTGTATTAGTAGTATAAGTGGCCCTTGAATCTGGACGTTGCATTATGTTTTATAATTTTGAGAGATTTTGTCTGGAAAGATGTGGATTTCCTCTTGATTCCTCTTCGATTTACTATTCTTCATCTTAATAAGAATGGGCCAAGTTTGCAATCAGCCAATTTCTTTTTTGGTATAATATAGTGTTTCTAATGTTTGATCTACACTTGATGTTTCGCATTTATGTATTGATTTTAATCTTATATATGTATTATCTTTTCTAATAGAAAAATGCTAATTGATTATTTATTTGTCGCTTCTGCAGTGAAAAATAGTTCCCGTCCCTCATGTTGACTTTGTCTAATGTGCAAATTTTCCTGGCATTGGGCAATCAAAGGCCAAATTACCCATATTCGAATCTATCCACCCCCCCCCCCCCCGCACCCCCCCCCCCCCCCCCCCGGGGGCTTATCAAATAGAAGAAGATTAGTTACCGAAAGGTTCAGATAGGCTCCCAAAAGTGAAAAGACTCGAAGAAAGCTCAGAGAGATGGATAGAAGTCCTTTTTATTTTATATTCGTATTGTATTTATTTTGGCATAAGTCGTTGTCGCTCTGTCGATTTTGTTGTATGTTTCTTGTGTAGTTTATTTGTTTAGTTTAGGACAGTACAAATGGGTCAAAAACAAAACGAGTGGGTCCAAATTCTAATCCAAGGCTAACAGACGGCTGTCTGGTTTGGACCTATGACTCGTCATCTCCTCTCTTACCTGTTCGTCTATTTGTTAGAGTTTATTCGCGCGCTATTTTATAAGTTAACGGCAAACTCCAAATGCCATCCATAGTTAACCGCAATAATGTTTTTATTAGTAATTTAACAAATTGAATTAATGTTTAATTATTTTAAAAATTTGTAAGTGTTAGTTAAAACATAATAAACTAAAAAACATCACTTCAAAGCAATCATCAATTTTCAAACGCTTCTAATAGCCGGGATTAAGTTAGTTGTCGGTAACCGGCATGTTAGCGGATGTCTTAGGTTTCTTTAACCTGCTCTCACGACGTTAATATGATCCTCGAAAGCCACCGCTTCTATGAATCTGCCCCATCTAATATTTTCAATAATTTTTATGTTAAGAAGAACTCTTTTGGAACGTAAGCTTTTCTTAATTTTCCCTCAAAATTAAGTGCGACTCTAAAATAAGTTCAAAACTCTTAAAAAGAATTTTCCCTTGTTCGATAAAAACAATAAATAAGGATTTTATTAAGTATATAAGTACTTATACATGACTAGATATTCTAAACTAATACTCTATTCCTTAATAAATCTCTTTCACTATCGTTCAATCAAATCTCTTCATGTCTCTCATCAACTGCATCTCTCTTACGCTTTGCTTAACAAAATAGCAACTCAAGACTGTTACAACAATAAAATAGTTCTTCAGGCACTTCAGATAAAATAATCACTAAAATTCTAAGTAAAGCAGCAGACCAAGAATGTTAGGGCAAAGAAGGGGTGGTCTGTTGAGATATTGGTGAGCTTTTCGTTGTTGACGTGATTTGAGAGGGTTTTGTTGAGCAGAATGAGTCGTGTGTGATTAAACTCATAAAGGTATGGTTTTCTTCTCTATTGGTTTCCTCTTTGCTTGCGCCAAAGGCGCCCTGAGCAGATTAAAGAGATTCAGCTCCTGCTTTTGAGAGGGTTTTGTGACAGTCAGGGTCCGTTGCACTGTCCTTGTCACTAGATCGCCCAAATAACTTCGTAGGTTGGTATTTTGTGCTTGTAGTATTTAGGCCGATGTATGTGGTTTCCGTATTGATGTGATATATTTTTATGGTACGTGAATATCACAAAACCGACAAGCAATGATGACAAAAAAAAATGTGTGTCTGTGGGTGAATTTTTGCCGTGATGAGCGTCACTACTTAGACTATTAATTAACAAGTTTCAATTAAGGGGTGTATTTTATATGTGAAATGGTGTATAAAAATGTGATGTTCATTATATTTTAATATGGTTAATTGATACCCAATCTCTTTGTCCAATAAACTGATGAAGATTCACCTAAAGATGTATTCACAGACAGAATTTAATGAGGCACTCATTGAACTCATCGCGAAAATGTGGTGATAAATGAGTTGAATGACTAAATTTCCATGCGAATCTGATGACATGATTATTTTAGAGTGCATTCTATCGAGCTCATTTTCACACCTTTATCACATGATTCAAAGGTGCCTTCATAAATCGTTGTGATAATTTTGGTGGCACTTATCATAAGTTTATTTGGCTAAAAGAATGTTATTGCAATTCAACGCATAATTAAACTTACAAAAATAATGACATCACATTTTATACACATTTCACACATAAATATGCACATAATTACTGTTAATTCATATGTCTAACAGTGTGCTCATTCACTGCAAAATTCACCCCCACAGGCATCATTTTTTTTTACATACATTCCTTGTCGTTTTCATATTTCACGTACATAAAATATATTCACATTCAATCCGGAAACATCATAAATGCCTTAATCTACAATCACAAAATACCGGCAACCATTACGAGTCATTGGGAGCTAGTGACAAGGACATGCTACACAGACCTGTGGCATGTATGGGCAAAACCCTCTCAAATCGAGTGAATATCGGTTAATGCGTGTAAGGTGCCTTTTGGAAAGGTGACCAAGAGATAAGAATACCGCATACCTTTTACATTAATCGCACACACGTACCTTGCTGTCAAAAACGCCGCTGCAAATCACGCCAACACTGAAAGTTTCACAATTCTGCACAGTACCACCCCTTTCTTTTGCCTAACTGTTTGGTTAACTTGCTTTCTTAGAATTTTTCGTGTTTATTTTCAAGTGTTAAGACTTTATTGTTAACGTTTTCTTGTAGTTTTTCTTTTGTTAAGGCCAATAGCGTGAACGAATGAGTGTTGAGGATACCATGAAGATATTTGATTACCGTGAAAGAGATTTATTGGGAATAGTGATTATAGGTTTGATTTAGTCAAATAAGGTTTAATATACCTAACTGGAAAATCTTATTTATTTGTTTTATCAGAAAAGGGGAAATTTTGTTTTTAAGAGTTTTTGAGACTTTTAGAGTCACCGACTCTAATTTTGAGAAAACTTCAGAATGCTACGTTCCAGAAAAAAAAAAAAAAAAAAAAAAAATACTTACATAAAATCATTTGACGAAATATTCAGTATGGGGGGTGAAGGGGTTTCGAGGATTCATTATTAACGTCTTAGGTGCAGTATAAAAGCACTAAGACATTGCAGGCTCAGGCTGCGTTTATCCGACAACTAACTTTATTTGGCTAAGACTCGTTTGAAAAAAATTGAGATTGTTTTGAAAGTGGGTTTCTAGTTTTATTTAAACTAGACTTGACAAATTTAAAACTAATTAAACTTTATATTCGATTTTAAATTACTTAAATACATTATTGGCGTTCTTTATGTGATTTGGAGTTTGGCAATTAAAGCTAGCAGACAATAAAACGGGCAAACAAATAGACGATAAGGTAAGGATTGAGAGAGAGAGAGGAGAGAGTAGAGAGAGATAAGTAGATCATTGGGTGCGCAGAATCTGTTCTGTTTTCGGTTCGCTCTGGACTCGTAATTTGTTCCGTACCTGTTGTTGTTTTTTGACCCATTTGACCTATCCTTTAACTAAACAAATAACTACACAAAATAAATACAACAAAATTAAAGGCTACAAGCGACTAATTGGGCAATCCTTTGTATACCCGATCAATTCTAGCAATTTTCTCGGTCTATGAATAAAGCGTACTTAACCAGCTATAGTATCATGCCAGAATCTTCAGGTATGCTTCGATAATATAAGGGCTAAGTGCAGAGGGAATCACAAAGGAAAAAATATACCCTGTATGCAAGTAGAAGCATAAACAAAGTGGAATCACCTGCAGCATTACTTGTGACGGCGCACTAACATCAGCGGACTTAGAAAAGAAGCTTCAATAGACTTTGTTCCTGCTAGAGGTCTTGGGTGCTGCGGGCACTCGCATTATGGGCTAGGCCTAGGCTGAGCATAATACTCCAGCTGACCATATTTTATGTGGATTATCTCTTAGCGCACGTCTCCACTCTATACCTACAACCGGAAGTGTCTAGCATTTTATCCTTATCTACACGTCTCACTGTGATATCGGGCAATATCTTTGCAATTCATTCTTTTGTAGTAGCTGTATCTTCCCCTCTATTTTCGGCTTCTTGGCTCAGTCGTCCTCCTCCATGTGTAAGTCGCGCATGTCTAAGGATTGTAATTTTTCTATTAGCTGTTCTTAACAGTCACTCGTGATTGTCCCGCTTTTTGAAACTTTGGGCTATCTCACAGTGACGGGCCAAAGTTGTTTTGTGGCCTGCCATGGTTGGGACCCTACTTATAATTAGTACTAGGTCCTCCTAACATGCCAGCTACTATCCTCGGTCTCTTTTTTGTGGCGGTTGTACTCTACCCTGTTGGTCATGGAACTATCAACCTTGAACGATCATGATTATCATAGGAGCCTCGTAGATGACACTTCTCCTCGCGGTCTCCATTGATTCATGTTGGGAACCTACTCATCTGCATCCCTGGAGGTAGAACTAGGAAGTTACGGCATACCTGTATGATTTCATCAACAAAGATGCTAGTATTCTCGTCTCACCATCTTGTTATTAGTTAAATCTCGACGGAAGTAAACATACCTTCAGAGCTTAACAACTGCAGGGATATACTCATGACTGTCATAGACGCTTGATTAAAAAGGTTGTATTGACTCCTTTCAACCTGGCTTCACTCATCTCTCTGGGGAATAATAAGTCCGAAATGGCTGTTGTGATCAGGCCCCGTAACTGACTGTCACTATCCACATACGAGACAGCGACTTTTCTTGCCAGCAAACAATTCATCATTGGCAACCTAGTCCGTGCAACTATCCTTGAGGACTGTATAGGATGCCAGCTCAGTCGCTTCTAATATCAAGTGCCCCCCATAGCCACCAGATCTATGAACCTCGTATACAAACTCTATTAGATGCCTCTGATGTCGCTTAGCCCTATTAAATAGAGAGAATTCATACTTGTAAATCTTGTTAGTCCTTTCAGGCATGCTACTCATACTTAGTGGTTCTGCCGTCTGAACATGCTACTCACGGTGGCCTTGGGGCTATATCATAGCGTGAGCGCTAGCATCATGATACCTTGCCATATGGGCCCTAGTATACCCTCCCAGAAGGCTTCTGTCTTACGCAGTCAGATGGTAGAATTCTGGCATGGCCACTCCTTCAGCTAGAGCCTTGGGTGGAACTTGATTGTCCCAAGCAACTGCTCCTCCTCTCCTCTGACCAATAGCCCTCCCAGTGTTCATTCTCTGAAAACAACAAGAATTGTTGTTAGAGACGCTCATAAAACCAAGAACTCACACATTACGAACAGCACGATAAGATTAGAAGAAGTAAATTTTCCTACGCATCATGCAGTCTCTAATCCAGGTAATGATGCACTTCACTACCATGACATAGAAACTACTCAATGTGATTTTTATGAGCTTATTATTCATGGAATTTAACCTAGTGCTCTGATACCAACTTTGTCACGACAGGAATCTAGACCCCAGACGAGATCAGCGTCGTTAACCTCTCAGAGGTCGCAGACAAGCTTACTTGCATTATTCATACTTCACTTAGGTTCATTTTAGCGGAAAATTTGAAACTTTTTGTTCTCTAACATACTTGCTAAACATTCTTAAAATTTCATAATTGTTCATCATCAGGCATCTATCATTAAGACATAAGCCACTAAAAGAAATAGTTAAATAAGTATTAAGTGTATAATTGCCAAAATGGCACCAATAAATAGTCTGAATATAAATAGGAAAGAAACGCTAGTGGAACATGATCCATTAGCTCAACTCTAAAATTAAACTAGAATGTAAAACAGTAGCATCCTCGAAAGCATGAGGACCGCATGAATGTTGAAAGTCCAGAATCTGCAACGACGATCCTGTAGCTCTCTCGTCCACCTGTTCCTGCACCTAAAATAGAAGTGTTGTATTGGGTTAGTACACACTTGTACTAAGTATGGATATATTCAAGCACACACCAAGGACATGCATTAGAAAGAATAACTCTTCCCTAACAACATGATTATAGAAGTCAAGTGAGTGGAATTGCCAAATTTGAATTATGAAAGTCAGTGAACTTTCCAAATTTTAATTAGGAAAGTCCATGAGCTTCCCAAATTTGGATTAGCAAAAGTCATGCCATGAGAGTATAATGCATCATCATAAATATAATATTGCACACATCACATAACATATAACACATAGTTTCTTTCATATCATTCATTCATATGCCATGAGACCTTGGAATCATGAACTTGACATTAAGACTTTCCAAAATGATGGCTCAAAATATGGGACCTCAACTAGGGAGTCTTCATTAGATAACACAGAGTCTGCTTCATTCATTCATACGTACTTCATTTTATTTTGTTCATATGCTAGACTGGACACAAGCTATACCTAGGGCGTAGTTTAAGACTTTCATTGGGTTTGTTGTGCAATGATCAAGAATAACCTAATTTCATTACCAGAGTCTAGCTTACCTCTTGATTATTCTATCCTAACACCTTTTGGTATCATTCATTTCATTATATGTTTTATTTGAGGCTGGCCTCATTTATTAATTGGGAACTTTAACTTTAACCGACATAGATCATGTGAGCATCATGAAATCCAGCGTCTCCCCCACACCAAAAAGAGGTGGAATCACCAGCCAAAATAACCCAATAACATGCTACGTACATGGGAATTTAAAACCCCGAAATCCCTATATTGTCAGTATACGTTCGAAGACTAAGAATGTAATGAGACCGCTACCTGGCAAGCCCGAATAGTCTCATCTCATGAGAGTTACGGTTGACCTCCCTCTCTTCTAAAAAATGGCATCACAACTCGTACTAGTCTATCAGTGCTCACTATAAGTTCCCATTACATTCATCTCATACATTATGAAGTTGGTTTTATTATGAGGACCTCATACTCATTAGATTATTCCTCATCTCCATCATTCGGATTGAGTGTGTTTTAAGCTCATACTCTCATTAGAGTGTTCCCATAGAGACTGGTCTCTTCATTCTCTTACACTCTAATAGGTGAATATGTATTGGGTTATCTTTCTAGGCTTATTTTGAGATTGCTCGCACAATTCATTTACATTAGCCTCATATCATGTTTTGTCACCCCATCTTCATCATTAAGCACCTTTTCTTTTTGGATAGTTACTCACCTCTTATTACGTGATATGCATGTAATCATAATGCCAATACACTTGGTCATTTTGGTGTGTTCACACCCTTACTTAACCCTTCTAGGGTTTTATTATTTCATTATTTCATTTCATCATTTTATAGTTCATGTCATCAATCATGATGCCAATGCACTGGCCTTTAAGTGATCTACACTCATACTTAAACCTCCAGAATTCCTCATTTCATACATACATCTTAGGTTCACTTACTTTTAAACGTAGTGAAACTAATGGTCTTACTACAAGCCCATGGGGCTTTATCTAGTTCGTAAAGTGATTGCTTACTTTCCTAAGATTTGGTTGTACAAGACTTAGTATTTTGTATAGATGCCAAATATTGATTTGATCTATGTAGGTGACATATTCTTGGATTTTTGTTCAACGTATGACTTATGGTCAATCAAATAGAAGTTTGGGCAAGGAAACCCAATTTCGAATCTCTTGGATACATTTTACATTTTCATTGATTTTTTTTAATCTCCATGACTTGGAAATCTAGATTAAGCCCCACATTAATTATATATCTTTAAATCTCTACGTGATTTTCTTCATAACTGTCCACAGGTTTTTGGAGTTGGAACCCCCACAACACTTTTTATTTTTTCATTAACATCACTTGCCCATGTTTCGCTTCTTCTCCAAACCTAAGAGGTTTTGTGGGATCAACCCCCACAACCTCTATGATTTTTATCATTTAATTCGCTGGAATAGGGAGGTTGTGGGTTCGAACCCCCACAGCCTCCTTATTTTAATCTAATTTCACTAGGGGATTGGGAGGTTGTGGGTTCGAATCCCACTCCTCCCATTTATTTGCTTAATTATCTTTCTCCTTTTTCTCCTCCAGTTCGCGAGTTTGAATCCCCATCCCCCTTTGTTTTTTCTTTTCTTTTCTCACAAATTCACAGTGGCCAGGTTCGATTCCCCTAAGCCCCATTTTCTTTTAAATTTCCAGCGAAACCAGTAGGCAGGTTTTATTCCCCCTAGACCCATTTTCATTTCCTTTTTTTTTTTATGTGAAACCAATAGCTATAGGGTGAGGTTACATGTTCGAATCCTGGTGGCCTCACCTCTTTAAAATTTGTAAATTTCCAGATTTCTTGGTTAAGCTTTAGCCTAAAATAATATTGCATTGTTGCTGAAAATTTTAGTCACTCTTCGCTCGTTTTCACAACATTTTCACATGATTGAGAGGGTTGTCCATTCATAATCGTTTTTTGATACATTTTTAGAGGCTCATCTTTCATAATTTATTTGGCTAAAAGATTGTATTCCAATCAACCATATATCATTACAATGAACTCACCTTTTTTAAAATAGGGGGAGGCCCCTGATGTTCACACAAAAATAGACTTTGAACTTGTTAATTCATGACGTCAACGTGAGCTTTATTCATTTCCCAAAGTTCACTGCCAATGTGCACCCACACACAGATTTTTTAGCATACATTGCTTGTAATTTTTTGTGGCTTTTCACGTACATAGACCGGATACAGGTTGTCGCGCACGGTGGGTGCAGAGGTAACGAAAATATCATACATGCCCTACAGTGGCGTGGTGTGTGCCTGAGGGCGAGGGTCGAAATAGGGCCCAACCTACGAAGTCATTCGGGAGCTAGTGACAAGGACATGCAACGGGGGAACAACCTTAGTTTCGGAGTGAATATCTTAAATTGTAAAGGGCCTCTTAGGAAAGGGACCAAGAGAGAAGAAATCCATACCTTTGGATGTTTAATCCACGCATGACCTGCTGTCCGAAACCCTCTCCAATCACGTCCAACGCTTAAACTTTCACCAATTCTCGACGGAACACCGCTCCCTTTTGCCTACCATTTTTGGTTAACTTGCTTTTTTAGAATTTTGTTTGTTCTTCAAGTATGAGAACTTTGTATTGTAAAATTATTATTCAGTTTGGTGTCTGTTTGTGTGGGGCTGTAGCGGAGGGAGAGAGTGAGGACTTTGGGTGATAGATGGGAAATAACGAGTTTAAGTACGGTGTGTCAAAGCTGGAGTGTTAGTTGGAGGGTATTAAGGGTAGTGTAGGTTTGAATTTGGTCAAAGTAATGTTTAATTTAATTCATAAAATTTTATTTATTTATATAAGGTGAAATGAACATTATTCCCTTACAAAATATAGATTTTTAATCAACAATTAAATCCTTAATTTGATGCTTCTAGTGGGACTCGAACCCGAGTGACACCCTATTTGCAAAAATGGGTCACTTCGGATAGTCCCAACCCGAATTTATCTTTTAAATTAAATTAATCAATTAATTTATTGAGTCCTGAGGGTAATTACAATATTATTCTTGGCTTATAAAAGACCATTTTACCCCTGGACCCTCAAAACATAATTTCCTCTTTTAAGTCCGGTAAAGACTCTTCCGATTAAATCTTCATTTTCGAGAGCCTCACATGGTTGGTTCCAACCTTTATAAGATCAAATAACTCCAAAATTTAGTTGTCTTGGTCGTAGTAAGGGTTCTGAGGTCTTGTTCTACGCGTATCAATATGTGTGAACCTTGGTCTAATCGCAAGCATTCTTCACACCTTAAGTATATATCCTATTCATTTTTAGGGCTGTTACACAAATCTCTTTGGGAGAATCTTTGTGTCCTATTTACTTAAATGTGAAAACATTTATTAACTTTCAGGGAATACTTAGTTCTTTTAAACGTTGAACATTTATAAAGTTTAAGGGAATACTTAGTTCCCTTATACCTTGTGAGAAATGAATTCAACTCTTTACTATTTTCTTACTTTGAAACCTTGAGTCTCAATCAACCCTTAGATAATAGTTAGTTCCCTTATATTTATTATATTTATTTGAAGGAAAGACTTTAACTTGTTATTCTTTAGTTTAATTTGACACTTGATTCTTAAAACGAACTTAAAATGTTTCGTAAAGACTCTTGAGAACCTTTAAGAACTTTTCTTTGACTTACTTCTTAACTTTAGAATTTACTCTTAACTTCTTTGACTTTGAACTTAACTTTCTTGAATTGGATTATGGATTCAAGGTTATGATTTGTGTTCTTTGATCATTTGTAGGTGTTTAGAAAATATTTGGAGTAATTAAAATCATTCGAAGGTGTTAATATACCTTAGAAGGAGATATGATGTTGGAAAACATACTTGGGAGGTATCTATTCACGTCTGTAACTTGCTAAAAGACTTTTAACATGCGTATAAAATAGGAAAAACTATAACTAGTTATTAAGATAATGACTAATAGAAAGCTTATCTCCTAACAATTAACTGAAGTCTCAAGCCCATTCAAAGAAGATTTTGAGACATGTAACAACAATTTTCTTCGATGATGAAGATAGTTTATGTTAATTTCTACACAAAGATCTAAGATATAATTTATATGACTAATGCTAACTAGAGAAACTTAGAAGGGCAGCATAAATAGCTCAAGAAGGGAATTCTACGGAAGTGTCATCATTTTAGATTTGACTGCCAAAAGATGATTTTTTTCAAGAAAGTTCACATACAATGTCAGTTATGCTAAATGCAGGCATTTGTAGAGAGGATTATACATCTTTGTGTAAAGGACATGCCCAACAATTGAGCAGCCGGTGACTCATGTTGCCTTTATTTTTCCATCATTCTTTTGTTCTAGTTACGACATAAGTTTTGTCTTTAGTTAATACATCTCTGTTCAATTATCTCAGTCATTTCCGTTTGAAAAAACATCCATGTAACTGATTGAAAAAAGATGATAGATGAAATGTCACATCCCCAATACTTTTTACTATTAGTTGATATACATATCTTATATCTTTCGGTGCAATTTAGTTCTTCATAAAGTTTAGCTTGATGTGCTTTGGTGACACACATAAATCAGTAGTTTTTATAACATATCATCGTAAAGATTCAGCCCGTAATATTCTACCATTGAGTATGTGCACGATATGGGGTCCTTAATTATGTCATAGGTCCTTATTTCCATTTATTTGCTGAGTATATTAACCTAATGTTTCCATTAAGATTCTTAGTAGTGAGATCATAAAAACAACTAAGCTATTTCATGAGCTATTATATTCTCATATTAAAAGAATAACACTATAATAATATGGGATGAAAACGTAAACACAAAAAAGGGATTTCAAAGCCTAAATTGGGACCTTCAAGAATCATCATACTTTGAATATTCCAATTTCATAATTAGGTCTTTAGCTATTACAATTAGATGAAAGAGAAATACAAAACAAAAGATTACGATATAATGTTGTTTTAGGTCCTAATTTTGTTGGACCTTTTCACTAGAAGTGAAACTTAGAAAGCAATTTGAGCATTAAACTTGAGATTTATGATTCCAACAAAGCCCAATTTCATAACCATCACCCAACCCGAATCCTTGAATAATTTGATGCCCATAGAGAAAAGTTATCCCTATTTAACTTACATAACTAAACACTTTTACCTTCATACTTCTTAGGACATTCTCATTAGTTACATCCCACACAACAACACACACCCTGCAACCATTCTTCAAATTTTGGTCATGCCCAAGCCTAGTATCGAAGAATGTAGCCAATTATTTGGATAAATGGAATCATCTGCATTCCCATATTAATATCAATGGGTTGATTTTTTATTGATCTGACATGAGTTTTGTAGATCAATATTTGGGGCAAAGCATAAGTTCGTTATCGTCACTAGTTATCGAGTCACTAAATGTGGAGTATAGTTAACTATGCAAACTTCTTCTTCAGATTTTGATGGAAAGAAATCAGCCAAGAAGGTCTTATTATTGGTAAGGAAATGCCTCTGATCAAACATTGAAGAATGTGAGGAAGGATACAATTTTAAAGAAAATAAACACTGAAAATGAGAGAGGAGGCAGTAACACCTTATAAAGACACAAATTAGGTTTTCTATTCCAACTTTGAGCGGGAACCAAAGAAAATTATTATTATTTTTAGATTTAAATTTGTTTCATAAGTAACTCTAGGAGAAGAGTAATAAAATAGGATAGATGTGTGATTTTTGAATTTAAATTTGGGATAATAATTCTAAGATTATTATTAATATTCATCGATAGTGTAGAAATATTTGTACATTGAAGTAACTAAATAGGAAAATCCAATATTTTGGTCCTAATTCTTCAATTATTTACACAACTCTCATTCAATCTTTTCTTGAAAATAAAAGTACATAAAAATAGGAAATTTTTGAAAATCCAGAAATTTTAATCACAAGTACAAATGAAAAAAATCGAAGCCTAATTCCTGAATCGTGAACCTTAAAAAATAATTTTAAAATTAACTTTGATAAATTAGGTTATAACTATACCCTAATTTCATCACGAACACCAAATCCTCTATCCTTGATCAATTTCACGATGATAGAGAATATTCGTCATTATTCAACTTCCTAAAAGTAAAATTTTTATATTCATACTTTTTAGTGTCATTATTCTCTATTATATCCGACTAGTAAACATACATCCTACTCCCATTCACCAAACTTCTGGCTAGCGATGAATTTCATATGGAAGAATGTGCATAAACATCGTAGAAAATGGAATCTGCAACTTTTCAAAAGTTAGCTCTTCCTGGGTAATTTTTCCCCTATATGACTCGTGGTATTCTAATAGAACATCATGGGAGGGCTTTGTCATAACCAGGGAGCACCCCCTAGAGGTAACTGCGTCTTCGTCCTCAAAGAAACTTAGACTAGCCCTTAGTATACATCATGACATATCGTAGATAGCAAAATGCAAAAAATTTAAAACTTTTACATAGTGAAATATACTTAGTCTTCTAACTTATCATATATGGACTTTACATAGACTCATCGTTTTTGAAGCATACTTAAGCTTCTCATTTATGCAATGTAGCCAATCTATCAGATCATCTAACAATAGTCTCCCATTAAACAATCTAATAGAGAATTACAAAGTTGGGCATAGACCTCACACTAGTACATATGTCACTTATAGCCTTACAACAATAGTTTTCAAAAGATAAGGAAAGAAACGATTGTCTTAGACATATCCAACAATAATCAAGCTAGATAAGTGGAATCATCCCTGGACTTGAGGACTCACCAACAACTTGGGAAAAGTTCCAAGTCTTCCATGCAATCGGACTAGAAGCTCTTCAATGGAAATGGATAGAAATATAGGCTAGTACAAACCACATATACTAAGTATGGCTACTCTGCATAAAATCATCAACGCATGAGAAAAGGAATAATTTAGTCAAAATCATACCTAGTATCAAATAACCTTAACATGCACTTATATGGAACATCATAAATCAATCCAATATAATATTATCCCAACGTATTAGCAACCCAAGAAGTTCTTGTGCAATGCCAAGAATAGAACCCATAATCGTATCCAAAGCTAAGTATCACATTAAGTCACCTACTTCCTGTATACAACATAACCTCATATATCATCAAGACTGTTTTATTCATAAGATCATATATAACTTGACCTACATAACATGTAATAAACTTAATCATAAAAGAACACTAGTAGGACCTTTCCATAGGATCCTCCATGTGCAATATGTAAGAGATGTCCCATACACTCCCTCACACTATGTAGAAACCTTTGAGAAAAACACTAATAAGAGTTCACATACTTAAATTTTTCATTTATTTTTAGATTAGGGAAAGAATTGCAATAACCGACATTAGACCATGTGAGCTACATGGAATCTGGTGTTCTACTGCAACACCGAAAATAGAGGGTGAACACTTGCCTAAGGTGTAATCTTTCGTACATAGATATCTTGGTGTATCTAGTAATCTAGAGTCCTATGTGGGAACACAATTATGGGTCAAGGATATTGTTACTAGAAATCATGACTTTCTAAACGTGGAGGTTTCCATCTCATGAGACAACACATATCTTGGGAATTCGGACTTGTTAAAAGTGAGGAAACCCATGTGGGGAGCCGAACGTATTTAATGTGAGACCCCCATCTCATTTACATGCCCTTTCAGTGCTAAGCATTTATTCTCTTTAATAATCATCATACTCATCATAAAAGGTCACATTTCTCTATTCTAGATTCGTATGTAAACATATCATCATAATAGCTAATAGGTCTTCATAAGTGAGAACTATTCTTTCACTTCAGAAGTCACTTACAAGTGAGTAAACCTTTAACTCAACACTTTATAATAATCATGAGGACTTACTTTCAATCATATAATAATCATATCATAACATGCATACATACTTCATAGAAAATTAAATTGTGTAGGGTTAAGTATGTGAAATACATGTTATCAACATTAAAACCACACATTAGACATAGGAGCATTACTATCTAAGTAACTCAAATAGTCTCATTTCATAACTAAATTCAAGAAGAATCAATCTTCATACCTTCTTGCCCTTTCAGTGCCTTCATAATTCAATTACCAAATAACACATAACCAATACATAAACAGGTAAATTCAAAACGTAATTCATAACAATTATCATTCTAAATAATCCACATACTCATCATCTTCCACAATTTCCTTAGAAAGATATAATGAGTTTAGTGGAGAACAAGGGTCCAAGGGAAAATATCTAGTGATTACCAATAACTAACCATCAATACTTTGTTAAACAATGATAAAAGACCATAATTCGTCATAATTGAATAAAAATTTCATTTTGAAAAGAGGATCCATGTCTAGTCTGAAATCCTAGACTTGGGGAAGTTTGAAAATCATAGTTGAATGAGCCTCTTGGGGAAAGGATCCCTAGAATGAAATAAAACATACCTTAGGGATGATTTTTCCACGAATTTGAGATAGATTCCTTGATGAATTCGTCCTTATCTTGGAGCTATAGTGTTCCTTCAACGGAGGCTTTAACTTGGGGAGAGAGAAACTAAAGTGAAGTTTGAATGATTTGAATTTGGAAAATAATGGTGTGTTAGATTAGTTAATTGACTTAAGGTAGTTATATAGTCCTAAATTAATAAATTTAAAAAAACTAAGCCCATAATTAATTAATTAAGAACTTCTCTAACCACCCTAACTTAACAGAGAATTAGACGATGAAGTGGGATTCCAATGATGGAACCCCGTCTACAGTCCGTAGACCAGACCACGGCGCCGTACTGGCAGTCCTTGGTTTATGTCAAAGAGACCATTTTTGGAAAATGTGTAAGTCTTTACTAAAGACCACCATCGATGGGTCGTTGACCCATCGGCGACTCATTGTTTGGTTTGTCGACTGCCACTATCCAAAGACTCCTTTTAGGGTCAAATGTAAGGGTCCTCCACTAGAATCCTTGGGGTTGTCCTTGGGGAGTAATACCCAAATGTTTCGACACTAAACATACTCTATTATGCTTGTATCACCTTTTTACCAAATTTTACTAAATTCTCACTCTTAAATCCCCTTAAAACATGCCAAGGCACACTAGCTCAATTTTTACCAATATCCGGACATCATGGTTGTTTCTTGATGTTTTTACTCTTACACTTCCTAATTGAGCTTATTACTTTTGTTTACGCTTAGAAAAATTGTTTTAAGTCTTCGTTAATCTAGTGTGGCTCTAGACTAAGTCATGAACTTTAGAAGTGTTACATTATCCCCCCCTTATGAATATTCTTCCGCGAATGACATCTAAAACTTTTTTCTTAGTAGAGGAAAGACTCAATACTATCGGCCTAACCAACAACAACAACAACTCATAATGACTCATAGTTTATAGGAGCACTTCACAACTCTATTCAACACATAACATGGCATTACACATACCAACTTAATTAACAATTTACCACATGTAAGAGATGAATACTTCATATCACATAATGAGAAGGTACGCATATTTTGTCAATCTATCAACTATAACCCATATTGAATCATTTTGCCTACGTGTCTAAGGTAAGCCAACTACAAAATCCATATTAATATCTTCCTACTTCCAAGTAGGAACATTCATCACTTGAGCTTAACCTCTCAGTCTTTGATGTTCGACCTTGACATGTTATAGATTAGGACATTTAGCCACAAACTTCGCTATGTCCCTTTTTAAACCTTCCCACCTATAGACCTCTTGAAGATCACGATACATTTTGGTGGTACCCGTATGAATAGTTATATCGGGAACCATGGGCCTCTTCAAATATTTGTCCCCTTAGACCATCCATATCGAGTACACACAATCTACCTTGGTTCCTAAGTAACCCAGCCCCCCTTGGGAGAATGGCTAGTTGAACTTTCTATGAACCGATTCCTAAAATTCGATCAATAAAGGATCAAGATTTGCTTAGACTTCACCTCAACAACTACAGATGATTGAGAGCTATGATGAACCATGGAACCTCTCTTTAGAGGATCTTTTAACTGAACAACCAACCGGGCCAATTTATGCACCTTTTTCACCAACTCCTTCTTATCATCGGGAACATGGACTACACTACCCATTGACATTCGACTTAGATAGTCTAGAAAAACATTGGCATTGCCGGGGTTGTAGAGAACACATATGTCGTAATCCTTCAAGAGTTCCAATCATCTTCTTTATCGAAGATTCAACTTATTTTGAGTGAAAACATATTTAAGACTTTTGTGGTCGGTAAATTCATCCACACTAACATCATAAAGATAATGCCTCAAGATTTTTAAGGCAAAGACTACAATCATGACTTAGATAGTTCTTTTTGTGCACCTTCAGTTGTCTAGAGGCACAAGATATCACCTTATCATCAAACTACTCGAGAAGCGTCACAACACACTACGAACCCTTGGGTAACCTCCGGTAAGGTCAACATCGGAGTGGACATAAGCTTATTTTTCAAATCTTGGAAACTTCTTTCACAAGCTTCCAACCACTCAAACTTAACTTTATTTTGGGTCAAGGTTGTCAATCGAGAAGCGATAGATGCAAACCCATTAACAAATCTTCTATAATACAAGTTAAACCCAAGATACTTCAAATATCGATTGGAGTCAAAGGTCTAGGCCAATTTTTAACCACTTCCATTTTCTCCGGATCGACCCTTATACACTCACTTGAAAGAATGTGACCAAGAAAAGTAATCGATCTCAACAAAAATCACACTTAATATGTTTAGAAAAGATTTTATGCTCTTTGAGGAATGGCAATATTATCCCCGATTGGTCCATATGCTCGTCCTCACTCTTAGAATATACAAAGATATCATCAATGAAGAAAATTACAAATTTATCAAGGTAATATCGGAACACTCTATTCATAAGGTCCATGAAAGCCGCCAGGACATTAGTTAGACCAAAAGATATAACTAGGAACTCATAATGACCATACCTAGTTAGAAATGTTGTTTTAGGTATGTCTTCACCTCTTAACCTAAGTTTGTGATACCCCGACCTCAAATCAGTTTTTGAGAAGGAGATTTCCCCTTGGAATTGATTAAACAAATCTTCGATCCTAGGGAAAGGATACTTGTTTGTTATGATAACTTTATTTAGATTTACGATATTCAATGCACATCTTAAGGGATTTGTCCTTCTCTTCAAAATACACCAGAGGGCCCCAAGGAGAAATACTAGGTCTTATGAAACCCTTGCACGTAAATCTTTGAGTTGAAGCTTTAGTTCTTGCAACTTGGCCAGATCCATCTGGTAAGGAGGGATTGAAATAGGTTTCATATGCAATAATAACTCTATGCTAAATTCAATTTCCCATTCGGTAGGAACTCCATGCACTCCATCGGGTAAGACTATCAAAAAATCCCTCACTACGGGTATCGAATGGAGGAATATCTGATTCAAGGTCGTTGACCCTCACAACATGGTAGAGACACCTCTTAGATATCATCTTACAAGCTTTTAGACACAAAATCATTCGACATTTAGGGATTGAATTACCCCTTCCATTCTAATATGGGTTCAATAGGAAATTGGAACTACACTACCCTTGTCCTACAATCAATGGACGCAAAACACACATGTGAGCAATTCATCCTCAATATGACATCAAAGTACAACACATCAAGCTCTATCAAATAAACCAAAGCAACTCTATTGGGAAATATTATGGGACAACTTCTATAGACTATTTTTGCAACAACAAATTCACCTAGCGGGGTAACAACAGAAAAAGATTCAATTAGAATATCGGGTAACACATTAAACTTTCTATCAACTAAAGGAGTTACAAATGATAAAGTAGCAGGAATTACAAATGATAAAGTAGCATCGTGATCTAGTAAAGCATAGACATTAATGTAGAACACCTGTAACATACCGGTGACAACATCAGGAGACTCCTCTTGATAACCCCTAGAGCGGAGAGCATAAAAGTGATTCGTCTTAGGAGCATTGGATTAGGAGAACTTGCTTGTGCTTGACTATTTTCTCTTTATTAATCATTCATAATAGGACATCCCTTAGTGAACCATATACCACAACTTGAGCAAGTTCAGTGCACATTTAGACATTTGCCATCATGTTTTTTATCACACTTTTCACAACTAGGTTTCTCAAAATAGGGACCACTTACTTTTTCCTCTTGAGGATTGGGTATAGACCGTTTAACTTTGTTGATCCTTGGAGAGGTAGAAGGGCTCTGATTGGGGAACTTATTCTCAAACCTTGGCTTATTTTGCACCTCAAATCTAGCTTTAGAAGAATTTCCATCTTTGGCCCTTGTCCTTTTTAATTCCTTATCAACTTTATTAATCATTTTCTCCCTAATTTATTCGGCAATAACCATAAGACGAGATATGTCCATGCTAGGAATCAACGTGGCTGACCTACATTCATTAACCACAAGATCAAATATCCCAAAAACAAATTTTTCATCTCAGCCCTACATTTCTCCATAATGTTAGGAGCACACATGAATAATCGAGTGAACTTGAGCCTATAATCCTTCACAAACATACCCCTTGGCATAGGTTGATGAATTCTTGCATTTTCCTCTCCCTTAGTTCCTAGGGAAAGAGCCTATCAAACAAGGTTGCCTTGAAAGTTCCCCAAGTAATCCGACCTTTTCTAATCGGCCTCTCATTCTTCAATTGCTCATACCAAACTTGAGCTACATCATTAATTTGACAGGTGTCTAGCTCTGCATTTTATTGAGAAGACACCCCCATAGAATCTAGTACCTTGAACTTTAACAATGAACCATTGTGGGTCTTCTTCCACTTGAATCAAAGGAAAGTAGTGGATTCAGCCTGTGACATCCTTATCGTTATGACGGATTGTCTAGCTTGGGGGTGCACCTTGTACCCTAAAAACTCCCTTAGCAAATTGAGTAGCAACACTTCAGGAATCTAAAGAATGTCTGACATTATTCAACATTAGGACATAGCCCCTTCTTAAAAGAATTGGAAGGGTTTTGAGGAGATCTTGGAGGGAAAACACCTCATTCACATTCTCCTATTTGGCCTTTCAAGATTTGTTGCTTATTGTATTCAGTTCCTAGTAAGCCACGAAAAGAGATAGATTAGAATGATTAGTACATGTAGAGTTAAGACTTCTAGAGGCACGACTTCAAGAATACCAAAAGGTAGACTTTCTTAAGCATCATATAAACCCCCATCTTAAGGTGTGCGCTTCATAAATGATGAACAAGACTCACACGAGACTTGGTTTAGTTTTAACCATCACTCTATGATAATCAACCCTCATACTCTGGATACCACGTTGTTATGAACAGGAGAACTATCTAGACGTAACTAGAGTCTTGTCCCAAAGAGGTGGACTTGTCTCAGCCATTAGCATACATCATCACATAATCATAGGTAGAAAATACGGAAATTTGAAAACTTTGACTTAGTGAAGCACACTTAGACTTTTACTTATATCTATGGAGTTTACCTAGACTACTTCTTTATGGAGCATACATAGGATCCTTCTATGCAATTCTAGCCATTCTATAAATAGATAATGATAAGTCTCACATTAAATTCATGTGATAGAGAATTATAAAATTTGGGCGTAACCCTAAAAACTAGTACAATATCCACATATAAGATTGCAAGAAAAGAAAAAGTCGCCAAAAGATAAGGAAAATTAAATAGTTATCAAGACATATACCAATAACTATCAAAACGAGATAGTGGAAACCATCTCGGACTCTTGATGACTCCACCAAAAAGTTTGGAAAGGGTCCAGCGATTCCAGGCAATTGGCTAGAAGCTCTTCAAGTCCTGAACTTACATGTTGGGGAAGACAAGGTGAAGGAAATATGGCGTAGTACAACCACATATACTAAATACGATCTTAGCATAACATTATCACTAAATAGAAAAGTATAATGTAGTAGAAAAACTGCTAAGTATAAAATACATTACATTCAAAAATATGGAACGTTCATAAGCCCCCCTTCAAACCGACTTTATATTATTCCAAGGTCACGACCAGAGCCCCCCTTAGAAAGTAACATGACGTCTTTGACTCTGGAGGTCTTGTACAAGCCCATAGAATATTCATTGCATCAATCATACAAATTTAGTGAAAAATATTAGAAATTTATTAGAAATTGTGTATGATAGAAACATCCCTTTAATAAACATAAAAATTAGGTTCATAATACATTGTTAGGATCTAGTTTCTCTTTTGCCTATAGGCTAAACATCAATAGAGTACAATAACGACACGACCTAACAATTATAAATAATTATCTATTTCTATTACATATACTTTAAAACTACTTTCATATTTTGAATAAGAACTTGGACATAATCCTTTGAATCATAAAGACCCGTATTTGAACTTAGGAGATCTATCCAAGATCCTTCTTAGGAGACATCTCTCTTAGCCATCACCACCTACAATTTGTGTATAAAAAGATGAATTAAATGTTATTAGTACAAGAATGACCAACAAAGTATGATAACCATGTTAAAAAATATGCATTCAAAGAGGACATTTTAATATAAAATGCTAAATAGTGACCATCCACACTGAAAATCACCTTTAAAGGTCCACAACTAGGGAGGAAAAACTCATATACAAACTTCATCTACTTAAACACAAACCACTTTATAAAAAAACATATATATAATGAAATATAATATGCACATATGACACAACATAATTCGATGAACTCAACTAAACTCATTCAAAGGTAAAAATTGCAATTCAACATACCAATAACATATAAGAGACAATTCAGTCACCATAGACATGTTAGGATTTGATTTATTAGACACATATGACCGTACTTTATGGCAATCTATGTTAGCAGTACCATTATCATGAAACCCCAATAACCGAATAATACTAGGTAAAACTCACAAAGGTCCGGCCACAAGAATTCCATTTATTTCCATATGTAACATGCCAATTATAGTCAACTACATACATAAGTAGGAATATTCATCATTATGACAAATAAGACAACATTATGCATCTTAAGTGAGCTTTCTCATCATCTATTAAAAACACAATAGGAATCATTCATAGGCAGATTATCATAACAAGTATGTAATACCATTAGGTCATTCATAAGACACACATACATATACATATAGAACACCTTCCCTGAACTTTTCTAAAGAGCTACTTGTTTAAAGCATAGGTAAAGTCTCATGCCCTCACCTACACTAAGCAAATTACCTTAGGTTGTCCTAGTTAGGGTTTACTACTTTATAAAAATTGTCCATTTAGCTTTAGATAAATCCTAGCCTTAACCTACAATAAGACCACGTGAACTAAACATGGAATCCGGTATCAACGCCTCACACCCAAAGAAGGGTATCCTACTTGCAAATGTAGAACATTACCATCATACTATCATATTAGGTGGATCAGCTTGCTAAATCCTATGGGAAAACATAGTTAAGAAACTAGGAGATGTGAATTGGACCCTCTACATTCCCATTACCATTGGAATCCTGATGAAAATCCATGGGGTAACTCTCCCTCTATGGGGAGTTGACACCTCATGTAGAAATATATGTGGATCTCCCTCCAAGAGGAGGCAACACCTCTCATTGTCAAGTTCGCTCGGTGCTAAGCTAAGTTCCCTTTGAAACCTTTATTAACATTATTTTCATTAAATAAGCTTTAGAGGATTGACCCCTGATGCGTTAGCTTGATAGTGTAGAGATGATAATTGTTTACTGCATCAACCTAGATATGTGGGAATATACTTTCAAAGGACATAGAATATATACTAGTCTAGTTTAGAGTACAATTGGTCAAACCTTCCAAAGGAATTTTGAATTACTAGTTATCAACATACCTCATTATGATTCGTTCATGTGTGGTATTGTATATAGTCTATATGAGGAAACATTTCATACTAAATTTAGATACTACACATTATCAAATACTTCATCTATCAATACACTTAAATCTAGCAATTACCATGTTCATGGCTTAATATGAATTCATCATTATGTATATAAAGTATCACCCTAGGATGTCCTCTCCTATCAAGGATAAACATGTGCAATATATAGGAAAAGGTACATAACCCTTAAAACCCTTTTTTAGGAATAATAATTAGTTGTGTATTATATTAATTTTTTTTTTACTGATTTTATTTTTTTCCTATTACCTAGCTTCACCTATCAAGTTATCCTAGTTCAGATACATTTTTATACTTTGGTGGACATTTAATTTACATGCATAGTAGTAGGTATTAGAACATATTAAAAATATCCTTTCATTAAACACTATGAATCTATCTTACTCATTGATATGTATAAAGTGGGAGTGTGTGTAAATTGGCCAACATGATCATATAATGGCTATCAACATAGTATTGAGGAAGCCACCCTATTAAGAGCACAATACACAATCATGCATAGACCACATATCACATATAGCATAGGATACAAGACATATTCATCATTTACATCTTCAACTCCGAACATGCAATAATCACATATTAATATAGGGCGTTTGAAGGGGGTCATCCTTCAATAGGAAATTCATTAATGTTAAACATATAGACCACATCTAAACTTGATAACATCAACAAAATAGCACAACCTAGAGCATGCTACTTAGGATTAAAGACTACACTAAACATCATAGTGTGATAATAATCACCACAATTCACATTACATCAATTTCATTCAAGGCCATTATCACAACATATATATAGTTAGACAAGAAGGCAAACACCTCCACCATAAGTGGACCATACCAATCAACAAAATTAAATGTTAATTCTATACTAATTAGAGAGATCTAAGTCAACTCCTAATAATCCACAGACTATGATCACCGGTGACAATCTCATCAAAAATTCATTATAGTGACATTAGATAAAAACTAAAGTAAGTTTAATTCATTACAATCTAAACATAATCCAATATAATAAGAAATAACAAGATCTACATTATATCATAAATTGATAAATTATGGAGACCATGTGTTCTTCATGGAATTAGATTGAAATTCATCTTTAAAATCATCTTATTAATAATAATTCACATTAGAATTAATTTCGAATCAATTTGATAATGAACCCATGGCTAGATTAAAAATTGGGAATTTCGATCTTTGAATCACTTTAAAAAATCTTTGATGAACTCCTTAGATAGAAGGTTAACTAAGGATGAAAGATTACCATACCTTATTGGTTTAAGACCAATAAGAAATTAGAGAAAAAACCAAAAAAATGTAGACCCTCGCTTGAAGTTGAATTTTGGTCTCCAATGTAGGTTTGAGAGAATTTGAAAGAGAAGAGAGTTTTGATATTTTCATATCTTATTAGGTGTTTATGTTTACACTTGGGAAAGGGGTTAATAAGTCCTAGAAACTGTTTATAACTGACTCCCAAAGTTACCAAAACAAGCACATATTATTTTGGACTTATAGACATGTCAAACTTAACTTTCATTTTTGAAATTTTTGTTAGGGAACAAGTCCACGTTACGGAGTTGTTCTCACATGATTTTGATGAATTAATTTTTTAGACAATAGAGTCTGAGACGTTTCTGTGACGCGGACATGTTCCTTTCATGTACAAATTCTGCTGCCTTGGGTAGCCTGTTGGCCAATGGTTGGGTCCTTCTCAAGAACCCCTAGGGCGGTCCTTGAGGATTTCAGACGGGACGTTTTGATCTTCAAACACCATCCTATACATGTTATGTTTCTATATCCTATAATTTTAGACCCCAAAACAGTTATTTAAAACATGCAAATAATGGCAACACGAACACACAAGCACGTCTGAAGAGTACCTTCTGAAAAGTATTGCGCTGGACGTTTTACCTCCAATAAATTTTAATCAATATACATAAAAAAAACATAATTAACATATTTAAACCGTATTTTTAGGACATGTGAGACCGAGATACCTTACTAAATATTGAGTTTCTTACAATTCCTCATCTTCGTGAACATTTCTCCTTGAATGAAAGTTGTTTGAAAGAATTTAAACACTTTCAAGGACTCAATGAACAATAGGAATCTCACATATCCAAACATCAATCCATAATAGTGTAATGCACCAAAGTCAAGGATACCATATTCAGTACATCAATCTGTCAATGCTAACACCAAGCAGTAGAAACCTTCATCACTAATCCTGTAATGCATCACAGCATTATCGGTTCTTCTCATAGTTCATAGGAGAAAAAAATACTCTCCTCATAATGACATGGTATTAAATTTCAATTTTAATAGAGATCAACATGAAAACAATTCTTTAAGGAAAATTATTAGTTCATAGTCACATTATCCCTCAAGAGGAATGGAAATTACCAATCTCATAAAGTTGCACATTGGCCATACGTAAGTTGGACCAGAAAAAGATCCTTACCACCTAGACAAAATACCATTTTAGGCCGTACCTAACATTTCCGGTTATTTTTTTTACGGAGGTATATCTTCTTCCTTTCCATACTCACAGGGCCATCTTAGAATATATACAAGAAAATTCACAAAGCTAAATTTTTTAAAGCGACTCCTCTTTTAACCAAGGAATGCTCATACTTCCTTCCTAATGAAGTCAAAATGGTAAATCACACCACACACATCACAACAATAGAAGATTTTTCACATTGTTTTAGTTTCTAGCATGACACTAGCTTTCATAAACATATATCAATTTAGGAGTTTCTAATAAATTATAGGCACGCATCAAGAACACTATTTAAGCATACCATCATTTCTCAAGAGTGAGCCTACATTAACACTTCCCAAGTGATAAAACTCAGAAATGTTTAAAAGGGCTCATTATTTTTCATTTAAAGGTCTAAAACACTAGACACAAAAAGTGACATCAAGCATGCTCCTTACATTATCTCATTAAGGCTAATGCACAATTATCATATTAAGATGCATAATCAACATGAGAAAAACATGCATTTTATCAAAATAAAGGTTGCGTAAAATAAAGAAGGGGGGACGCTTCCAAAACTGCATAACATTAGTGTCAATTAAGGACATGCACAACATATGGGAAGAAATGAACATTTCTAATTAAAGGCACGACTTATCCAAACCAAGAATACATAGGAACTCTTTGGTTTCACAGCTTGAGTAAGAATAGAAGGAAATGGTAGGGAGATCTATCACTTAATTCTCACGTCAAAATCCCGCTTAGGGTAAACCTATTAGGATCAAAGTTATAGCAACCTTAAGAGAACCTTAGCTTACCAAGGTTAAACAAACTAAGCCATCTCCTCTATTGGGATCTAAGCTTATGAAGACCCTTCATTTAAATCATCTAAAATTTGATTCCTCAAGCTAGTGAAGTTAAGGAACTCAACATAGGACACAAAGGGGCACGTAAAACTTTACCATCTAGGGAAACATTTATCCCCTACTTGGGGTACAAGCCGAACCTTATCATGTCCTTAAACAACAGAGTGTAAAGCAAGACAAGACTGAACTATAATCCTCACATAAGAACGTTCAACAATCCTTAAGAGTAGTCCACTCCTAATCTCATATGCAAGGAGGTCTATTGTCAACCATCAAGACGGGTAAACACTCTAGCATCATCATTTCCTCTAAATTTAACACAAAAAAGGAAACCTCAATAACAAAAATTTTTTCCCCCCAACAGATAGGTCATACTAGCCAAGCATACAAGGACTTAACTATTACCATAATACCAAGGGTAACGTTCATAATCTTCATACATTCTACAACCCAAAGAGTCATAACAATGTAAGTATTTCCGAATTAAAGCCACAACGGTTATAAATGTTTATGGAAATCCAACAAAATATGCGCCTAGATACAACCTAAGCATTTTGTGGTCAATTGGCCATTGCTATAGTAGAAGTTAACTACCTCATCAATGTAATGTGAACTCAATTTTCTTTTTCCCTTTTAAGAATTAGGGATAAATACTACCCTCTAATGTCAACCTTAGGGTAAAACATAATTCCAACCTATAGAATATAACCTTTTTATTCTCTTTTTTCCCACTCTTAGAATAGGTTTTTAAGTGAACTAGCCATCTAGTCATAAGGATTCACCCATTAACTAGAATACTTCACAATCACCTTATAAGGTTCAACTCTCATCTTCCCTCTTTAGGAGAAACTCTATGCAAAAGACTCCAATACACACAAGGCAACTATAAAGCATTTCTCAATAACAAGGCAAGGATGAAACATTTACACATTTTAAAAGGCACCATGCATCATTATCTATTTACAACATCTTACTAAAGCATTTCAATCATATACAATAACACTACACTAATATCATACCAAATTATATAGAAATTTATCATTATGAAGGAAACTCTATTTAAGCATAACAAACATATTAGCGGAAGATCCTAACAATATCGTGGACATAAAGTCGCACATAACAATGTCATTTCTCATAAAATCATTAAATGTAGCCACACCAAATGGCATTCCATCCAACCCAATATACAAAATTAACCTTCAAACAACATACCAAAATTCCAAGCAACAAAACAAAGTAAGAATCAAAAAAACTCACTTTTCTTTCTCAAGTATTTAAATAGCATCTCATCCAAGCAAATACATTTAAAATACCACTGATAAGAAAATAGAAGAGAGAAAGATCATATAGAGTTAAATTTTATGGCACGACACAAGAGTAGTGAAGAAAGTGAAACTCTATTGTCCTATGGCCTCTTGTTTATACATGTGTCACGACTCATAACCGATGAACAATACTCTACTTGGCATGGAAATATGAGACTTGGACCCTAAAAATACTTTTTATATCCTTGCTCTAATACCACGTTTTTCAGAACCGGAGATAACCCCCTAGAAGTAACATGGCGCACTTGACCTCTCGTAGGTCTTGTAAAAGCACAAAGACATCATTCATCGCATTGTCATAGGAAATTAGCAGAAAATTTAAAACTTTTCATAGCACATTGTATGCTAGAAACATCACTCCATATAAACATAAAATAGGTCATAATACATAGTTAGACTTTGGGTCTCTTTTTCCATCTTAGGCTCAATATCAATAGAGTAGAATAGGGTCACGATCCTTAACAACATAAAATAATATCTAATCTATTACATATACTTTAACCTATTTTATAATCTTGAATAAGAACTTGACATAAGAAATATTTGAATCATAAGGATCCCTTTCCTTGACCTTGGGAGATCTATCCAAGGTCTTCACTTAGGTGACATCTTTTAGCCATCACCACCTACACTTTGTGTAAAAGGATGAAGTATAATGGTATTAGTACAAATATGCACCAAGAAACACCATAAAAAAGATGCATGAACGAGGAATTTAGTTAATATTTGCATGGACATGTTCTTTTTAAAGAATCTCTTGAACAATTGATATAATAAAGCACAATATAGTCAAATTAATTATATATATATGGACACTATTCATGACAATTTACTAAGACACATAAATTGCATTCAAGCACATACATCATGTTCATAACACTATCTTCTTCTACACTAACTCCTTGACCCCTAAGTAACCCTTAACTAATGCTTTAATGCAATACATCAAGAGTATCCCATTTCACCATCTGTACTCAAGCATCACCTTGAGGTCATTAAAGTGAACATTCATACAACCTTCATTTACTTAAAACACATACCTTCATAAAAACACAACATATCATGAACATATACTTCGCATATGACCCAATATAATTCATGAATCTCATATAAAAATTATTCCAAGGTAACAATGCAAGTCACAACTACCAATAATATCATAAGAGACAATTAGTCTATATTAGCATGTTTGGACTTCATTTCATTACAATATGATAAGACCTTGTTCAAACATTCAATCACGCCTATAGTGAAAAATGGTGACATGTAAAGGCCCCATAACCTCACAAATCTAATTAAAACTCACATTAAGACACCAAAAAAACATTACCATTACTTCATATATCAAATGCAATAATATAGTTAAAATACATCCCATAAGTATGACCTTCATCATATGACAAGTAAGACCAACATTAGGCATCTAAAGTGAGACCTTATCATATAGACATAATAGGATTCCCACTATGCATAGTATCATAACAAGTAGGTCAATACCATAAGTTCATTCGTATGAGACACATACATATAAATATACATATCGAAAACCTTCCTAGAAATCCCCTAAAGAGCTACTTGTGCAGTGCATAGGGTAAATTCTCATACCCTGACCTACACTCAGCAAGTTGCCTTAGGTTATCCAAGTTAAGGTTCACTACTTTATTTCCATGGTTCATTTTACTTTAGGGAAATCCTAGACATAACCGATAATAGGAGCATGTGAGCGAAACATGAAATCCGATGTGAACCCATCACACCGAAAGGAGGATAGTCTTAACTTGCAAGGAGAATAAACTAAACAATTAAATATCCTCAGCAATAAGGTGGATCAACTTGCTTGGTCCTATGGGGAAACATAATTAAGGAACTAGAAGATATGTAATGGAGCCTCTACATGCCCATTACCATTGGAGTCCTCATATCACGAAAATCCATGGGGTGAATCTCCCTCCAAGGGGAGTCAACACCTCTTATTGTCAAGTTCACTCAATGCTAAGCTAAGTTCCCTTTTCAAAAGCCTTTATTAACATTATTTTCATAAAATAGGCTTTAGGAGAATTAACCACTCCTATGCATAGATGATAGGTTATAGATAAAGATGTTACTTTCATCAACCTAAATCATTTGCGAATATCATTTCACTAGTACATAGCATATATAGCCTAAGATAGTTTAGGGTACAATTGGGCAAACCTTTAAAAGTAATTTTACTTGCTAGGTTATCATACGTACTTCACTATGCATTCGTTCAAGTCTATGTATATGTTGATATATGAGGAAATCTTTCCCAAAGCACATTTACACATTAAAGGCATAAATTCCTCCCTAAACTTGTAACGAAAATTCAATTACACACTTTAACTATCATAAGGATATATTACACACCTTAAATACTGCAAAGTGAATTTAATACCACCCTGAAGTGTATTACACTCGCTGCCACATCAGCACCACGTTAGCGCCACGTTCGAAATTGCATTTTTTTTAAAAATTTACTTTCTTTTCTTCATTACTTATGTTTTAATTTATTAACTATAGTTTACACTAATTTATTTCTAATCAATTATTATAGTTCTCTAATAATTATATCTTCTTCATAGGAATGACCATCAGAAATATTATCCGAAATCTGGAGTTTAGTCGTAGAGTTGAAGAGTTCTTCTATTCCAAAATATTCCCACAAGAAGATTGCTTCATTTTTTTCTTTCAATTTCTTCCATTGATTGGTCATGGAAAATGAGCTTCCATTGTTATTTGTTGTGGTTTGTATTTGTAAATATCTTTCAAATCTGGACATATATTTCTTTGTTCATTATCCATGTTTTTATGGAGGATTCTTAAAAAATGAAGATAAGAGAAAAATAATTTTCTTCACATTTTCAATCGATAAGTTTCTTCACATTTTCAATCGATCATCCAATTCACTCAAAATGTCCAACAAAGCTCCAAAAATTAAAACCTCTAAAAAAATTTCTTCTATTTAAAGTAATTTGTTTCTTGGTTGTTTCTTATTATTGATTTATTTTAAGTTTAATGGGGTGTGAAGAAGATGAGGATGGTGGGGTGTGAAGAAGAAGATATGTGGGGGTGGGGTGTAGTTAATATTTTGAATTTTTTTACTTTCTTAATGACCTGGCGCGATCCTTTTTTTAGTAATAATTATTATTTTCCATGTCAGCTTTAGGGACTAAATAAATTTACTTTTAAATAGTAGAGGTGTGTAAGAGGCCGTCATGATAGTTTAAGTATATAACTGACTTTTTGGAACAAGTTTAAGGAGGAATCTATGCCTTTTCCCTTCTTAAAATCATAGCATATGCTTTCATTTTCGTAGCTTAATCATGCATTCATATTCATGTACATAATGTAATCACCCTCGGAACTATCCTATGAAGGTACATATGTGCATTGTATAGGCAAAGTTCCATACGTTTTCCTATACTAGTTCACCTATCAAGTCATCCTAGTAAGATAAATTTTCAAACTTCCATAGACAAATAGTTTACATCCATAATAATAGTTATTAGTACTTATGAGAAATATCCTTTCATTAGAAAGTATGAATCTATCTTAATCATTGAAATGCATGAGGTGGTGGAAGGTGTGTAAATTTGTCAATATGATCACATAATGACTATCAACATAGTCTTAGGTAGCCACCCTCTTAAGAGCGCAATACAAAATCATGCATATACAAGATATCACATTATAACATAGGATAAAAAATATATTTATCATTTACATCTAGGACTCCTTACATGCAAAGTTCACACATTCATATAGCGTCACATAGGACAGGGTTCATCCTTCAATAGAAAATTCATCAAGGTTAAGCGTATAGAACACATCAAACCATAATAACATCAATCACATAGCCTCTACCGAGAGCATGATCCTAGGAAGTTAAAAATGCACCAAAAACCATCATAGTTGTGATCATCCATCACTTACCATTCAACCATTACATCAATGACTTTCCAAAAGGCCATTGTCACAACATATAAATAGATAGAAAAGAAGGTAAACACTGCCACCATAAGTGGACCATACCAATCAACACAATTGAATCTCAATTCTGTTATAATTAGAGAAATCTAAGTCAAATCACCAATACTTCCAAGCTTTGATCAACATTGATGAATTATCAAAAATTCATAATCAATTGACATAGATAAACATAGAATTAAGCATTTCATTACAATCTAAACGTAATCCAATCAACATATGATCAAGATCACAAGACCCACGTTATATCATGAATTGAGAAATTGTGGAGATCACGGGTTCTTCATGGAATTGTATTAAAATTTATCTTAAAATCATTTATTAATAATAAATTCACCATCATAATTCTATTGAAATCAATGTGACAATGAACCCAGGGCCAGATTGAAAATTGGGAATTTTGGTCTTTGAATCACTTTTGAAAATAATTGATTGAACTCCTTATATGGAAGATTAACTAAAGATGAACGATTACCAAACCTTATTCATTGAGATTTGGGCAAAATTGGAGAAGAAATCATAAAAATCCAGCCCCTAGCTTGAACTTGAGCTTTTGTCTCCAATGGAGGTTTGACAGAATTTTGAAAAGAATAGAGTTTTGAGATTTTTATATCTTATTGTGTTGGGGTTTTGACTTGGGAAAGGGTTTAATTATGTCCTAGAAATTGTTCATAAAAAATTCCCAAAATTTACCTGAAGTTTTGTTATAGCTTATATGGATTATTTTGCTTATCTAGTTTTTACACATATCAAAACGTAACTTTCATTTTTGAAAATTTTGTCGGGGAGTAAATTCGCGTCGCGGAGTTGTTCCCACATGATTTTTGGAATTAAAATTCCATAAATTAGAGTCCGTGTCACATCCAGAGAGCACCCCTAGAAGTAATCAGTTTCGTCGTCCTCGAAGAGGACTAAGACTAACCTCTTATCATTCTTCATTACATATCATAGTTTAAATTGCGAAAATTTTAAAACTTTTCATCCACTTCCACATTAAGGTTTACATATACCTTTCTTTCACACATAATATATATGCATAGGGAGTTTACATAGAATTGTGGCATAGGAAGCACTACACATGCTTCTACTTTTATTTCACATACTTATTAAAAAAATATTATCTCATATGAAGTCTAAGATAAGTCTCATATTAAACCATCTAAGTAGAATACAACATTAGGGATCAACCCATACTTTATTACAATAAAGGCATCATATAGGCATATACAAAGTTATCAAAGAAAGAGAATTAACTAAATTGTCTTTAAGACTAAACGATATCCTATAGCAAGATAGTATCATCGCCCTGGGAAAGTGAGGACCTACTAAACTTGGAGAATAGGATTCCAAGCCTTCTTAAATGGCCCTATAAAAGCTCAACGGCCGGAACCTACATTTTGTAGTAAACATAGAAACATGGGTTAGTACATCACTTGTACTAAGTATAGGCATATGCACATAAAAAATTTGAAAGCATGCATGAGAAAGGGAAATTTACTTTGGAAGACATTCCAAGTCATTTGAAAGTCTTTAATGCACATTCAAAGGTCCATATAAGCTAATAATCATATTTGCATTAAGTCAATATCATTTTCAATACAAGACCAACATCATCAATTATAATCAAGTTAACATGTGTATAGCATCTTAGAACCTTAACCAAAGCATCTACAACATCATGTTTATCATAAAAACATGCATAAGAGTTCATCACTTACAACTATACAAGACCCTTACTCATTAATGCCACATCAAGCGTTGCTGCAATGACAAGGTTAAAGCCCCATAACCGTACTCAACCAAGTAAACCCAACAATAAAGGATCCATAACATTGCCATAAATCAAAATAATTATAGGCATCAAGAGTGCATCATCATGCTTATCAATATAGGACCAATAGCATCTTCATGCATGAAACCAAAACATAATATGGATAAATCAGCATTGTAAAGTCATATAGGCTATTATCACTTTCTACGAGCATATGAACATACAAATCCTTATAAGGAACTTGCTCAAGCTAACAAGTGAAATTTATAGGTAAAATCTCATACCCCTACCTAGACTAAGTCAAACCCCTTAAGTCATCTTAGTAATAGTTCACTTTATTACTTCATATTAATTTTGGGAACATTTGCCTTAACGACATAGACCACATGAGCTAATGTGTAATCCGGTGTCATGAAACCATACACCGAAAGAGGCCAGACTACTTGATAAGGTAGTACAAAAACATGAACATAGCATTCTAGGTGAACCCAATAGCTAGTATTTCTATGGGGGGCCACATATTTCAATAACTATGAGATATTACTTGGGACCCTCTTTATGCCTTTGGAATTATAGTCTCCAATATCATGAGTACAATAGTGAACCTACCTTCCCTACTTGGGAAGAGACACTCCTCATTACTATCACTCGGTGCTAAGATAGTGTCTCTTTTTCAAATGTCTTTATTTAACAATCATAAATTAGTTCAGGCCATAGGAGGATATCTCCTTGTATAGTCATAGTAATTAGATCAATGGTAATTGTATGAGAACATCCTTTCAATACAACCATCATATGTGACATTAGAACATTAACATCATAATCAAGTAGGCACGGATAGTGGTAATCATATTCAACCCTTATATCATTACTCTAAAGGATAATATCACAAACAACATAATCAAAACATTTCAATTGACATCATCATACCTCACCACATACATATCAAATTACGAAATATACCAAGTGAACTTCATACCAAGTACAAGCCATCAAATTGAGTACGAGTTTAGGATAACAAGGACTTACCTAATCTCCTTCAAAAGACCGTATATGGTTTACTATTAAACAAACAAATTTCATACAAATACTGGTGTAGTAACATACCAATAGTAATTAATACAATAACCTAGATCCAAATGCACTCATTTATCCCAATTAACTTCATTCATAACATAGGGGTAGGGGAAAAAGGGTTAACATGAATCTTAAAGAATTAGACCCAATCCCAAATACTACAATTAATCTCGGGAGTCTAGAACAATTAGAATAGATTAGTTAGTTCTTACGACTTTAATACATTCATCAATTCCCATCAATTTATAAGCAAGATGCAAGATTTTGGAGAATTTGGGGAAAGGGGACCATGATCCATGAAAAATTTCCAACATATTGTTATCATTTATGAAAAATCTAAACTTTAATTAGCCATGGGTAATAAAAAATAGTCTAATAAACTAATTTAAAGTTTAAAAAGAAAACCATTAGAAGACGTAAGTAAAAAACACATTGGAATCGGTGTGATTTGAAATCATCGTTTGAAAGGACCCTCGTGGGGAAAGAAATCCGTAGGAGTGATGAACATCATACCTGATGGAAGCTTAATGTTACAAAATTCCAATATAATACAGCCGGAATCTGGTTCTTCTTTTCAAGTTCATGACTTCTTAATGATGATTTAGGGAGAGAGAAAGTAGAGAGAGGATAAGAGATTTTGGGTTTGTTTGCAATTTGATAAGGTGAGTTACAAATGATTTAAAACTGACCCTTGGTGAATTATAAGTAACCCCCTAAATTACCAAAACGAAACCCTCCTCATTTTTAATGTGTCTTTTGGATGTCAGTCAAATGTTTAAAATACACCTAAACAAATCTGGGAAGGAAGTGGCTGCAAGTGCAGGGTCAAGTTCACATTTTCTTTTTGAATCAGGATTGAGGCAGTAAAAATCGTTGTAGACCATGTGTTTCATGATGGCAACTTTTTATTCATCCTCGTGGTGTCCGATGTGTGCTCAGCAGCATTCATTTCTTGGCTGCACGCAGGTTGGCAGCCTGCTTGCCCATGTTTGGGTCCTCCTCAACGACCCTTCGGGGGGTACTTGAGGAGTCATTACTATATATTCGAACCCTTTATACCATATTTAACCTATTTAAAGTCTTGTTACAATTTTTAGAATTCATATGATCCTCCCAAACCTTCACACAACATAGGGACGTCTACTAGTTCAATTTCGCTAGTTTTCGGACGTCATGGACGTTTCTTGACGCCTTGACTCTATAACTTTCTAAATGTTTTATAAATATTATTTTAGGATTATAAAAAGTGTATTAAAGTTTAGTTCATCATCTGATATCTATCATAGGTCATGGACTCTCGGAGTGTTATAGTATGCGACATGGAATCATAATCTGGCCTCGAGAAGAACAAGCCGGCGATGTGGGCATGTTCCTTTCACTTACAAATTCTGCTACCTTGGGCTCCAATGGTTAGGTCCACCTCAAGGAACCGTTGGGCAATCCTTCAGGAGTCGTGCCCTGCTATTTTGACCCTAAACACGATCATATACGTTTTAGGGTCTTATCTTATCTTTTCACACCAAACAATACATAAAACATGCAAAGGCATGCTAGAACACACAAGCACGTCTAAAGCCAAACTTTCGGTAGTCCTAAAAGTTCTTGGACGTTTGGCCTCCAATAAATTTCAAATCAATCATACATGTTGTAAAGCACTTAATGAACACATTGCTAACATTTTTAGGCATATGTAAGGCTGTAGACACATTAATTCATTTTGAGGGTCCTTACACCCAATATATCAGCAACCTAAGCAATACTTGTGCAATGGTAAGAATAGAACCCCAAAACCCTATCAAAAGATAAGTATCATATTAAGCCACCTACTTCGTGAATTATTAAAAACCTCATATTAGCATCATTGATTATGCTTTCAATCCATAAGACATCTATAAACTGGACAGTTACATAAACATGAATCAAACTGATCATAAATAACACACTAGGGAATTCCCTTTAGTTGATCATATATGTCAATGTGTAAGTGAAGTCCATGATTCCCTCAACTTATGCTAGACAGAAAACCTTTGAGAAAATCCCTATTAAGGAGTTTCCACTTAACTTGTTCATTTACCTTTACATTAGGGAAATAATTGCCATAACCGAAATTAGACCATGTGAGCTATATTGAACCCTCTACTCCCACCCTGGAAAGAGAGGGTTAACACTTGACTAAGGTGTAACCTTTAGTACATATCTATCTAGGTGGATAGACTAAGCTAGAGTCCTTTGTGGGCACATAGTTAAGGGTCTAGGAGATTGTTACTAGAAACATTGACTCGCTAAATATGGAGGTTTCCATATTAAGAGACAACACATATCTTGGGAATCCGAACTTGCTAAACGTGAGGAAATCCATATGGGTAGCTGGACATACTAATCATGATATCCCCATCTCATTTATATGCCATTTACGTGCTAAAAATTTCTACCCTTAGTGACTCCATCGGGGCGCATCCAGACAGGTTTCAAATTAGGCTCTTCTAGACTCCTATTGTAACATTCATTCATAATAAAATCATGGGTCTTATAATAGAAAATATCCCTTTCACATTAGAAATCACATACAAGTGAGTAAACCTTTCACTAAACACTTTATTATAATCGTGAGGAACTACTTTCAATCATACAATGATCATATTATAACATGCACACATACTTCATAGCTAATTCCTTGTTTAGGATTACGATGAAGAATAATTGTTATCAACATCACAACCACACATTAGACATATGAGCATTACTATCTGAGAAACTCACCTTTAATAATTGAATTCTAGAAGAATTAGTATTCATACCTTTTTTCCATTTCGTTGACTTCATACTTTAATAACAAAAGAATACATAACCAATAAATAAAGAAGGTAAATTCAAGAAGTAAAACATAGCAATTAGCATTCTCAAAATTCCAAATACTCATCATCTTCCACAATTTCCATAAAATCATAAGAATATGAGTTGTAGGGGGAGGAGAACAAGGGTTTTTTCAAGGGGAATTCTTTATGGATTAACAACAATTAACCATCAATGCTTAGTTAAACAATGAGAAAGATTCATCATAATTTAATAACAATTTTGTTTTGAAAAGAGGACTCATGTCTAGATTGAAACCCTAGTCTTGATGAGCCTCTTTGGAAATGATCTCAAGAGCGAAAGAAACTATACCTTAGGGATAATTTTACAAAGAATTTGAAATGTAATCCTTGGTGATTTGTCCTAATCTTTGATATCTAGTGTTCATTCAATGAAGGTTTTAGTTTGGGGAGAGAGAAACTTGAGAGATGTTGGAGTGATTTAGGTTTGGGAAATAGTGGGTTGTCAGGTTAGTTAATTGTCATAGGGTACTTATATAATCCTTATTTAATCAATTAGAACCGACCTAATACCCTAATTAATTAATTTAGCAATCCCTAACCACCATAACTTAATGAATAATTCGACAATGAAGTGGAGTTCAAAAGATATAACCTTGTGTATGGTCCATAGACCAGAAAAGGATGTCGTATTAGTAGTCTAGGGTTCAGGTTAGAGAGCCAATTGTAGGAAAATGTGTAAGTATTTACCAACGACCATCATCGTGGGTCATTGACCCATATATGGCTCATCGTTTGGTCTGTCGATTGCCACTGTCCACAGAAAACTTTTAGGGTTAAATGCAAGGATCCTCCTCAAAGACCCATAGGGTGGTCCTTGGGGAGTCGTACCCTAACGTTTTGAACCTAAACACACTATACAATGTGTTTAAGAAAATAAAGTACCTTAAATTTTTTCCTTGTATAAACTTTTAGTTCGGATACTAACCGTTGGAAAAAATGAATTACGGATAATTATATATTCAACTATAATGGTTGGTCATATATTTCTCAACCTTGTACAATGTAAGATTATCAACTTGATCAAAAGGGATCTTTATATTATTTTCTAAAAGGCACATGTTGACTTTACTTCTCAAATAGTAAATAGTACTCTTTGTGAAGTCTATATGCGTACTATGATTATTGTTCACTATGAGGTACTAATTTGTAAGAGGGTTAACTATTTCCATCAGGTATGTGTTCAGGGCATCTAGAGAGGTGGATTTCTTATAGTCCATTATGAGCTCCACCAAGGAGGTGGAGTTGATGTTGTTAGAAGAGTTTAGGAATAAAAAGATGGACCGGTGTTTTGGTCACCTTTTTTTGTACCTCATATCAAGGTAGATATTTACATAAAGGTGTACCACCTTTGGTATAAAAAGGTATAAAAATTTAATTTTGTACACAACTTACTGTATCGTAGGTGGGACAACAGTTTGTAGGTGGTTAATGAGTCAACGATTTGGAATCGTATAAGGATTTATTTGAATAGATTTGGTGTCCTCAAATGTTTATTTTGCGAAAAACTAATGTAAAACCCTTAATTTCAAGGTATTTGTATTGATGAGCAAAACATGGAAACTTATGTGCAAAAAGGAATAATGAAGGTGAAAGAACAAAGAAACGAAGGTAAATTATGATCACCTTATCCATTGGGCGAGTACCAAAGTGGATATTGTCTTGCCTAAGGTTCCAGTATGCTAAGACCTGAGGAGAAAATCAAGTTAGAGAGAGAAAGGAGTAGTCGACGTGTCGCCAAGTCGTTTTTATTTAAAGTATTGGGTCGCCCAAAGTTACAAATCATTAAGATGTTGAAGGTCAAAGAGAAAAGGCGATATAACTGACTAAAGGGCGGATCGTCAAATTGATCAGCGATCCCAACTTGTTGCGCCGAATGATCCTTCTCAGATGTTTTTTTGTGAATATAAATACATTTCAAACATTTTATTTAGTATCATTCTTTGTAGAAATCAAAATTTTATTCAGAGCATTCATCAGGGTAATTTCTTTATTTTGAGAAAACTTTTTCTTCTCTTCCATTTTTGTGAAATTGGAAATGGTTCATTAAGATTCTTCACTTTGGACCTTTGAAAAGTAAAATTTAATCTTACCAATTTGATGGAAATAAAATTTTGTAACGATTCGTAGCTTTTTATAAAATTCTTAAATTTAGTTAAAGGGGGTATTTGATTAACTAGTGGTCGTGTGTTAAACCATTGAAATCCGAGGGACTAAAGGAAAAGGCCTAAATTTTTTTTTTATTTTTTTTTTTGTTATAGGTGTCATAAGTATAAACAACGTTTCTAAGTCCATTTTTGATAAATATAGGTCATTTAGAAGGTCTAAGAATTAAAATGTCTAAAGACTCCGGGAAGTTGGTTCAAAGAGATGTTAGTGTGCCTTAGTCTTTTTACTAATTTTTAGAAGTCGGAAAGTATGAAAATGTGTGGAAAGGTAGATAATGGGTGTTTGACTTGTTTCATGATTGGAACGTATGGGTATGACTGCCTAAGGACCAACCAAGGGGCCTCGAGGAGGACCCCTGAAGTTTGATGTAGCACTGACTGACAGTGTGCATCGACGGGGTAGACGATGGTCCATAAGTTGCTTGATGGGGCGTCGAGGCCACCGTCATCCCACACTTAGAATGATTAGTGAAGGCCCTTGTTTTCCTAGATACTATTACCCTCAACGGAAAGGGACGACGGGGCGTCGAGGTCACCGTCATCCCATACTTAGATAAATTGGAGGAAGCCTCGGCTACAAAGTCTCTGATAGAGATGAAGGAAGTGCAGGACGTAGGGGGGTGTCCGTCGACCCACTGACGGACCGTCGATAGGGTATCGTCGGTGAGGGACGAATTTCAGTGATAGATTTTAATGATTTCATTAAAATGGATTAACTAACCCTCATTAAACTAAAGCCAACTCTCAAAATAAACTCTCTTCCTTTTCTCTCTACAAGAACCCACCAAAGAAGGCTAGAAAGAACTTGGGTTTGGGGGCTAGAAAAGGGTGGATTCTTCATCAAATTGTTGAAAAAAATTAACATATGGGTTCTATTCACCTTTGAGATCCTTTCATCAAAGGTTTTCTTCAAAATAGATTTCAAAAGTTGAGTTTTCTTACGGGTTTCATTCAATTACGAAATAAAAGTTAGGAATTTAGTTGTTATTGAATTCTTAGGGTGATATTGAGTAGATTTACAGGTAATTCAACTTGTTTATGATAATTGTTGATGGTTTGGTCAAATTGAAGAACATGATCCTCTATCCCTAACCCTAGGTAGTAATCTTGAATTATGTTGTATGTTGATCATTCAATTGAGTTGGTTGTTGATTATATTACTATCCTATGGTGCTATTATGGTTAAATTAAGATTCATTATAGGTATATCATGCTAGTTCGTGAGATGTGGTTTAGGCTATGAATTATAATGTGAAATTAACCTATGTAGCTTGTCTCAAGTTGTGATCTAAAGATGAATTGTGTTATATAGATGCAATTGGCCTTGTTATTCTATTGATTTTCATTGTGCTATGATGTTACTCCCCAATTTGGGTTGAGGTATGGGTTGATGGTAAAACCTTGATGATAAGGCATGATAAAGACTTGGTAAGTCTTAGACTCTCTATCTTTACTTCTAATTATGATTAATTATTGTGAAGCTATGATATTACATTGGAGTATGCCTTATATTAGGATTATAGGGTGGTATGATATTGAATTGAAATGTCTTGACTATGTTGTGAGGTTGATTAAGGTGTATGTGTTATAAGGATGGTGAAAACTATCAATGTGCCTTAAAATGTTATGAAATACTAAAGTGTCAAACTCTCTTATATAAATTGTGATGAAAAGACTTAAACTCATATTATTCTTACTGAGCTACTGATGATGATGATTATAAAATGGGTAGACCCTATGGCCCAAATTCAGTTACAATTTAGAATTAAAGGCTTAAAGACATTCCAAAAAGAGACTCTAGCTTAGCACTCAGTGAACTAGATAGAAGAGTTTGATTTCCCACATAGGGAAGGTAGGAGCACTACATTACTATTGAGATTGGAGATCATAATGCATGGCGCATTAAGAGGGTCCCAACTAAATCTCCTAGTTCTTGAACTATGTTGCCACCATAGTAAAACTAGCTAGTGGATCCACGTAGTTGCTATGTTTTACATTTTGTATTACCTTGGCAAGTAGTCCGACTTCTTTTGGTGTAGGGTTTTATGACACCGGATTTCACACTAGCTCAGGTGGTCTATGTCGGTTAGGGAAAGATGTTCCCAAAAGTTAAAACAAATTAAAGTACTAGAACTCTAACTTGTATAACCTAAGGGGTCTATCTTAGTCTAGGTAAGGGGATGGGACTCTACTTAAAGATTGCAGTAGTTAGTCTTGAGGGGAGTCTTAAGAGAATGTTCTTATATATTTATGTTATGATAATATATGATGTATATATATGATTACCATGTCATATTGTGATACTATATGTTGATTAGTTCAATTGTGAATATGCCTTGGTTTATAAGGATAATATAAGATGAAATGTAAGCCTAAATGCAATTAAATGTAAAATTGGACATTGGTCATGTTTTGTTGTTGAAGATACTTGATTGAGTTAGCTTATGAGTCTTTTCTTGGTCTTTTCACTTGTTGACTTGATAAGGACCTGTGAGTAGTTGTCTTACTTATTATGATAAGTGTACCTCTTTATTCATCTTGTGTGATATTAATTCCTTGAGTGTTTAGGGATTGATAGTACAACCATGTATTCTAAGTTGTTGGGGATAGGGTATTACCCTATTGAGATAGTAAGCGGTTTGGATGATCAATATGATTTACTTGACTTTGCATTGGGTGGGGGGGCAAAAAAGATAAACATAATAAATTTTTTTTTAATAAAAAGTCCCTTTTTAGCATGTTTTGCTTGTGTATGTGTATAACATCCCATTTTCTTTTCTTGAACCAAACATTTTAGGTTTAGGTTTTTAAAAATTTTGGAGGGCGTTATCGTTGAAGGCTTGGATTCTTCCTTTCATCTAAGTGGGGTAGGTCCTCAAATTTCGAGGGCAATGCAATTTTATAGCTTTCAAATTTGTTATGACCTTATTGACTCTATCATTACTTACCTTGTTATTTGAATATTGTACTTTAGTATGACCTATACATGGTCTTGTTGAATTAGAACATGTAAGGGCTATGCCCTAATGATGACATTCGTGATTAGATGGTATGTAGATAGACAAGTCATTGAGACTACTTCTATATTTTTAATAGGTGTGCAATAAAGTAGACAGCTCTGTAAACGTTCCTATATAAAGGGTTTATATATAGTCGATATGAATATATATTATGTGTGTGTATAGGTCTATGTAAGCCTCCGAGTAGAGCAAGTAAAAGTTTTAAATAGTTCTGCATTTTTCAATCTATGAATGTACTGAGATGAAACTAATAGGCTAGTCTTAGTCCTTTAAAAAGATTATGACACCGGTCACGTCTAGAGGGTAAACCCGGATGTGACAAACTTCGTATCAGAGCATGAGGTTGAATACCATTGAGTTATGTCTCTCTCTCTATTGTGTCTATATACGTTTGTATTTATAATTGTTAAGAGAGCCACACTTATAAGTAGGAACCTATATGATGCTTAGGAATCACACTCTTTCTTGGAAATCTTATATTGTCCTAATAGAGTATACTTATGGTGTGATTTTGCATCTAATCATATTGTTGTGGCTTATTAAGAGCAGAACCTAGAAGGAATGGCAGCGGAAGACTTGAGAGAAGTTTCAACTGGGGAGGCTCCTTCCCAGCTGAGCAATGTTGTCCTCCAATTTCGGAGAATGTAATGTTGATCCATTGCCCCGACTAAACCTCTACCTTTGACGAACGGAGATACATCTATTCATCCAAATCGGGGCCACATCTATGACTACCAGCACAGGCCGCAACATTCAAAGCCAATATGAACGACTCAAGCCAACCCGGGATATTGCTTCTCTTCCTCATCAACCAGTACTATCATGCTTCTTTCCCGTTAAGGACTTCATCACTCTGATAACCCTCTACTTTTCGTGGAGTCTATAGGTTGATGAAGACCCGCCAAGTAATATCCTTATGTAATGTCTACAAAAGCTATATTCTAATGGGGGGTGGTCCTTTCAGTGCAGGAAAAGGAACAGTTGGCGTAATATCAACTCAAGGATGTGGCCGAAACTTGGTTATGGCATTGGGAGGGACAATAGGGAGGCCCGTTTATGGGTTGGCGGCGGTAACTGAGATATCGTTAGGCAGGCGGTTCTAGATCGGATTCTGTCTTATCGGTTCTTTTCCTAGAAGATGAGGATAGTAGACAGGTGATGGAGTTCAGCATCAATTCTCCGATGTAACAAACCTAAAAATGGATAGCTAAGTAATGCTTAATTGTGTCCTAGAATAGCCTACGATTAGACCTGTTCACACGGATTGATACGGGTAGAAACAAGACCTCAAAAAGACTCATCAATATCCAAGCCAACTAACGTGATTATTAGTTTATCTGGAAAGTTGTGAACCGCGTAGGAGAATCCACTCATGTAGTAACCCAAATATGAGATTCCCGCCGATTGAGATCTTTACAGGATTTTAAAAGAGGTAATCTTAAGTTTGAGTAGGGTAATGGTGTACAAGGGTCTTTTTCTAGGCTAAGGGTAAGTACTCTGTAATTAATCTAAATATTTAATTATATGTTAAGATAGGCATTTTTTGGGAGAGAGATGGAAGAGGGACAGCATGGCTTTTGTAGAAAACTCTTGGCTCGCAGACCGATTCAAGACCTATGTGGGACCCTGCTTTCCTTTTTTTCTATTTAATTTGGTTGCAATTTACCTAATAAATTGACTACTCTAACTGGATGATTTAAGACCAAAAGCGAAACTCAGATTTTCTGTATCATTATTATTATATTAATTATCATAAAACCTTATTTGACTAGTCTTACTTAAAAGTCCTAGACCTAAGGAAAACCTCTCTCTCACATCTCGCCTCCACTCTCGACGTTTATCTCCCTCTCTTCAACACCCTCTTTCACGTTCTCCTGTCGCTTAACAAAATAGAAAACCAAAATTCAGAATAATAACAAAAACAAAATTGTTTCATACTTAAGAACTTAGCACAGCATATTACAAACCACAAGGCACGCCAAAACCGTAAGAGCAAAAACGGGGTTATATTCTCTTTGGGTAGGGTGTGAGTATCGCGCGTAGAATTTTGGTTTAGGATGGATTTGGAAGGCAGTTTAAGTGTTGAAACGACCTGAGAAATAGGTACGGTTTTTCTGTACTCTTGTCTCTTTCCCAAGAGACCCTTAAAGGCTAGAGAATCTACTTGAACATCTAGGTTTGTTCCCCGTCTGCATGTCCCAAAACTAGATCTTTAATGGATCTTAGTTAGTAAATACTTCTGCTAGTGCTTTTAGTGCTGGTTGAAATTACGTGTTGTGAATGTGTATTCGAAATTATATAGAAATGAAGAAAATTCCCCGACATGTGTGCTATTTGACTTTGAGTGCACTTATTTATTGTGTACTTGGTCTCGGGGCTAGAGGAATGATCTTTGGCATGATTAATTGTTGTATTTTAAATGAATTAATAGTTAAAAACGTGAGTTCAGATCAGTTCAAGTTTTGCAAGAATTAATGAAAATTCGTGATTCAATTATTTTGAAATGACGCTAAAGATGCTCCCTAAAAACTACTTAACTGCGAACTTATCTTAATGTTTACACGTAAAATAGGTGTGCTAAAATGGACTGTGGGCGAAAATGGGGTCGATTAAATAATCAAACATAACCATGAAAAACTCAACTTTAAAAATTAACTAAATGTTTACGCGAAAATTTATCCTAAAATATAACATCTAAAAGTTGAGGAATAGAATGCAAAGAGGGTGAAACACATTTCCTCATTCTAGAAACAATTTTGGGGCAATTTTGGGCAGCTGACTGGAAAAAAAATCACGTTCTAAATAATTTTTTAATGCTTGAGCCAGTGGGGATTTTAACCCAGATCTCAGCACCATAATACATGTCCATAAAACTTTAAATACTAAAATGTGGTGAGGGGATTCAAAATGGGGGTAAATCTCAAGTGAAAGTTCGGGAAAAGGGAAAGAAATGAAGTGAGGCGGTGGGGTTCGAACCCGAGAACCAAACAAACCCTTGGACGGAATGAAGGAGAGTGAGAAGATGAAATCAAAGAAATAAAAAAAATGGGTATGTGGGATTCGAGACCCAAAACCTCTCCGCAGAATGAGAAGTTAAGGAGAAAATGTAATTAAAATAATACGAATGTGAGGTCCTGTGGGGATTCAAACCCACAACCAATTGAATAGATGAAGAGTTGGAGAAAAATAAGGAGGGAAAAAATAAAGTGGTGAGGGTGGGGATTTGAACCCACAACCCTTTGTATAGGTGAGAAAGTTGAATAGGAGTAAATTAAAAAAAAATCGGATCTTGTAAGGAATTGATACCCACCACCTCCTTGCCTTACAGCAAAAAAACGATCGGAAAAAGAAAAACGAAAATACTACCTGGTAGTGTATAGGGGATCGAACTAAGGGTCCCCCAAATCTGGAAAAATTCAATTATCAGTTTACTATAAGCTTAATACTGTTTTTACTCAAGGGATTCAAATCAAATTCCCTTGCCCATTCCCATTTGGACAATAAACATCATAAAAAAATATTTAATTAATGCTGGTCCCTCTAAGATGAAATCAATATTTTTTTCATACTTCAAGAATCTAGTCTTGTACCACATATCATCTTGGGCATTATAATTGCTTCATACTAATGAAAATGAATCCGTCATGCTTGTGTATGTGGACCTATAAGTCCAACATACCCTTATACAGAACAGTGAACCTAGATGTTATGTGGATGAATGAGGAGACCTAGAACGGTTAAGTAAGATGGTGAACACACTAAAAGGACAACTCCTTTTCATATTATGAAAATAACATTGCCTAAAGTGGTGAGTTGATTATTATTATTCTAACGTAAAATAATTGTGGTGACCAGAATATAAGAGGCTACAGAGAAGGGAGGAAATCTCAAATGATCTAAGTAAGTGTTACAAAGACGTACTCACCGTATAATAGTCGTAAAGTTAATGAAGACACAGTCTCATGAACACTCTAGGAAAATATTAAAAGTTAATGCATACTTAATACTAATGATGAACGAGAAATCATGCTAATGCGCTATGATGTCCTCAATCGATAATCCAGCTTCCATTAAGTATGAGTTGAATGCATTGGAACTTATCTAAGCACATGATAGGCTAATATGAGTGGTGGATGCTTCCTTTTGGGAAGGGCAGCGGTTCAACGTAAATCTCATGAGATGAGAACTTTCCGGCCTCGCCGGTATGGTCTTCCTTAATCTCCTGTCTTTGAACCTATGCTATCCCAATATTTGATACTACAGTGGAGTTTCTACGTCCCTATGACATGTCTAGCATGCGTTTGGTTCACTTGTGGTCAGGTGATGTCCACCTTTGTTTTTATGGTGGGGTTAAACACTGGATTTCATAGATGCTCACGATGATCTATGTCGTTAAGGTTTAAGTTCCCAGAAAGAATGAAAAAGTGCCAGCCTCAAAGAATACACATAATAAAATGAACGATAACCAAAGTGTTAGGCGAGAATAATAAGAGGTGAACTAACCTCAATTAATGACACTAGGATTTCTTGTGTTCATTGCACCCCTGAACCCGAGAGAATTCTTAAACAAACATTCTATGTATTACTGGTGTGCAGCTAGTATATTAAGAATTAAATGAAGTGTAGAAATGAATGACAGCAGACTCTACTGTTTTCTAAAGAAGGCTCCCTCGTTTGAGGTCCCATATGTTGAGGCCGGGTCATTTGGGAAGGTCCTAATTCAACTTAATGATTCCAAAGTCTCATGGCATATGAAACAATGATATGAACTATGTGATATGATATGTAAAATGTGTTATGTACTGTTTGCAAAATGATATGTATGATGATGCATGTTACTCACATAGAATAACTATCCTAATTCGATTTTGGCAAGTCTACTGACTTGACTTTCCATAATTCTATTCGTTAGGAGAGAGCTCTTCTTAATCATGCATGTTTTTGGTGTATGTGTGCATATACCCATACTTAGTACAAGTGTGTACTAATCGCATACAACTCTATAGTTTTTATAGGAGGTGCAAGCACATGCAGACGCAAAGCTTACCGTATATGACGTTGTATTATGCCGACGTGGAGCATTCATCAAGGACTTGGTAGTTGGTTAAGGCCCTAATGCTTTCCGAGTACACTGCGCCATTATATTCTAGCTTAGATATAGGTTTGAGTTAGGGGAGTATTGTTCCCACTACAATTTTCTTTCTCATTTTATTTCAGACACGATTGTATTGGTGCCATTTTGCCAAGTAACACCTAATGCCATATATTAACTATTCTTTATTTGATGATCTTAATTTATGGTTGATTGTGACCGTTTATGATTTAAGTGGAATGATCTTAATGAATGTTAAGTAATAAACAAAAGTTCAAATTTGCTGCTAAAATTAACGCTAGATGACGTAATAATGGACATATATAGGGCTTGTCTTCTGGCGACTCTCTAATAGTCAACAATGTCGATCTCGTCTTGGGTCTAGACTCGATCGTGCGGACACTTCACCTAGGAAGGATAATTTTCATCGGTACTCTTGGAATTTTATTAAATTGGTCCAAATATGCTACTTTTCTAGTATCCAATACTAGAGATGAAATGAGTTCTTTGTGACGGGGGTGTCCAGAGACTGTACAATAGGACTGCAATCGACAATGCTACTTCACAACAAGAACATTTCTTTCTTATGGGTTTGCAAGAAGGGTTAGTAGGCAAGAGCTTAGATAAAAACGTGGAGATTCTAATAGGGCGGAGGTCAGTTGCATGGAGATTCTTCTTAAAGATAGGTTTAAGATACAAAGTAAGCCTAAATTTAAAGTCAGGAGTGGTCAAATCAGAGTCCCCTGTAACCGAATTCCCAGAGCTAGTGGTGATGGGGGTCTAACGCCTAAATTTAAGAAGGGAAAATGTTCTGAAAACTTCTACCAATGGAGAAGCCAACTTGTGGAAAGTTTGGTAAAAAGCACTATTTGAGTGTCTTTCAAGGCCGATATAATTATTGCTTTATTTAGGCAAGAGTTGTCAACAAAATGAAGGATTTTGTTTCCAACTTGAAGAGTCATGAAAGGGTGTGTGGCCAAGCTCAAGATTTTGGTTCTAGCTGATGCTCCCAGAAGAACTGGGCTTCTATGCTCACTCCGTTCTAAGGGTGAGCAGAGACCTCTCCCGATGTGGTGCCTGGTATGTTAAAATCTTTACCCTTGATGTGTATGCTTTTTACTTGATTCGGGTGCTACTTTGTCGCTTTGTTACCTGCCCCCTAAGTCTAAAAAAGTTGATGTTTTAACCCCGATATTTTGCATGAGCCTTTTTCTATTGTCTACTCCGGTTTGGAGAGTCTGTTTGCTAAAAGATCTATCAAATTGTCCAATATCATTGCCAAATAGCGTTTTCTTATGTCGATCTGTAGAACTACGATATGCTTGAATTTTGATATTATATTGGGGTATGGGTTTTTGGTTGCAGTGCATGTTTTGGCATCTCCATTGATTGTATGATAGAGTGGGTGAGGTTTAATTTTCCCATCACCCTTATTGAGTTGAGGGGGGAAATTTTATTCCTAGATGTCGCATTATATCTTGTCTAAAAGCATGTAGATTGATCTCAAAGGGTTGTTTCTATCACATAGTAAAAGTCCATGATTTGGATTTTGAAATTCCTCCTATTGATTCGGTCCCCATAGTGAAGGAATTTTTGGAGGTTTTTCCTAATGACCTTTTCGGTATTCCTCCCGAACGAGAAATTGATTTTGGTATCGATTTACTATCGGAAACAAATCCCATTTCAATCCCATCAAATCGATGGGCTCCCCGCAAAATTAGGAGTTTGAAGGTTTCACTTAGATTTCTTACAAAGGCTTTATAAGCCTATAATCATCCATGGGGTGCTCCGTTGTTATTTGTCAAAAACAAGGATGGAATGCTTTGAGATGTGCATTGACTACTGTCAACTCAACAAGGTCACATAAGAATGAGTCCACCCCCCTTGCCCTTGGATTGATGCTTATTTGACGCAACTCTAAGCTGGGCGATTTAACTTTTCAAAGGATAGACTTGAGTCGAGGTATCACACTTAGGTGTGAGGGAAGGATGTAGGAATGTACCAAAGATGCCTTTCTGCACTAGGTTAGTGCATTTTGAGTTTCGTGTTGTCATGTATTTCGATCTCACTAATTCGCTCCAGCGGCGATTATGGACCAATGATAGAGTATTTTGAAATTACCTAGATAGTTTGTTAGTGTCTTCATCATTGATGATATTTGTTATGCTCGAAGATGAGAAATGGCATCATATGGGTCATTTGAGGGTAGTGTTGCAAACCCGGAAAGAACAGCATTGATGCCAATATAGTAAGTGTTTAGTTTTTAGTTGATTACTCATTACTTTTCATGGGCACATCTTTCTAGTAGGAGTTAAAGTAGACCCAAGGAAAATGAAGCGTGAAAAATTGCCTAGACAATTAAAGTCCGACAGACATTCAGGATTTTCTTAGGTTTAACGGTTTACCATCGGGGTTTGTCCATGGTTTTTGCGTGTCCATTGTCTCTCTTTGCTACTTGACCCAACAGGGTAAAGAAGTTTGGTGGTCGGAAGCATGTGAGAAGAGCCTTCAATTGTTGAAGATAAGCTTACCTTTCCGCTCTGATATGACCTTACCGGGCGGTCGCAATCCTCCCCGGCTGTTGTGTGTCTTTTGCTTCCCTCCGCGTTCTTTTGTTGTGTGTGCTATGTAACAAGGTACATGTTATAGCTTATAGCCGCAAGGTCAAACTAAGTCCGGAGAGAATTACCGCACTCATGACCTTGAATTTCGGCCCGTGATGTTGCTTTGGAAACTTGCAAGGCATTTGTCCTGTAGTGGTGTCGGCTCGTGTGGATGTTTTTAACCGACATAAAAAGTCTCAAATGTTTTTATATTTACCCAAAAAAATTAAATCTTTTGCACACAGGAAGGTGGCTTGATTGTTGAAAGATTATTTATGTGGTCCGTTATCCACACCCGCCGGCAAGGCTTAGTATGTTGAGGATCCTAACTCGAGACTATGTGTAGTTTATCCCATCTTGATGAAGCCAAAAATAACCTAGCAAGGGCAGTGCATCGGATGTCCTAGGTTGGGGAGTGAGGTTTGAGAGGTGCTCTTAATGTGGGGTAATCGTAGTTCAAAAAAAAAAATCATAACTCTTTGTCTCGTTTATAGGTTTGAGTTGATGCCAAACACACCTTGACTTAGACTTATGGAATTGAAAGGAATCATTCTTGGCAAGATGAATAAATCATTCTCTCCCTAGGGAAGGATATGGGGTGTTAACGGGTGAAATGTACCAAGGGATATTGTGTCTTCCCTATGAGCTGGTTGAGGTTCGGAGGCTAAGAGCACATGGGTCCTGTCTTACTCATATTCATCCAGGGGTGCGACAAAAAGTACCTGTATATCGCTAAGGGAAGTATATTGGGGGGAAGGTCTAAAAAAGGACAGCTGAATTTGTCGTTAAGTGTCCGAATAGCCAACAACTTAAAGGGCGCGAACACTAAAGTCGGTTGTAGTGCTTACACTCAAGATATCCGAATTGCAACATATAAGTGGGGAATACATCAATATGCAACTTGTAAGTATGTTTAAATACCCCCGGACCCAAAGATTTTATGATTTTTATGTGGTTGCGTTGTGGATCTATTGACTAAATCCGCTCCACTTTAATCCCTAAGTCTACCTTTTTTATGGAGGATTGGTTCAAGAATCTCCTAGATGATATTGTCTTGCCACCCATGTATTGTCCGTTATCCATCATTATTTTATCGGATCGGGGCGGACAATACACATCCAGATATTTGAGGATCTTCCTAAAAAGGGGTTAGATACAATGGTGAAGTTTAGCAACCGCTGTCATTCCCCAATACATGGTCAACGGAGCGTATATAAGAACCCCTTTGAATATATACTTAGAGCTTGAATTAATTGATTTTAAAAAGGGAGGTTGTAATAAGAATTACCTTATAGTTAGTGGATTTTTCCGTTACCACAATATTTTCATTCATCTATTTCCATGGCTCCCTATGAAGCCTTGTACGGTAGGAGGTGCAGGTCTCCTATTCGATGGTTTCATGTGGGTGAGCCATCACTTCTTGGTCCTGAGTTTATCTATAAAACTTTGGAAAATGTTTATATCAAAAGGAACCGGTTATAAATGGCATATAGTCGGCAAAAGTCTTATGCCGATAATAGTAGAAGGGATTTGGAGTTTGAAGAAGGTAATAAGGTGTATTTAAAAATTTCACCAATGAAAGGGGTAGGTTAGGTTGGGAAGAAAGATAAAGATTGAGATCCTCGTATGTAGGTCCCTATGAAATCGTGCAGAGGTGGTAGGTTTCCTATGACTTTGAAACTTCCTAACAATTTGTCTTCGGTTCATCCAGTGTTTCGCTGTTCTTCTATGTTTAAAAAGTGTATCATGATCCAGAGTCCTCTTCCTAATGAGGGTCTATTGGTGTCAGGATACCTATCTTAAGAAGAAGTTTCTATTCCATTCTTGATAGCAAGGTCAAAGTTTGATGGAATAACGAGAGGGTTTCGGTAAAACTGTTATGAAAATAATTAGTTGAGGGTGCACATGCGCGTCTTAGTGCCGATATCAATCCTGTTATCCTAATCTTTCGGAGAATTAAGCTTAGCCATTCTTTTTTTATGATTATGAAGATTGGTGTTCTTGGTGCAAAAATATATTTTTTTTAAAAACCTCACTGTAAGACTTATAGTGAAGTCACTATAGTATTGATATTAAAAAAATGAACATTTTTGGTTTTTGCTGGCGTTTGAGTTTTGTTGAGCATTTTGATTGGTGAAGTGTTCATGCATGATAGGTAGCAAGTTGTTAGTTGTACTTTGTGTCTAATTACTTTACTCATAATGATGTATGTTGAGCTCATAATGTTGTAGAAGAAAATTCCTCATGATGAAGTGTTTTGCGCCTTAGGTGTGGGAATAGGATTGGTGATATTTATGCTATTTTTTGAAGTGGATATGATTTGTTGTTCAAGGAATAATGTTGATTGGTTATTCTCCGAGTCTAGTGTATTTCCTTCCTTTAAATGTGTTTAAGTGTCATTCGGACTATGTTCTAAGGGAGGGGGGTGTTGAATTTCACATCTTGGAAAATCTGAGACTCAGGAAAGCCTAATATAGGTTTCATAAAGTCTAAACACTGTGTTCCATATCTTTCTAAGAAAAGTCCATTTTTAATTAATATAGGTCATCTTATAAAGGTTTAAGACCAAAATGTCCAACTACGGTCTCGCCCGCTGGTTCCCGCGATTTTTTTCGTGTGCCTTAGTTTTTTTAAACCTCATTGTAGAAGTCGAACTGCAATGAAAATAGGTGAAAGGTAGGTCATTCGGGCGTTGTGTTGTTTCATGATTGGCCGTATGGGTACGAATCACTAAGACCAACCAAGGGGCCTCGAGAGTATCCCTGTATTTTATGCACACTATCGTGGCAGTGCCCGATAGGGAAAAGACGACAGTCCGATTGCCCCCTCGATGGGGGCGTCGAGCCACCAATCGCCCCACCATGAGAAAGAAGTGTGAAGTCCCTTATTTTCCTAGCTACTGTTACCAACCTAACTGCTATTTGACTGCCTTTAGGGACTCATTTTGTTCGTTTCGAAGGGGAGTCTAGGCCTTCGTACTTCTCATCTTAGTAATTGGAACAAGCCTCACCTTGCAAATCTCGGATAGAAATGACTGAAGTGGCAAGACAAAGGGGGGGTGTCCGTCGACAGGGTAGGGTTGAATTTCACTGATGATTTTATAATTTCATTTAATTGATTAACTGGTTTAGGGGTTAGTTAGTGATTAAAGGGAATCTATACTTTAATTAAGCCCCTCTATATACCTTAACCCTCATTAAACAAAGCCAACTCTCAAATAAACTCTCTTTCTTCTCTCTTATTTCTACCACATCTAGAACAAGAACCCAGAATTGAAGGCTAGCAAGAACTAGAGTTTAGGGGGTTGTTAAAAGTTGATTCTTCACAAATTGTGAGAAAACATTAAGGTTATGATTTCTATTCACCTTTGAGATCATTTCCTCTCAAAGGGTTTCCTCTCAAAAGGAATTTCAAAAAGTTGAGCTTTTCTTATGGTTTCATTTCATTACAAAAATTGGAAGTTATGATGCAGTGTTGTGAATTCTTAGGGTAGTATTTAGTAGATTTACATGTAATTCAATGTTTAATTATTTGTTGATGGTTTGGTCAAATGAAGACATCATGATCCTCTATCCTTAAGAACCCTAGTTAGTGAGCTTAACTAATTGTGGATGTTACTCATCTCAGTTGAGTTTGTTGTATATAGATTACTAGCCTAGAGGCTATTGATAGTTTGAATTAAGAAAGATGACAATTATAGGTCCCTCATTCTAGTTCTGGACGATGTGATTTATGTCTGAATTATAATGTGAAATTAGCCATATTTATCGTTGTCGTAAAGTTGTTGATCTAAAGATGATATTATGTTATAGAGATGCCATTGTTCCTTGTAACCTAGTGATTATCATGTGGCTTGTGTTCCGTCCCCATGTGGTTGATTTATGGTTGATAGTAAGGTAACGTACGTTGATGATAATGATTAAGAAAGACTTAGTAAGTCTTAGAATCGCTATCTATACTTCCAATTGTCATTAATTGTTGTTAAGCTATGATATTACATTGGAGTATGCCTTATATTAGGATTATACGGTGGTATGATGTTTAATTGAAGTGTCTTGACTATGTTGTGAGGTTTATTAAGGTGTATGTGCTATAAGGATAGTGAAAACTATCAATGGGCCTTAAAATGTTATGAAATACTATAGTGTCAAACTCTCTTGTATAAATTGTGATGAAAAGACTTAAACTCATATAATTCTTACTGAGCTACTGATGATTATGATTATAAAAGGGGTAGACCCTATGGCCCAAATTCAGTTATAATTTAGAATTAAAGGCTTAAAGACATTCCAAAAAGAGACTCTAGCTTAGCACTAGTGAACTAGATAGAGGAGTTTCCTTTTCCCACACTAGGGAGGTCAGGGGGAGCACTACATGTCTTGAGAGTGGAGATCATAAGCATGGCGATAAAGAGGAGTCCCAACTAAGATTTTCTAGTTCTTGAATATGTTGCCCGTATAGGAATACTAGCTAGTTAATCCACGTAGTTGCTATGTTTACGTTTGGTTCCTACCTGTCAAGTAGTGCCTTTCTTTCAGGGTAGAGTTTATGACACCACATCTTCACACTAGCTCGTGGTGTACGTCGTTAGGGAAAGATGCTGTCCAAAAATTGTAAAAACGAATAAAGGCCTGACCTCTAACGTTGATAACCTAAGCGGTCTAGCTAGTCTAGTAGGGGTCTGGAGTCGACTTAGAATTGCACGTAGCTAGTCTTAGCGGGGAGTGTAGGAGGATGTTTCTTATATGTTTATGTTATATCAATATAGATTTATATATATGATAACATGTCATATTGGGATACAATATGTTGGTTAGTTCAATTGATTGAATATACCTTGGTTTATAAGGATAATATAAGATGAAATGTAAGCCTCAAATGCCATGAAATGTAAAGTTGGCAATGGTCATATTTTTTGTTAAGATACTTGATTGAGGAAGCTTATGGGCTTTCTTGGTCAGTGCACGTGTTTTAACTTGAGTAAGAACTTGTAAATAGTGGGTTTACTTATTATATGATATGAACTCTTATTACATCTTGTGATAGTATCCTTGATGTTAGGTTCTTGTAGTAAACCATGATCTAAGTGTGTTGGGATAAGTATACTGTTGAGGATAGTAATGTGTTTGGTTGATCCATATGATTTACTGACTTTGCATTAACCCCAAAAGGGTAAAATAGCATGTTTTAATAAAAAGTCCCTTTTTAACATTGCTTGCTTGTGAATGGTATGTTGACTAAGATCTCAATACTTAGTACATTGTGGACTTACTAATCCCATTTTATCCCTTGTCCAAAAAGTCTTAGGTTCCGGTCGTTGAAAAAGTTTGAAGGCGTTATCGTTGAAGGCTTGGATCTCTCTTTCATTCAAGTAGAGGTTTTTTTCCTCAACATTTCAAGTGGCAATTGCCATCTTCTAGCTTTCGACTTTGTTGATGAGCTTATTGGACTATATCATTGCATTTTTTTACTTGTGATTGAATATTGATACTTTCGTATGCCTACAAATTATTTTGTTGAATTGATGTAAGGCTATGCCCATCTTGTGACATTAGTTTTACGATGGATGAGATGAGAACAATATAATTGATACGATTTTATATTTTATATTATATGTGCAATAAAGTAAAAAGTAAAAGGCTATGTAACCTTCCCAATATGAAGGGTTATCTTAGTCAATATAAAACTATATTATGTGTATGTAGAAGGTCCTTATATAATTTTGAGTAAATCAAGGTTAAAGTTTCAAATTTATGCACGACATGAAAAACTAAGAGGCTTAAGTCTTTAGTCCTTGAAAACGAATGAGACGTTGGGAGTTTAGGGGGTAACCCCGGGATGTGACACTAGTGTGCCCTTCTAGGGAGCTTAGTCTTGTCGGCTTCATTCTTTTTGCAATCATTGTGTTATGGTATATCAACATCTTTGAAAATCGGAGGGAGTAAGTTTCTTATAAACAGAAAAATCACTTGCTCGATTGCTAATTGTTAGTACTAACTAAAGTCACAATCATGATTCTTAGTTGAAGAAGGATAATGTTGTGCTTAAATTAATTGTGTTTGTGGTTTTTTATTTTGTTTTGGTTGATGAGAAACAAATTTTTTAAGTTGGGAGTGTTAATGAGTCGGGGATTTTCGACTCACTTCTATCTTTTTATTATGATTTTGGTTCACTTGAGTAGAATAATAGGCCAATTATCTAATGATTTATGTTTGTTCAAGTAATTGGTGATTGGAAGGAATTTGAGAGATTCCTAGATTTGGGGGAAAAGAGTAGAAAAAGAATATAAGATTGGCCAAAATATACTCCCGAATATGGGTACAGCACAAGTTCAAAGGTTCCTTTAGCGACCACACGGGGATATATTTAGTGAAAAGGTCATGACAGTCAAGGGTCACCTTAGTGACCACTTTTGTCTCTTTAGCTATGGACAACACATAGGTGTAGATTGCTTTAGAGAAGGTATATGCTTATTTTGCGGAGCTCTTTTTAGTGATGGCCTTTTCACTTTAGTGAGCGATAGTTGTTTGATCAGGGGCAATGAAGTAATTTGATGTATATAGGACCCCAATTCTAACAAAAGTAGACTTGGAAAAACAGTATCTTTGAACACATGGGATATTGGGATTTAAAAAAAGGAGGAAAGGATAACTCCATAAGCTTGGGATAGGGTTTTGCGGAATAGAATTTTTTTTCTCAGAACAATTCTTTTCGAAATGAAGATTGAGTTCTAATTGTAAAAATTTAACTATGTATTTATTTCGTGCTTTGTTCTACTTGAATTGTGATTAATGGATAATATGAGAATTTGGGTTGAGGTTGAGTTCTAAGAATAGACACTGGTGGCTTTTTAATTTATTTTTGGTTTTGTAATTGATTGAAGCTTCTCATTTATGAACTGAGAATTTGAGATTCAACAATTTCATGATTACATGTTTCCATTGATTTTGATACTCCTTGGGATTTACTGATATACTTTTATTGGTTGAGAGGGTCACTTGCAGAATGGGAAATCATTAATTGGTGAATAAATTTAGGTTGTAAACAACTCAGCCATTGATTTAACTGAGATAATGGGCGGATCATGCATCTTATCGAATTTGACTAATTGTAGCTAGCTTCTTAACTAGGTTTGGTCTATGAACGAGTATGAGGTCGGTTGTGTGAGCTTTAGGATGATATGGCAATTGATCAGTATGAGGTAGAGATGTCACCAATTCGGGAGACGAGTTAACATTCATCCTCAGGTATGTGTTAGGATCTAGAGAGGTTGCTTCCTTCTAGTCCTTATGGCACCGCCATGGAAAGTGATGGCTTAGGGTTTGGTTGAGAGACCAAGATGGCCGCCGGGTCTTATGGTAAAATTTTATTGGTGCCTGAGATGAATGCGTGGTCACACAGTGGTGTAACACCTCGGATTCCAAAAAGTATAATGACGGTCTCGTAAGTGTTAATGAGCAAAATTAGGATATATAGAACTTTTTTGGATTAGATTGGTGTCCTCAAATGTTGTTTCAAAGAAAAAAATATCGAGAAAAACCTTAATTTACGTCATTTGGATCTGAGGACCAAAACATGGCCACTAATAGTAAAAAGGGACAACAAGCAAAGCTACAAAAAACAACGAAAGAAAAGACGGCCTTATGATCTCTAATACAATAGACGAGTCGCCAAATGGTATTGTAACATTCCGAAAATGTACTTGCTAGTAAATAGTTATTACCGTTTTAAGAATATGTATTTGGAGTACATAGACATCACCAATTCCACGAATTGACCCAGTAATATTGGGATATTAGAGAATATTGGCTAAAGAGTGTTACCAATTTATATGTTAATAACAAAATAACTTAAAATTAACTTGAAGTTTAGACCATTTCTATGTATTAAGATATATTTGATGTTGAAATGCTCCAATCCAAGCTTTTGTGTTAGCCAATTGTACCTGCAATGAAACCCAAAACTAAAATATTAATTTCTTAGTCGTAACACCTTTTAGGTACGAGGGACCAAGTGTCCAGCCTAGAAACCATATCACATTATCATTTAAAAGGAATTTATGAGATAAGCATTGCCCAAGGACTTAGTGAGGGTCCCTGGACAAGAAATTTGCAGCAAAATCATGTGGTAAGAGACCAAGCCCTAACCGAATTTGGTTAGGCAGTTAGGGGGCATGTGCACATGAGGGTAAGCCACATGGGGGCCTATGCTTTCCTAACCGGCTAGGTCGAAATAACTAAACTTGAACCTAGGATTAACTAAAAAATAAAATAACTAGTGCTCCCGAAATCTAAAAACCTAGTCGGGGACATAGCGAGGGGTTAACTAACTGTAAAAACATCTAGACCTAACCTAGGATGGTCCAAGGGTTGATTATGGTCAAGTGGACTTAGGCGGTAGTTTATTAATACCTAGGTCACTTAAAAATTAAACATTAGCACTTAATTAATCACTTCAAAAATACTAGTCCAAAGCCAGAAACACTTGACAATTTTTAGATGGCGAAGTCAAATGCTCTCCTTATTTTTGGTCAATTTAGGGAGGGGGTATTTGGGTAATTTAAGTGCAGGGTCTTTTGGTAATTGATGGGCCGACCCTATGTATGTACATAGTATGGTCAGTTTTAGACCACTTTACACGTTCCCATAATCTACACCCAAACGAGGAATTATCCTCAATCCTCAAGAATAGGTTCTTTTCCAAAACTCCGACATTTGAGAAACACGATAAACTTAAGGAAGAAAGACGAACGTTTCGAAGTTCCAAATCAGATTCGTTGGGATTTTAATCTATAAGGTATGTGTTTTTCACTCTTTTGATTCCTTTCCCCAAGAGTTCCTTTCAGGGTAAGGTTTTCAAGAACTTCTAATACTAGGGTTTTTACTCTACAAAATGGATTTTCTTCCTAACCTAGATTTATGATTTTTAACGAAAACTAAACATTTTCTAAGGTTAATATCACACGATTTTGAGTATTTGATTGAATGTTTGAATATAGTGGGATACATGATCCTTCTCTAAGTGATGGTTTCGGATGGGATGTCTATAATATTTGATAACGTGTATACGTTAGGGTTGGAATTGAAGGTTTAAATGAACCCTTTTACGACCCGTTTCCCTAATCCTACGCTATGCATTGATATATTACATGATTTGATAAGTTTTCAACTATGTTACTGAAAATTTCACTAGGTTTGATTATGAATAGTGTAAGACGAATAAGGTTCTTCGAAGCAAGAGGTAATTTTTCAAAAGTTGTGATTACTCTACAACGTTCATGTTAGCCTATGAATCACGATGTTATGTTATGAAAGTATATATGATGTTTTTATGTGTATATGTTGCGACTATAAACTGTAAATGTTGGAGATCATGATAAGACTATGAACACGCAAGCTATGATATTTCTTCTATGCCTTTACACAGATGACTATGTATGGTAATTTCACGTAATGAAGGGTTGCCGATAATGAAAGGAAATTCTCATTAATCCTAGAAGTTACTCATCTCATGTTTATAAAAGCAGTTAACCTCTAAGAGAACTTAAAGGTTTTATTCAAGGAAAAAGGGACTTAAGCTAAGGCACCGATTGACTCGATATGAGAAGTGTCCATTCCTTTAATGGAAGGTACGTTCACAATGATCTAGAGACAGGAGCATGTAAGGGAACTAGGGGTAACTAATACATTCGTGTCATGAAATATGCTGCCACCATTGGATTCGAGCTAGTGGATCCACTAGAAGCTATGTCATGTAGGTTCTACTTCGGCCAATAGGATACTTCTTTTAGGTGTGAGGAAGGACATCGTATCATTTTATTATTCACATGGCCTATGTCGGCTAAGGGGAATGTTTCACCTCATGTAAAATGAAAGGCACCCGTAAATGAACGTGCTAGGGTGCCTTGAGGAGACTACTTAGTATAGGTAGGGTGTATGAATAATCTACTCAGAATTGCACACTCTAAGGTAAGCCTCGGAGATGTTATTATATGATGACATGAAAGATGTATGTTTATGATACATGATGTCACTCTAAATGAATGTTGGTTAATATGATGAATACTTATTGGGTTATATTGTGTTATATGAAAGTGATTGACTATTTTGTAGGTACAAGTTACATGAATCAAGATTACGTATGGTTTATTTATATAGTTTGTTGTGTGGGGGTTATGGGGCTTCAAATGGAAGCCATGCACTGTAGGTTGGGGATGAGATCATTGGTAACTGTGTTTTTATATTATGTTATATGATTATTTTTGAACATGCTAAGATTGACTTATGAAATTATGTCTTTACTTATTATCAGTTTTATGTTGATGAAATACTTTCAAATTTGTAACACCGTTATATGTAGGGAATTGAAGACTCCTCCCGCTATATGACTTACATGTTTTTAGGGAACACGAAAATGATCCATTTTCATGCAGTCCTTATGTGGATGTCCATATAACCCATATTTGACATGTGGCGTACCTAAACCCATTAACTTTTATATTACTAACAACTGTAGGTTCCAGACCAATTGAAGTTTAGAAAGCCAGTTTGAGACAGAAGCATTCCGAACTCTTTCTCCAAGTCTTGTAGGGCTCATGTAAACAGCACGTTATAGTTTATCTTATTTTTAGGTTCTGAAGACTATTAGTAGCTATTAGGATTATCTATTTCACCATTGTTTCTTTGAATTTTTGATAAGGACTATAGGCATGTAACTATTATCTGGCTAAGTTTAGATATCGCACTCTTTAGATGATGTTATATATGTGAGACAATTGCTAAGCTATAGTATGGTATTGAATGATAGTATGAAGTCCAGTATTACTTCAATCTTATGTTTAAAAGTTGTAAATTTTCCCATTAATTTTATGATTATGTTAGATGATGCTAAGGGCTTGTCTGAGTCCTATGAGAGGACGACGCGTTGGGTCCATCTGGGTATGTTCTTCGGGTTATGACAAACTTGGTATCAGATGCATAGTTAAATATCCTTACGATAAATGTTAAACTATAAACCACCGTTACCTAGTCTCTTATGTATGGTGGTGAAGCGCGCCAAAATTTGGATGGAGGCTATGTGATGCATTACACTTTCTCTTTTTGATAAATCCTATGTCTTGCCTTAAGATCTTGACAACTAGGTCTTTTAGCTTATAATTTCCTTTATTGCAAGTCTTCCAAAGAATAAATGTAAGAGAAGGTAGAGATTTCATCACCTCGTAAGGGAGGTGGATGGTTCATTGTCAACAAGTTGAGGAAAAGTCGCTAAGGAAGAGAATAGGGAAGGCTAAGGAGGCAAATTCTTTTTCAGGTAGTTTTTATAGAGTATGCTGATGTTCACGACCCAAACTAAGTTTAAGAAAAGGTTTTTCAAACAATTGCTTGTAATTCAATCGCAATGATTGAGGTTCTAGTATAACCTCAAGAGGGGAGAAATGTTGATCCACCAAAAGAGAGACCACTTTGGTAAATAGTGTAGTAAGAAACAATGCGGTGTGAATGTCTTGTTAGGACTAATAGTGTTCTATCCATTGGAAAGGTTTGGAATATGGTGAAGGATTGTGCCTAGGTGGATTCATGGTAAGAGTAATGACAAGCGCAACCGCGGTTTAGTTCTAAAACTCCAAAAAGAACTGTTTCTATGCCTCAGGATAGGGGTGTAAACAAGAAAGCCTCCGACGTTGTGACGGGTTATTTTACAAGTTTGTTGTCATGTATATGCATTTCTTCTGATCCGGTGCAAGATGGCTAAATGATATTACAACTAGGTTTTAAGAAAACTTCCTTCATACTTCTATTCTTGCACTTATGTGAAACATGTTTATAATATGGTTTTCTTGAAAATTTTGTTGTGTCTTGAAAAGAATGATAGATGGTATATTATTTGATCGTTGAGCTTATGATAAGGTTTTTTTTTAGGGGAAGGGGGGGGGGAAGTCAGTCTCACTCATTTGGTATGAATATGATCTCTTATAGGATTGTGCATCATGAATTACGTGTAAGGATAATCATTAGTTATGGTGCTGTTGTTGATGCTAGGTATTTAGTTTATTTCCTACCCTCCACAAAGAGTTTATTGTTATGCGGGGCGAATGTTCCTAAGGGGGGAATATGTAACATTCAAGAAAATGTACTGGTCTAGGAGTAGTCTATAGGTTTTAAGAATATGTTTGTGTTACTAGACACCCACATCCCGAACATTGAGTTAAATTGGGCAGTTGTAGAGAATATTGGCTTAGGGTGTTAGCAAATTTTATGTATTAACAAGTGTAACTTCAAAATACACTTGATATGTTCGACCATGCTATGTATGAAGAATAACTTGATGTTTAAATGCTACAATACACGCTTTTTTTAGGAAATTTACATGCAATGAAGATGTCCTAGCTAAACAATATTAATGTCTTAATTCTACACATTAGGTACGAGGCATCAAAGGGTCAAGCATAGGTACCATAGCAATGATCAGTTTTAAATGATCATGTAGATTAAGCAGTGCCCGAGAGGACATAGTGAGGGTCCTTTGGACAGAAATGTGCAGCAAACACAGGTGTCAAAAAATGTGTCAAGCACATGTGCACACGAGGACAAGGCGACCAAGAACACAAACCGGAATTCGGTTAGTGCGGTTAAGGAGGCAGGCGGGAGCGTGCGGGTAAATGGGTCTAAAGTGCCATGGGTCATAGCTTTCTAACGTCCTAGGACTCACTAATTAACAACTACCGTGGATTAAATAAAATTAAACAACTAGTGCTACACGAAAATCCTAAAACTAAACCGGGTAATTACTAAAAAATTACCTACTCCTAACAGGGATGGTTTCTCAAAAAGGTTGGTTATGGTCCTAGTGACTTAGGCATACTTTAGTAATTACTATAGGTCACTTAATTAATTAAAATTTCTACTTACTTAATTAATTAAAAATCCTAGTCAAATCCAAAACCTTTCTCAAAATTTTACATTTGGCTAAGTTAAATGATCACCTATTTTTAGTAAATTTAGGTAGGGCGTTTTGGTAATTTAAGTGGAAGGTCTTTTGGGTAAATAATGGACAACTATATATGTATACAAGGTAAGTTTCAGACCACTTTTACACGTCCCAAATAATATCAAACGAAAATTCTCTCAATCTCTCAAGAACACTGTCTTTTCCAAACTCCATTGAAGAACAAGAAAAGCTTAAGGAAGAAGACAAAGGTTTCGAAGTTCCCAATTAGATTTTCGTGGATTCTTCATCTATAAGGTATGGGTTTTTAACTCTTTGGATTCATTTCCCCAATAGTTCCTTTCAAGAAAAGTTTTTAAGAACTTCAAATACAAGGGTTTTTACTTTACAAAACTATTTTCTTCCTAATCCTAGATTTTTGATTTTTAACGAAAAGTAAACCTTTTCTAATGTTAATTTCATAAAAATTGTTGAGTATTTGATTGATAATGTTTGAATGTCATGTGAACTTTACCCTTATCTAAGTGATGTTTTCGGATGGGATGTTTATAATATTTGATAAAATGTAAACGTTACGGTTGGAATTTAAGGTTTAAATAAACTCTTTTACGACCATTTTACCTTCTCCTATGCAATGCATTGATCTTGTACATGATTTGATGAGTTTTTCTTGATTTTGTTGTTGAGTATTTCACTAAGTATTATAATGAATAGTGTAAGATGAATAAGGTTCTTGAAAGCAAGAGATAAGTCTTCTAAATGTTTGATTACTCTACAATGTTTATGTTAGCCTATGAATCACAATGTTATGTTATGATAGAATGTATGATATTTTTAAGTGTATATGATGGTCTATGAACATGTTTAAGGTGAGTCATTGATAAGCCTACGACAAACGCAATCTATGAATTAATTGTACCTATACACAAGATACACATGGTTATGTAAAATTCACATATGAATGGTTGCGATGAACGGATATTATGATCATATCATAAAGAGTTGATATCATTTTTATTACAGGATTTACCTCCCATGGACTATTATAAGGTTTATGTATGTTTGGAAAGCAAACGTCAAGTTATTTCAAGAAAAAGACCTTAAGTAAGCAACGCATGGACTAGATATGAGAAGGGTCCCTTCCCTAGTCGAAGGTACGTTCACACTGATTCTCATGAGAATGAGGATGCCATGTAATGTGGAACTATGTGTATCATCGATTTGATCGACTATCCCAATTTATTGCACCGAATGATCCTTCGCAGCATATTTTTGAGACTATAAATACTTTTTCAAATATTATGTTTAGTATCTATCTTCTTAGATATCAAATTTTATTTAAACATTCATTAGAGTAATTTCTAAGTTTTGGGACAAATTTTTCTTAGCTTTAAAGAATTGAAGTTTTCCATTTTTGATAAATTGGAAGTGGGTCATTTAGATTCTTCACTTTGGAACTTTGTAAAGAAGAAATTGCTTTAACCGTGTTGGTTGAGGACATGCCCTATGAACAGTGAGAGATTTTTAAAAATATAACCATCATTCCATAAGATACATCCACTCATAATGAATCAGTCTAGAAATATTAGCTTTAGTATCTAAATGAAGAGGTACCGTGACATCAAAAAATGAAAAAGGGAAAACATTTCATAACTTGCAATGTCTTATGGGTATTTGGGATTCAATACGTTCCATATTTTCAATTCTCAATTCATTTGATCCAAGATTACTATAAAATATAGATAATTCAATAAGAAGTTCACACGCTTCTTTTGTCAACATATCACTAAGTGCAAGAGGAAATAGATGTTGCAAGAGAACATGACAATCATGACGTTTCAATCCAGATATTTTTGATCTTTCGGGTTCACACACTAAGAAATATTACATGAAAAACTATCCGAAAACTTCAGGTTCTTTAATTATTGACACAATTTATGCTTATCTTCATGAGACAATGCTTAGCATGCTTTTGGAACTTCAATTTTCTCCCCCTTTTGGATGGGGGGCAATTCCGGCCTATAATTCATCTCTTGTGAGTCTAATTGAGTGTTAACTGTGTCATTGGTCTTTCCTTTGACATTCATAATTTTCAACATGATATTATCACATATATTATTTTCAATATGAATAGCATCCAAATTATATCATACAATGAGGACAATTCCAATATAAAAGTTCATCAAAGGTTTTCTTATTCCAATTAGCGTTCGATTTCATGTGAATCTTCTTCATATCTAAGGTTCCTCCAAATAGTTGTAACCCTTTGCAAAGATCGTGCACATTATGAAGCATAAAATACAACACACTTTTGGTGAAGGACTTTTTATTTACACCATCAAATGGACCCATTTCCACTCACTTTTGTGATTCTCAAAATCATACACTCAATGACCCATGAAACAACCACTACTTCTTATCCTAGATATCAAATTGAGGAAGTGGGTCTTATTGCAAACATGAAAAATGTCCTTTTGTACTCCATCCTGATAACTTTTCATGTCCTATAAAGTGATTGATGGTCCATTATTAAGATAGCATGCAACTTAAAATTTTGCTTAGTTGATGCATCATAGGTCTCCATAGCAACTTTCCACAACTCCTACATTTCCTCTATTAGGAAGCTAAATATATATCTCAATTGTATCTCCTAAACCTTTTGGGTCCGGAATAAGCATTAAAAAAATGAAAAAAAATTCATACATATCAAGGTGGTAAATTATATGGAATAAGAACAAGTCAAATTCTATGTGAGGTTCTTGACTTCCAAAGGGTTGAAATCCAACGCTAGGAAGTCCAAGTCGAGCATTTCGAGGCTCACCTAAATGAAAGGATGTACAGTCATCAAAGACTTCATGCCATTGACTAAGTCGTGTGCCTCATTATTCCATCATCAATTTCTTTTATCCTTATGCCATGTCATCATCGTAGATGTCTTGGTAGACATAAATAAACTCCGAAGTCTAGACTTTAAAGGAAAATAGTGTTAAATCTTTGATGTTATCTTTTTACTTTTTTTTATTCAATGTTTCCCCACTATGTGTATTTATTTTTTATCTCAATGCACCACAAACTTTTCAACAATCGAGTAAGTTATCCTCCTTCCAGTATACATGCAATCATTAGTACAAGCATTAATTTTGTTGTATGAAAGCCCAAGTCCTTGAACTATATTCTTTTCCTCACAATATATACTTAGAAAATTGGCACCTTTAAGCAATAACTATTCCTCTTTAAATATTTTTAATAGCATGAAAGCTGCATAAACTCACAACTACCCATACTTTTGATTTGAAGCAATTTGATCAAAGTGGAAAGCTTTGATGCTTTGAAGAACTTTGTTGTATTATGGAAACTTGAATTCTTTCAATAGGTTGTAAAACTTATTTGCTTCAACATTTGGTTCCTCGTCAAGTAAGTCATCACAACCAGTTTGTGTAGTTCCTCTATAAAGATTAGGCTATAAACCTCTCAATAGTTTTTCTACTTCATCTTCACTCTCACATTCTTCTACTTCATCTTCACTCTCACATTCTTCTACTTCATCATCATCTTGTTGTTCAACTTCATATTATTATTTTGACTCTAATAATGGCTCACCTAAACGTTCTCCATTGTGATACCAAAAAAAATTGTGAATTATTTCATGTTATAGAAAATTTGTCTCATATTTTATATCTTTCTCCTATTTTTTTTTGGAGAGCATAATCAAAGAATTTGCACGCCAACCAAGTAGATTTCATTGAGACGATTATCAACAAGTTGCATCCACTGCTTACTAGTTGAGTTTACGAGTACATAATAATGTTAGTTCAATTGGACCCTCGACGCCAATGTTGAAAACTTCAAATGGATATGGTCACTTCACATCATAAATGACAACTTCGACTTGCTTCCCTTTCTTTTTCGCTTTCGCTTTTTCTTTTTGCTTCACCTTCTCTTTCTCCTTCTGCTTCTCCATCTCCATCTCCTTTGCCTTCTTCTTCCTCTCCTTCTCCTTCTCCTCATTTGCCTTCTTCTCCCTCTCCTTCTCCTCCTTTTTCTCCTTTGCATTCTTCTCCTTCTCCTTCTCATCCTTTGTCTTCTTCTCCTTTTCTTTCTTCTCAATAATTCATAGAAATACGACAGCGTCTGCGAAATAGATTTTTTCCAACCCCATACAGTCAAAAGGCTTGTGAAGTATTCTTGGAGCTTTGCACATCAATATTATGGAAGATATTTCCTTACAAATATAAGGAGTTTGTACACACGACTATAAAATAAGTATGGTGATGCCACATTCTTTCGCATAGACAAAAAGAGCATTTCATGTTAGAAGATGAAGATTGAATTGTTGGCATGGATTGAAAAATTTTGTTATCATTTCACCTAAAGGTAAAATAACAATATTAGATTTACAATTCATTTAAAATAATAATAGTAGTAGTTGAACGAGGATAATTGGTGTTATTAAATGTAGCATTACGTGCCAAATATGCTACCTGTGTTGCGCTATTATTCACTTATGTAGACCACAGAATGGTCAATGTTGACACTCTGTAAAAGATATGCAAACATTGAATCTTAGTCGCAACAGATGACCAACATAGCACTAAAATGTGGCAACATACGATTAAATTATTTGAACCATGAAATATATTTCAGACGCTGATATAAACACTACTATTTTCTAAAATTATATCAATAAAATAGCCAAAAAAAATAATAACAGCAATAAAAAACAACTTTTCACTAAATGATAACAATACATACACATTTTCAAAATAATTTTTATTTTTAATTGATTAATTTTCTTTAAAAAAATGATAAATCAATCTGTCACCAAAAACAAAAAGGAGACTTATTTGACAATTTTCCCTTAATTTTCTCGAGTTCCTATTACCCAAAGCGCAGCCACCAGAAAAAGAAAGATGCGAGTTGTTATGAAGAGACTTTCCCGAGCTCTCTGGGATTTGAAGAGAACTTCTTCCACAAAGATTTCAAGACCTCTTTCCACTTACATTCAGTCCAAATCTTCGTATCGCGAATCTCGGGATTTTCTATTTGCTTCGCCTTGGTCCGCCACTCAACTCCGCGGTGCCAAATCTCGCGGTGCAGATGTAACTTATCCTCTCTACGACTTTGATTTTAATGTTTTAGCGATTGGTATTTAACAGTAACGAATGTTCATAGTGGCATAAATTTCCAATTTTCCTCACGAATATATAATTCCGGTGCTGCTTTTATGAATTAGTTAGTTCATCCAGGCCAATCCTAAAGTAGGAATTCAAATCACCAATCTCAACCAGATTAAGATTGATTAATTAATTAAAAACCAATTTGGCCATTATTTACATTTTTCTGGAATAATTTTTTCAATTTATTCTAAAATTGGTGTTTGCCTATAAAAATTTCAAATCCTACTTGAAGTTTTCTTTTTCCAACCTGGAAAAGAACTTATAACCTATTTTCAAACTCATATTTACTTTTGAAATTGTATTTAAGAACGTCCAAGCATGAACATGGTTTCAAATATTCTATGCAAAAAGTATAACCAAACACAATTCTATGAATTCTAGAAAAAAGTGAAAAGTATTTGGAATAGTGTCAAATGCCAAGAATTATTCGGTGCGTGTTCTTAAGCTTGAATGAAGCTAATATACGAGCTGGCTAACATAGAAGTTTAAGTAGGTTCTGCTTTTTTCATTATTAAATGCTCACAATCATTTTATTTTGGTGTAGTTGAAGCCAGGAAATGTGATTGTAAAAAAAGGTTAGCTTGCCCACATTTCTGATCTATGGCTTTGTATATGTCTATGTACACATAGACTAATAATGATGTGTTGTTCTTTTGACTATTGATTTCACCAGGAAGGATTTATCAGGTTAGTTTATGCATATTACTATCTTTTTTCTCTCCTTCCTTTTATGCAATTTTTGCTTTCTTGTAGTGAAGTAAAAGACAATTATTTTCATGAAATTAATTAATCATTAGGTGGTAAAGGCACAACACACAACCCAAGGAAGAGGAGGAGCTATTATACAGGTTGTTATTCCATCTTATGCAAATTATGTCACTCTTCTTATTGTTGCCATTCTGTCTATATGTTAATAGCTTCATTTCTTATACTAAATACAAGAACTTGAAATTATACCCTATGGTCACTAATCTTATGCGATTATGTGCAGTATATAATCACTTATTACTTTTTTAAAAGTATAGGATCTTAATCAAATAATGACATAAGTTTAGTTACTCATTTACATAAGTTTGCAAATAGTATCAAATGAGCATTTTTTGTTTTTTTTTTGAAGGTAACAGGTATTTCACATATACTTATGGTTTAGTACTGAAAAACCATATTTGAAAAGCAGGAATGTAAGTATAATCTATCCAAAAAATTGAACCAAATATAAATCGATCCTAAAACATCTATGATTGGACTCGTTTCATTGAGGTAGACATTTTGCTACACCAAAAGCCGAACAACAGAATACACTTAAGCTTAACTTCCTGCAGTGTTGTTCCTATTTCAAACGTCTCTGTTTCTCCCTCCATATAGTCACCAAATACTTAGAAGGGATCATCCACCATCTTTCTTTGGTTGTAGCCCCAACTCCAGACCATCTCCCAACCTCATAGAGTCTCATCAATCTTGCTAGCATACACAAAAATGCCTTGAGATTAAGGAAAATCTGCCACAGTCGCCCAATAAAAGTGCAAGGAAGAAGAGATGTTTCACTATCTCATTAAGCCTGCCCACACAAGGAACATCTATGCATAGAGAGATTCATTTTTCTTTCTTTGGCCACATTATCCAATGTCAAGACTGCCTCTTGGGCTTAGTTAGCTATGTTAAAGAATGCCACTTTGTTGTGGTACTTTGATCATCCAGATTGCTTCCAACAAGGGGGGGGGGGGGGCCATTTGAAGTCTTGAATGCCACAGTACTATCTGTTTGTATCCTTCTTCACCTTGTAAACTACCTTGGTTGTGCCCCTGCCACCATAAAATCCTCGCTGTTTGTATACCTTGAAAACTCTCCAAAACCTTACGCAATTCAAGTATTCTGGGAATTTCATCATTCATAGATTTCTTTTGCAAATCAGATCCGAGCCATTGTGTGTCCACATTCAGGGACAATCTTTGTTGGGGTGAGCCAGTGTAAAGATGTCAAGGAAACGATCTTTAGGCTCGTACCACCCAACATTTATCAAACCAGAAAAACTGGTTTGTATACCATTGTACCTTTACAGTGACATGATTAGTGAGAAAGGCCAAAATATTTTGGGATGGATTTTAAAAAGGCTAATCCCATCGGGGTATTTACCTCTTTGGTTAACCATTATTTATCTCCTCATACGTGTGGTTGATCACCTATACCATAGTGCTTGCCTCTATGTTAACGCCATAACCATTTCACCTTAAGAGTTGCTATGGTTTTGAGATTTTGATAACCTATCCACCTTGCATCCTTACTTTATGATGATGTTCTTCCTTGATAAAGTGAAAGCTTTTCTTCCTTATTTCCTGCCACAAGAAATTCTTCTAATTTGTCCAAACACTGAACTACTGATCTGGGGAATATGGAAGATAGATAGAATAATGTAGTAGAGCACCAGAAAACAGGTTTATTTCAGGTGTAATCTACCTCCCAAGGAGACGGTATGGATCTCCATCCTGGCTAGTTTCTTCACATTTCTCCACTATAGGGTTCCAATGTGTCTTGGCTCAAGACTTTACCCCCAAAGGCATGCCAAGTATACTGATGGCAGAGTACCTATCACTCCTCCCAAGGTTGATGAGAGGTGTTCCATATACGGAACCACATTAATTGGATACAAAGGCTTTGTTCCAGTTATATGTAGTCCAAATATGGCCAAAAGTAGAATATGAAGTCTCAAAATCAGCATTGCTCTCCTCAGCCACACACAATATCAGTGTATCATCAACATAATGTAGGTGTGTGATCTCCATTGCTATTTCAGAAAACCCTTACTGATTCAAATCCCTGTATTCTTCCAGTTGGTTTTTTGTTTCTTTTTGGCTATCTTCAACATATTGTTTAAGGCCCCTCCATAGATATGATGAACACAAAGGTGATAAGGGATCCCCTTGCCTGACTCCTTGTGTGCTTTGAAAGGTACTAAAAACTTAAAAGTTGAAATACAAAACTTGATCAAACGATCACATTGCTACCAAATCCCACTTGTCTCTTAATACTTAGAGTGAATGAAAGCCACATTCACATGGTCATATGTTTTCTAATATCAAGTTGCATAGTATGCCAGCGGTTTCTTCTAGGCACTCTAGATCAATTGCTTTTTTAGCAATGATGAAAATTGCATCCATGAGTCTGTCTGCCTCTGATAAAAGCCATCTGTTGTGTCTACCCAACTTATCCACAACTCTCTTCAACCTTTCTGTCAAAAACCTTGGACATTAGCTGTTATACCCCTCTACCTCACCTATCCTTTCTACTTTCTTGTTTACCCTCCGCCGCCTGCCATAATTTACTCCCTCCACCCTCAATTCTCTACTGGTGTAAGAAGAGCTCCAAATTAAGCGGATGGGTCTGAAGTTCCTGAGTTCCTTCACTCTTATCTTCTTAGGAATCAGGTGATATGTAGGTTGTATTATAGTCTTTCAAACTCCAGTTGAGTGGAAATTGTGAAAGCCCCCCATAATGTTAATGTTTATGGATCCCCAAGTGTATTCGTCAGGAACAGGGGCCATTTGTCTAAGCACCACTTTTGTAAACACTTCAAGTACTTCTGTTCTCAAAATCTGCCAGCAATGCTTCAGTTTCACCTCTGTAATGGTATTAGGATGGTTGAGATATTTCCAGAGGGTCTCCAATCTTCAGGTTTATATACAAGTTTTTGTACAAAGAAATAATTTCTTTCTTTAATTCTGTCTGGCTCAGTTATAGTCTCTCCCGTAAATCCAGTTGATTCAATATTGTTGCATCTCTTGTGGGAATAGCCTTGTTCTGGTTGGAAAAACTTTGTATTCCTATCCCATTCCTTGAGCCACAAAGCCCTGATCTCTGTCTCCAGGCCCCCTTCTCATTCTTCAAATACCCCTCATACTCCATGAAAAGTGTGGGGCTTTTTTTTATATCGCATGCTCAGTTACCGCTTCTGTGCTTGATGTGATTCGAAACTCCAGCCATTCTGAATTTGAGAAGGTTGTTCTTTGCAAAGTTCAGATTACTTTTGTTCATTTCTGCTCATCTTCAATTCTATTGAGGGCTTTGGTTTGCATGCTAAGATGTAATCTGTGGTTCCCTGATTCAAAATCCATTCCACAAACCTGATTCTATCAACAAATCCTTCTTGGGTCAGCACCAATTTTCGAACTAAATAGAGATGTAGATTGTGCCCATGTACAGATAGCAACGCCTATAGGAACATGATCAGCAAGTCATCTTTGCAATTAGTTTGCTTTATGTTGGGAAAAAGATTATTCCATTCAGTTGGGAAACAATAACCTGTCAGATCCTGGATGATGTGATATGGTTCCCCCTTGTACAAAGTATACCTTCCGCCCTTAAGGCAGATCAATGCGGTCTAGATCAATGCATTCTGAGAACGTGTCATTGCTGAGTTTAAAATTTGCATTCCTTTTTTTTGAGAAGGACATCTACAGAAACATACAAGTCACCACAACAGCCCAGGGACCATCCATCAAGCCCTGATATCAGCCATTCTCCCATACAACCCTCCTCTCCACTTTACTATTCGGAGCATACACTCCGGTTACATGACATTCAAAATTGCTTGTCTGAGCTTTGATTTTACAAGAGAGAGTACAGGCTCCAACTTGAATAATTTCCCCTTCCCACATTCTGGAATCCTATAACAAATAGGATTCCTCCTCTAGTTCCACTGGCCTCTAAACAAGCATATTTAGTCCATCTCCCTGCCCAAATTTGTTTAACTAAGTCCTGTACATCGCCCTCTAATTTAGTTTCCTGGAGGCAGACAATGTCTCCTTTCCAGTCCTGCAACATGTTTATTACCACCCTTCTTTTTCCCTGTTCATTTAGCCCCCTAACATTCCAAGAGATTAGTTTTATCTTCATGGAGTAGTATGTGATTTCCCTTCCCCTTCTCTCTATCACCATTGCTTTCGAATTTGACATCAAAAGTTATCAAATTTTTTAACTCTTGTGCTCCCTTATGCTTTGCTCTTTTAACTTCTACTGTTTGCTCCATTCTTCTGGCACGTCTGCTTGCATCAACCTGCTTAAGCAACTCAAGTGCTTCCTCTTCAAGCCCCTGAAAATCTACTCCAAACATCTTGTGAAGTTTAAGAAGATTTTGTTGTACCCATGTTGCTGCCCTGCGTTCTGAATCAGTTACTACTTGGGTACGTAGTGGTTTAATCTCCTGTACATCCCAAATTTCTCCAGAATTAAACATCTCCAGTTTTTTTTGTTGTGGCTCGTTTTCGTTTGCAATGGTTTCCCCCAATATGATGCATGTGCTTACTTTGTTAATGGGTAAACAGGAGATTCCTGCTTCTTTTCCTTCTTCGAATCCTTCTTTGAATCCTTCTTCTCGTGACTGGGTCCCAAAAAATTCTGTAGAAAAATTTGGAGTTTTCCTTCCAGTTCCATCACGACTGGAGTAATTTTCCAGAGATTCATCTATTACCACCTCTTGAAAGTCAGAATTTGGCTGTTGGCTTAATTTATTAAAAATAGTTGTCGCCTGATCCGGCCCAGTTGACCTACTGTCCAAATCTTTATTTTTAAAGATCTGCACATGCCTAGCACGTGCTACTTTAGGCTTTTTAAAAATTTGGACAGCCGCCTCCACGTGATTTCCTACTGCTGCATCAACATCAACAACCTGTATTTCTGCTTTCTCGGATATAGATGGTTGGAGATCTATTATCCGCTGTATCTTCAGTTGATCTTCTCCGGTGGTTGTTTTATTGCTTTCCGATGGTAACTCAAATAGGGTTTTCCTCTCTGCCCAGATTGGGATTATGAATTTGGCTCCATCTCTGGAAATAGAGACTTCACATGGAATGCTCCGACCATCACCTTGTATTTCGATCCTTGCCCATTTGAGATAGTTTCTCAGTTCTGTCTCCTCCTCCGTCATCAACAATCCACCGCAGAGCTCGCCGATCTCCTTGAAGGTCTCGTCCGTCCATAAATGCATAGGCGAACCCATAAACCCTATCCAGTGAATTTGGGTTCTATGTAGTTGGTTCACAATACGAGGATTCACCACTCAATTTTATTTTGTTCCTCTTCCACATAAATTCTACCTGAAGGCTTGTTCCGCATATATCTGTTGGGGAACTCGAAGAGAACTGTTTACCCACATCTCATATAGTATTGACTCCCAAAGCCCTTCTTCCACATGTTGTAGACCATGTCTAACATCAGAATAAGGTAGGCCTTTCTGGCAGTTTTTTTGTCAAAGAATCCGACAATGCACCTTCTCAGCAGAACCTTGTTCTCTGCTTTTGACACTTGCTCGGTTCAGTACTTTTTGTTCTTAGCTGTGGGTGCCTCATATGTGCTACTCTGCCATTTTACTGCCCTCAACCACCTTGCAAAGGGCACATTTGATGTCACATTTTTGAGGAACTTGATCTTCACCTCCTTCTGTGGTATGCATTTAAAAAGCTTTGTATCTTAAAATGCCACACTCCACCCAACAATTAATGTCTATTCAGGTTCTATGATAACTGATCTGTCTTCTCCCTTTAGTGACCAGAATGCTCATGTAATCACATGAGCATTCTATTCCTAGTACCAAAAAATTCTGTGCCTGTACTTGTGTCGCCTCTTCTCACCTAAATTTTTCTGGTCGATGAGGCTTCCTGAGAATGAAGCATATCCATTCCATCACCTTCGTACTAAATGTAATCCTACTCATCTTCTCTCTGCTTCTTCACCCAGTCATACCAGAAAACATGATTGGAAGTCCATCTGGTAATGTCGTAAGATTTGAATCCTTGATTGAAGTATAGTCTATTATCCCCCATGGTATAGAAGGATATAAGAGGAAAGTAAAGATATTTTGAGGTACCACAGAAGGTGGTAACTCAGTTGATGTGAAGGAAAGGTGGTAGTTCCCGGCAAGACTACCGGAAAGAGAGTGTTTCTCCCTCCTAGGAAGTAGGAGAGAGAGGGTTTTTGTGAACTGTGCCTGGGAGCTTTAATTTCTAGGATAGTTTCAAATTACTGCAATATCAAATGAGCATTTGGCACCCTTTGCTCATATTTACCTTTCATCACTCTGACTTGGTTTCCTTTGCTTCCATTTGATGCATCCATCTGGACAACATTGATTGCAACGAGTGATTTCTAGCCAAGCTCGAACCACAAGTTGATATGTATATTCGACATTTTTGTATAGGTTAGAACTTAGAACCAAACGTAGATGCTAACCTGGTTTCATTTGTTGTTTCTAGTTTCCTGCTAAGAACATAGCATTTGAACACGTCTTTAGGCCGGCAGGGTATGGAAGATATTCTAAAATGGCACTTTTTTTCCTTATTTCCTAGAGTTGTCCAATTTTGTGCTGTTCAGTGGCCACTTGGTTATGCTGTTTGAAGGCTATCTGTGTTACCTTCTTTGAAATTAAGGTTCATGGAACATACAGTTTTTTGTTTCCGATCTTAAGCCAATAGTTACTTTCCTTGAACTGTAGAAAAGAATTAATCATGGACCAATGTTGAAGTGTCATACCCTTATCTTATCGTGACAGAACTTGATTATGGTTTTCATAATATTTTATGTTCTATTTTTGGGGGACTCCACTAGTCCAAAAAATGCAAACTACAAGAGTACAAGTGATTGTGGATCAAACTTGTCCAGTCACACATGTCGATAATTTTGAATTTGATGTTGTAAATCCCCTAGTCTGCGGCATACCATTTGTAAATCCCAAAAAGCTCACCATCTAATCCAACTCTATTGGATGTGGCTTGTTGACTTCTCTTTAGCAGTAAGCTTCCAGTATTCAGCGTTACTGGTCTTCAGGATGGCAAATTTGCCTTTCTGCTTGAGAATAATAACAGAAGTTTTAGCATATCTATTACGCAATCAAAAAACGAATTCATAGAACATGAAGTATCACTATTTCACAGACATTTATCTTAGAACCAGTGGTTAACAAGTAACAACAGCCAGAAGCTTAGTATCTTTACCTTATAAAAACAACAGCCAGTAGCTTAGTATCATTATCTTATAAAGAACAGCCGGAAACTCAGTATGCTCACCTTATTTGGAAAAATACAGACAGAACCCTAGTCGCTTCCTATGATTTATAGTCAACCTCAAATGTGAGTGATGAGTAATCTTGTTTGATAACAATACTTTGGTTTTGAATGTTGAAGTCATCAAAATCTTGATACAACTGTGGGTTTATAGAAATCTGATTCAGTTGGGATTTAATTTCTTGTTCTTTGTCGTTTTGAAACTTCATCTAAGTTGCTTACATATGATTCTCAACTTCCTAACTTTGCTATATTAAAAGGACATAGCTATGGTTATTTTGAATGTTAATATCTTTTTTTGTTCTCTCTTTTCTTTGAAAAGAATGTGTAAATCATCTTATTATTTCCTTAACATTGTCTTTTGCCAATCATATTAGGTGGAACTTCGTGATGTTGATAGTGGAAGCAAGTCCAATGAAAGATTTCGTACGGATGAAACTGTTGAAAGTATGCATTCCACATCTCTAGTCGCAATCCATCATATTTGTTGTGTAACTCATTTCATGCAAAATATCACACATCTTTTTTTCAAGGACTATGTGTCATGTTATTGAAGGCTTTTGCGTTTCATTGTGTGAACTTAAGCTCAGTGAAGGAAATAATTTGATCAATTCATGGGTTAAGCTTGCAATGTCTTTTGGGCTATAGAATTGGAGGCTGACCATGGTGTATGTTATTTGCGGACGATATAATATTGATTGACGAGGCATTTGGTGGAGTGAATGATAGATCAGAGGTTTGGCGACATACCCTAGAGTCTGAAGGCTTCAAGCCGAGCAAGACTAAAACATACTAAATGAAGTGCAAGTTTAGTGACATGTGATAGGCGGTGGATAGGGAAGTGAGGATTGGTACACAAGTCATCCCAAGAGCATAATAGCCTTTTTAACCAAGTGTTTGGGAGGCTAAAAGCGTTTTTCTTTCAAAAAGTACTTATTTTAAGAAAAGTGTGGTGTTTTCCAAACTTTGGGGAGAAAATAAGTGTTTATGGGAAGTAGCATAAACTTTTTTTCAGAAGCTATGGAGGTATCTTTTCTCTGAAAGTACTTTTAAAAATATATTTTTGAGAAAATACACTTAGAAGCACTATTTAAAAGCTTGGTCAAACATTAATTGTTGCTCAGAAGTGATTTTGTAGATTAATTAGCCAAACACAAATTGCTTCTCACTCAAAGTATTTTTTTTGAGAAACACTTTTCAAAATAAGTTGATTTTAGAAGCGTGACCAAAGAGTATAATATTACGGGTATATAATCTAAGGAATAGGGAGATCCAAGGAGATGTTGCAGTTCATGTTGAAGCAAGGTGGATGAAATGGAGACTCACATCCGTTTTCCTATGTGTGATAAGAATGTGTCACTGAGCCTTAATGTTAAGTTCTATAAAATGATTGTTAGTTCAACTATGTTATATAGGATGGAGTGTTGGCCAGTCAAGAACACTCTCGTTTAGAAGGTGTGACAGGTTGACAGAGATTAGCCTGAGATATTCCGAGGAAGTATTGGAGAGAGGTAAGTAAACATGATAGAACATAACTTCAACTTACCGACGGCATGACCTTAAATAGGAGAACATGGAGGTTGAGGATTATTGTAGACAGTTAGTAGGTAGTTGAGCAATTTCTCTTTTTAAAGTGGTAGAACAGGTGCCTAGTCTGGAGCAACTATCTGCTCCCTTACTATTATTATTATTATTATGCTAGCATTAGTTTATTCATCAAGTTTATTACTTTGGTTGTTTCTGTTTCTTTGGGTATCAATACTATTTCTAATGTCAATACTTTTCTTTCTTTAGTATGTCGTTGTAGCTTTTTACTCGATACATTTTTTGTGAACTTGTTCGAAAACACGATTTTTCTTAAGTCGTTGGTCTATCGGAAACAACCTGTCTACCCAAAATGATAGCGGTAAGGTTGCATACACCCCTCTCCCCAACTCACTTGTGAGAGTACACTGGGCATGTTGTTGTTTTTGTAGAATTGGAGGGTTACACACATCTTCATCCCTTGAGAGGTACGCATTAAAAGTTACGTGTTTTTGCAGTATATTAAGAGGCTGTTTGGATTGACTTATTTTAAGTGTTTTTCTACAAAATGAGTAGTCTTTAAACACCTTTGTTTGGGTAAAAATAAAAAAGGTGGTGTCTAAGCACTTGTGTATAGCAAAAAAACTAAAAAAAAAAATTTTTAAAACAAAAAAGGGGCATTTTCCAAAACAGGGCTCTACTTTGACAGTCTGTTGTCAATTGTCTTTAGCAGATTATAATGAGGTGAACCCACGGGGGGGAAAATATGTCATATCATCCATTCAACTTTTTTTACATTAAAAACATTTTTCTCCAAAGTTTCATTATAGGACATTATAAGAGCACATACATTGGTTTTTGAATGTAGGATAATAGGATTCATGTGGCGTGTACTAGCTGGTTTCTTTCCGTCAAGAAGTTAAAGTCACTTAAAGGCTGGGACCAATTTAGTGAACTAGACAAAATTCCTTGTAAAATCATTCATTTAAGATGACAACTTGAGTTGCATGAGCCCACTTCTGTAATTGGGTTATATAGTCATCTAAACTCCATCCAAGTCTTGGTTGTGGATGAGTGGTCCATTTCTCTTGGCCTTATTGGTGTTGGATGTGCAGGAGTATTTGTTGCAGAAAAGAGTTTCACGTATCTTTATACAGATGAGGAAACTGGAAACATTGTGCTAATGGAGTAAGTATAAGTGTGCACGTCCCCGATTTTGAATGATTTCTGTACATAGACATGTTCAGACACATGCATATCAGTAAAGCTATATCTCAGTCCATTCTTCATATTTTTCAATCCTATGCAGGCCTGAGACCTATGAGCAACTAGATGTGCCAAAACACTTGTTTGGTGAATGTTATGTCTACCTTCAAGGTATTCTTATGTATATCATCTACTTTATGATTTTTATTCACTTAATATGCACATTATATTGATATGTTTTAATATTATTTTATGCAGTTACTTATGTGTGTATCCAAAACTTGTGAGATCCTTTAACAAATTAAATCTTCTCAGGAAAAATTGTTCAAATCAAGTCTTTCTATTATTTAGTAAACATAGAAGTCATGGAAAGCCTTTAAAATCGGGACTCTGATCGGAAGAAGTTATAATTTTGCTAGGAGGAGGGGGGGGGAAAGGATTTAGCTTTTAGAATTTCAAATAGGAAGGCACATGTCACCTACATGAAATGCTTATCCGTTGTTCTATTTTTCCACTACGAAAATGTTACAATAGAGAAAATTCATATAGGTTGCGTGTGATTTTGTGCATAAAAACATCATATTCATTGGGAATTGGAATTATTGGATTTCAAGTAGGTATAATCAATTTTGTACATATGTAATGTGTCAATTGATTTTCTGAAAGCCCTTTTTTATGATAAAGTAAATAGTTTAATGACTATGAGAAGGAGGAATGAGGGTGAATGATCTAAAAGGGCATAAGAAAAGCCTGTTCTTCTCTTTGATAAGGTAAGGTAAAAGGGCATCATTGAAAAGACTGTGCAAATGGTTATGAAGATGTGATCAGTTTCATGGAGTTTAATGGATAGAAGTACTAATGGAGAGATGTGTCTCTTAAAGAATGAATGGTGCATCTTTTATATAAACATGAACTATGGGTGTGTGTATGGCTCACATTAGAAGTTTGTGGGAGGAATTAGCAGAAAGAAAACAAGCTAAACTAGGGTTTGACATGATGGCTGGAATGCCTATCAAGAAACATTGTTCACAGTACCAATAGAATTAAATCTAAAACCATGGATCAGTTTGTTGGTTGACACTCTCCTTTTTTATACTCTTAGGAGGTGAGAATCTCTTGTTCCCTTCTCCTTCCTTTACTCTTCCAAGAATTGTTCAAGAAGAGCCAATTCCGCCTCCGCCCGAGCAGTGAAATTTCAATCGATAGGCGGTAACTTCGGAGAACTGGGATGTGGAAGTAAAACTTTTAATATGGTATTGGTGCCTTTGAAGCATTTATTTTAGTAGCTTCCATGTTACAACGCCCTGTGCACAAAGACGTGAAAAGTTCTTGACAAAAAACTTTCATCTTGAAATAGTACTATTGCTACTACTTCGATGAAAATGTTCAGGAAGGGACTGATTGGTTGTAGTGGTATTTTCAACGTCATGTTAGGATGGGAAAAGATGTTAGGCGTGGTTAAGAGGGTAAGTTTTGTAGACCTACTCGGTATCTAATTTTCTGAAGATTGCACAACTTACCGGAGGTTTTGTCTCTGCATTTATGCTTATTTTAGCGGCAAGTAATTGTTGGATTCATCTTATAGAATGAGATATGAAGGAGAACTATTTAGCCTTTATCCTTGGGGATCATCCTATTTGACAGTATTCTTTTCAGCTCAAATCCTAATCAGGGAGTCTTTACCTACCCCTCTCACTCCCTCTCACCCCCCTACTTTTATTTTTTATTTCTTTTCTCTTTCTCGCTGGGAAAAAGGATGGGAAATATAAAGGAACTCATTAGGAAAGGAAACAGAGAGGGGTGAGGAGGGAGGGGAGCGAGGGAGTGTCCTGTTATACGGAGTTAGTCTGCGCCTGAGAAATAATATTGATTGTACTATGCAAAATGATCTTGTCTCTGTTTTTCTTCTGCCTTAACAATTTTTGAGGGTAGGGTATGCTATGTTCCTTTATTTCCCTTTTACCTATAAACATATTTTCCATGAAGTTAGCTCGTTTTCTTCAACATTCTTGCTGCAAGAACTAAATTAATTATCAATTTTTCTTTTTTATTGATCAACTTTTTTGTGACATAAAATGTCTGAATTGTGCTAAAATATAAAATCTTATATTCTTCATAGATGATATGAAAGTCAATGTACAACTTTATAATGAAAGAGCAACGTCTGCATCAATTCCTACACGAGTAACATGTACTGTTGCTGAATCCGAAATTCCCATGAGGGCATCAGCTACTCCACAGTATGTTCATTTCTCTTATGTTGTTTATGTCATATATTAATAAAAAGACTCCTTTAATTTTGTCACATAAATTAGTCCTGGAATTAACAGCTCTAAAGTTTGAGTTCTGATTGAAAAGTCACATATGTGCAGATAAAGTTTTAGCTGTTTTCATTTCTTGTCTGTGATAAATAGATCAAAACCTTTTTGGTTGACAGGTATAAGAAGGTTTTGTTGGATAATGGTCTTACTGTGCAGGTAAATTTAGCTTTAAGTTGCCAATACTTTAATGGATGCCAATTGACTTTGTAGTTTTTTTTTTTTAGGGCGGGGGGGGGGGGATCTTCATAAGCTCCGTCGTCCCACTAGCTACTACACTAACAATAATGAAAGAAAAGAACAAAAATATCCAAATTATTTCTTTAGTTTGGAGGTGTCCATTCCTGTTCTTCCACCTCTCTCTACCTTGAAAACATGTATGCATTGTATTTGGATTGACTGAATACTGGGGTTCTACTGGATCAAGTATGTAGTATCCATTATGACAAATCTCAATTATGTATATCGAGCAATATGTATTAATTGCAGTTGAAGTCGATGAGCAAGTTCTTCACTTTCTGCTTTACGTCTTTCCCTTTTTTCTAGGTACCGAAACATATTGTAGAAGGAGACAAGATTATAGTTAACACCATTGACCACTCTTACATGAGCAGGTGAGTGCATGATTGTCTTGTAAAAATAAGGATTTAACTTATGCAATAGAGTCGATCCATTTGAGTCTTTATCAAATTCCACATGTTATAATTATTTTCTTTCTTATGAAGAAAAGTCTTTTTCAAAGATTCTGTATAATTTTATCTATGAAATTGAGATTGTTACCTTTGAGAAAATTGTAATAATAATAGAAATGCCTATGAAGGTGGGTTCAGAAAGATAAAACTAAATCAACGGATCATTCATCCAAATTTCAGTTTGTTCTTTGTCTATATCAGCATTTATTACATCCATCTCTGTCTATTGTGAATATGCTTTGCATACCATTTTACCAAGTTAGTGTTGACTTATCACCTCTTTTTTACTTCTCTTTAATCCCAGAGCTTAACAGTGACATTTTATTGGTTTTCTTCATTGGACCGGCGAACTATTGACAAGTTTGAGTTACAGTGGGAGTTTATTTGAATCCAAATTACAGTAGAGATGTTTTTAGCAGAGTATTTACATGAGTTGAAAAAGCAGTGTTAAAGCTTTTCCTCAAGTCCTAGCTTATTGTTGGGGAAAGAGTATATTATTGGAATAAAGTGTAGTTGATGTTACTGGCTCCTGCTCTGTCTAAGCATATTTGGTCATATGGCTTTTTGGGGGATAATTTTTGTTGTAATAAACATCTATCACCAGAATATTCATATTTAGAGATGTTGCTGATAATATGTTTTTGGTCTTTTTATGTGGTCTGAAATGTTAAATTTACCAATGTAGAAATGCAATCATCTATTTTTATGAAAGCTTAATTCTACTTTAAAAATAGTGAACTTTCACTGCTGCTCTGCATTGCTGGACAATTAATTTTATTCATCCGAGAAAAATAAATTGAAATATGGTCTTGTCAATCCATTCAAAATCCAGTGGTTGTCTTCATTTACATAAAGTCTCTTATCTCTTCCACCCCATTCCTTCTTTGCGGCGCCTCAATTCATCAGATAACGAACCATTATGTCTGATGAAAGAGATAAAAAATATGACATAACAAATCATTTTCTTTTTTAGCTCTAAGACCACGTGCTTGATTCTTCAAAATGCAATGCAGCCATTATGAATACAAAGAGTCTAGACATATTAAATTTCTATATGTCAAAGGTGGTTTCTTTGTATGCAGCCATGTTTAAATCGCTAAGATTGATGGTTTAAAAGAAATGTTTTAAGTTGCTTGTATACATGCACCGATGAGTATAAAAACATAATTAGATCAAGGAGATGAGGTGGACGCTAAATTGAAAAGCCCCGAGCCTAAAGGGTAAAAAATATTGACAAAAATTTCAACAGGGTAAATGAAAACTTTTAAATCAAAACGATAAAATCGCTGGTGATGTAGCGATTTAGGTGTTGCCGTTAAGGTAAATCGCTGCAGTAGTTGCGATTTGTAAAATTTATTTTTATTTTTTTTTAACAAATCGTCGCTGCCAAGGCAGCGATTTGGTAAATGATTTTTTTAAAATTATCAATCACTGCCTCTGCAGCGATTTTACTTAAATTTATTTTTTATTTTTTGAAGTAAATTGCTGCCTTGACAGCGATTTTACTTTATTTTTTAAAAAAAATTTTTTTGAAGTAAATCGTTGCCCAATTATTATTTTTTTAAATTAAGTAAAATCACTGCTAAATTTACTTCAAAATTTAAAAAAAGAAGTAAAATCGCTGCACAGGCAACGATTTACAATTTTTTTAAAAAATATTTACAAATTTTACAAAGATTTGTTAAAAAAAATTAAATTTTACAAATCGCTGCTACTGCAGCGGTTTTCCTTACGGCCACCACCTAAATCGCTACATCAAAGTGATTTTCCGTTTTGCTTTAAATTTTTTTCATTATACCCTTTAGAATTTTTTTTTCCACGATGTTTACCTATTAGGCTTCGGGACTCCCAATTGAAAAGTGGACATTAGAAGAAAAAAGTAGAAATGTGGGTGTTTATTAGCAGTCGTTACGTGCTGTTGTGTGCAAACCAAATAAAAAGATTTATAATTCTAGGGGTCGTTTGGTAGAGTGTATTAGAAAAAATCTCATGCATGATTAGTGTGTGTATTGGTAGGACCCTTGTTTTGACCCTTTTTAGTGTCATGTATAACTAAGCACGCCATTAGTTTATTACTTTTTATGGGATTAAGTGTGTAACTTATACCAAGGAAAGGTTAGGTATTATTTAACACAACATTTTAACACTTGCATTAGATCAAATAATTACAAATCTAGCTTTAAGCCTTTTCATTTTCTTTATTGTTATAAGTTTTTGTTTTTCGGTGTCTTTTAGCTTTTTGGTATCTTAATAAGCTTTATGACCTATTAAGTATTTTTTTTTCTAAAAAAATATAATCTAATGTCAGTATAATTTAACCAAATTTTTATTATTGTGACGGTAAATTTGATTAAAAAAATTACTTGCTAATTTTTTACAAAAAATATTTGCCTACTTCTCAATAAGCTTTATGACTTCTTAAGTATTTTTATTGCAAAGGAAGTGTACAAACAAATAAAGTGTGAAGGGTTTATTTGTAAACATATATTCTTAGATAGAAATTATGCAAGATTTTGTGTTTCTAAAACATTAAATCAAACAATGCATAAGAAATAATGCTTGCATAACTAATGCAAATATTACTAGTGCGCACTATTACTGCACTCTATCTTACATTATTCTTATACACTATCAAACAAGCCAGGATGATCAAAGGATAACATTCTAATTAAACCAACAACATGGTAAACTACATGATACAATTGGAGCTAAAGTGCTAAATCAGATGACAACGTAATGACAATTTCACCCCCAACTATATTACAACCTATCACATTCCTTACCCGGTCCACAAGAACAGAAAACCTACATTTAAACGTGCATCCCAAACAACAAACTAACTGCTAAACTAAGTTGACAACTAATTAGTGAAGTCAAGTTAATTACTCCATTATCCTCCCTATTTCAATAATCTAGATGTGATGAAAATATTCAAAACGCTAGGTTCGGACAACAGTAAGGTTTTCCCAAAGCTTAGGTTAGTAGGGAGAGTTGGCAAAATAGTTACTTTTCAAATTTAATTGAACATTTAGACAAGTTTCAAAATATTGGTATTTTAGATCCCATAGATGACACTCAATATTCTTTCAAAACATACAACATACTCTCAAGTTTTTGATACTACACTTTAGTCCCTACACATCCAACACAATGTGGAATTATTTTTTATTTTTTGATTTATTAAAAAGTTCTATTGGAAAAATTTCTCCAAGAATAAACCAAAATGCTCCCATTTGTGCGGTCGATTTAGGTGATTTCGATGACTGTTTTGACGACTATTTTGCTTCACGGGTGAAAATCCTCATATTCTAGTCATTGCTTTCAATTTACCATCCATTTTTTTTCAAATAGTTTCAAAGCAAAAAAAAATTCCGTCATTGCTGAAAGCTTGCAAAATCTTTAAAACACTTCATAATCGTTTGAGGCCATCTTTAGTTGTTTAGAAGGACTATAAATACATTTATCCTTTTAAGCTTAATTTGAAACCATTTCATTATTCGCATTTTGTACAGATTTCGTACCAGGCATCAGAGAATTGATATTCATATCTAGTATTATTAGTGTGTCTTATCTGGCAGTAGACTAAAATATATTTGATGGTGGTGGACTATATGAGAGTATGGAGGCTGACTCCAAAACTGTTTGGAAATCTTTTAGTAAGGACTATAGGTCCTATGCCTTGCGTCCAATGGTTCATATGACGATATGGTTGCAAGGTATTGGGCCGTGGCTATCTTGCAAGCCAAAAACTGGTGATAAGCTATCAAATGAATGTAGAGGGGAAAGTGCATTACCAATTCAGAAAGAATGATGGATTGTGAGCTTGTAACAGGAGGATGTTGCTATGTTGAGGATAAATGTCATTACGAATTCTCCGACTGAACCAACGACTTCTTTTAACGACAACGACTCGGTTGAAAATGAGAACTTGGATGATCAACCAGATGAGAGATTTTGTGATCAATCAAATGAAAATTTGGGTGATTATTCAATAAAAGGTCATGATCATTCATTGGATGTTGAAGATCAGCCAGTAGATGCGGAAGATTTCAAACATTTTGAAGAAGATGAGGTAGAGCTGGAATTGAAATCACAACCCAACCATACTTTCTTAGATGGAACTAATTTTTACATGAATCAAATATTCAGTTCCAAGAGTGAGCTACAATTGTAATTAGCCAAATCAACGGTGAGAAAATTATTTGATTTTTCTACAGTGAAGAGTTGTAGTAAATACATAAATGTGAAATGTGTGTCTCGTATTTGTGCGTGGATGATGCGAGTAAAAAATATGAGTGTTAAGATAGATTTTGTATGTACAAATATATTGGCGATCAAAGTTACGGTGTTGAACATGCCATCAGCAGCCATAGAAAACTCCCGACCAAAGATAATGTGTCACTTTGTGTGATCATTTTATGTGTGGAGAAAAGGGTCCAAATATTAAAGAGATTTAGAAGACTTTTTTTAATATTTTTCATTGTAGTCCAAGCTATTGGAAATGTTGGAAGGGAGGTTTGACTGCCAAGGAAATGGTTCGAGGGACAGCGGAGCACGAATATTCATGCTTACCGGCCTTTTCATATATGTTTGACACTCTTAATGTTGGTTCTATCTATTCCATCACGGTAAGCAAGGATACTCATAGATTTATGTTTTACTTCTTAGCTTTTGGTGCTTGCATTAGAGGATTTTCTCATATGAGAAATGTAATTGCGGTCGAGGGCACTCATTTACATGGTAAATACGAGTATTGTTGAGTACTATTGCACAAGATACGGAGAATCATATTTATCCAATTGCCTTTTTTGTCGTGGACAAAGAGAATGATGCATCTTCGACATTCTTCATTGAAAAGTTGAAGGATATTTTGGTCGATGAGTCAGATTTATGTTTTAATTCATGTAACGATCGGAGAGCACCCCCTAGACGTAAACGGCATCTTCGTCCTCGAAGAGGACTTAGACTAGACCTTAACATTTATCATTACCTGTCATATGTCAAATTACGGAAAATTTAAAACTTTTACATAGTGAAGTGTACTTAGACTTCTCACATATCATATAGGGTGTTTACATAGACTCCTCATTTAGGAAGTATAAATAGACTTATCCTTTTGCATAAGCAAATCATATAAGAGTCTAATATCTTGTCTCACATATTAACCATCTAAAGAGTACAACATTTGGACATAGCCATTACAAGTACAATATGCCACATATAGGCTCACATCAATAGTCTCAAGAAATAAGGAAAGGAACAAATGTATTTGGACATAAAAATCATACTAAGATAGAAAATGGCTCCATCCTCGAACATTGAGGACTCACCAACAACTTGGGAAAGATGTCCAAGTCTTCTTGCAATTGGCCTCAAATCACCCCAAAAGCCCGAACCTACATATTAGTAGAAACATAAAGAATATGGGTTAGTACAACCACTTGTACTAAGTATAGAAACATATGCACATAAAACCATTTGAAGGAATGCAATTAGAAAGGCCATTCTTTTAAAAAAAATGCTAAGTCATTTTGAAAAACCTTTATGCACACACAAAAAAGCTATTACAAGACAAGGATCACAACAAAATAAGATGTGTTAAAAACAAGGACAAATCAATCATATAGTCATCGCAAATTTCATTTAATTAGTTATACATCAACATACAAGACCCATACCAAACAATCTCAATCCCAAGCCACAGTGCAATGATCATGCGAAAACCCCTATAACCAGCATAATCAAAGGTTAAACAAGAAAAGAACCATAAGTAATGCTTGCTTAATATAAATACCATATGAGTAGTCATCATTATGTATATAAATTTTACCAATTATGTTCATTAAGTGAAAGGCAAAAAATCATATAAGAGCGATATTCATACAGGACTAAAAACATATATATATTATATCTATATATATATAGATAGATAGCTATATATATGAAGAGATATATATAGAATATTATATATATATATATATAATATATAGATATTATTCATGATTCATAAGTGAATAAGAAACATAAGAAAAATTCCTAGGACTCCCCTTAAGACCAACTTGTGTACAAGTTATAGGGAGAGTCAATACCCCTACCAACACTAAGAAGAAACCCCTTAAGTCAACCCAGTTAGTGTTCATCTCATTAGTTTCATTCATTCGTTTTTTACTTTGGAAACAATCGTCTAACCACCATTAAAACATGTGAGCTAACATGGAATCCGGTGTCATGAAACCCTTTACACCGAAATAGGTGCGCTTTATTGCCAAGGTAGAACAAAAAAATGAACAAGCATTCTAGGTGGACACTAGCTAGTATTTTTATGAGGCCACAATTTAAGGAACTAGGAGATATACTAGAGACCTTCTTTAGGACAATTGCATTGTATCGCCATTTCATTGAGAACCATGTGACCTTACCTTCCCACATTGGGAAGGGACACCTATCAATATAGTGCCTTGGTCTATGCTAAGTTAAAATCCCTTTGGAAATCCAGTTAAGTCATTCTTAATCTCCAAAACATAATATAGGCCATAAGAGACTAAACCCATTGGATAATAGTCATTAGCCATTATGTACAGGATTGAGAACTTCCTTTCATCCACAAACCATCATGGGTGAGATCATCATCTCATACTCCTATCACTAATAAGGCACACAAGAAAAATCACATTTAAACTCTGCAGGATCATATTTTTTTTTGTTTTTTTTTTTTTGTTTTTTTTTTTTTTTTTTTTGTCCCTATCAAGATCTCATTGCCATTCATCCACCATAACATGGAATAATAATCATCATATCATCATCTTCTTAATCTAATCACATAATCATACTTCAATCGAATATCATCATCAAGAATACACCATCATTATTGAAGTAGAGAGTTCATAGTCATAAAGATCTTATCAATAGCCTCCAAGCATCACCTTCAAGATCTTACCATAAATTCATCACAATTATCCAATGATCCACTCATTATCATCATAATAGTGAATTTAAAAATAACATAAACAATTCCAACAATCCTAATCATCTACAAGTCTAATTCATAGATAGGATTAGAAAAAAAGGTTCTATCATGAATCTTTCATGGAAACTAGGTCAAAGACTACAACTACAAAAATTCTACCATTAAAAGATCATAATAGATCAATATTAACCAAAGGAATTCAACATCAAATCAATTTGGAATTTCATTTACGAAATTGGAAGAAAACCCATCTTTTAGGCATCATTAGAAATCAATGTTGAAGAGCCTTTTGGGGAAAGAGTTCACAAGAGTGAATAACTTCCATAACTTAAGATTTCCTTCAGAATTGAGGGTGAAAATGTGTGTATTTGGAGTCCTAGTGAACCTTGAATCTTGGTCTTCAATGGGGTGTTGGAAAAGAGAGAAAATAACTACCCCTTAAACCTTAACTAATTAATTAACTAACTAACTAATTAAATCCCTAAACTAAAAACTTGGAAGTCTACTTAAGTACCAAACGACGAACCCCGCCTATGGGACATCGATCAAACAACGACCCCGTACTGGCAAGGCGTAGTTTGTGTTAGAGAGTGTGTGTTTGGAGAATTTTGGGAATAAACTAATTATGGACCTACGACACCATTGACATGACTTTTACCCATCGAAGGCTCATCGTTTGGTCCATTGTTTGTCGACTGTCAATTTGACAGTTTTCGGTCTAAATGTAGGGTCGTCTCTAAGGACCCTTAGGGTGGTCCTTAGGGAGTTGTACCCGAACATTTAGACCCTAAACTCACTATAAGACATGTTTAGTACCTTTATATTAAATTTTACTAAATTCCAACTCTTAAAACCCCTTAAAACATGCTAAGGCACACTAGCCTCAATTTCACTAGTCTTTGGACGTCATGGTCGTTTCTTGACGTTTTGGCTCTAACACATCCTACTTAGTTTCAATACATTATTTTAGGCTTATAAACATTTTTTAAGTCTTGGTTCATCATGTGAGGCTCTAGAATAAGTTATGAAATTCTGAAATTTAACATTATCCCCCCCCCCCCCCCCCCCTTAGGAACATTCATCCCTAAATGACACTAAAATCTTTTTGGTAGGGAGAGGATATAATCAATACTAGCAACCAACAACAACATAAAACCATAATAAGTCACAAATCATAGGAGTACTTCAAAAATCCATTTAACACATAAACATGGCATTACAGATACCAACTCACTATGCAATTCACAACATATAACAACTCAACATTTCATAACACATAATGAGGAACTGCCTTCTCAACATCAACATGAGATCAATAATGACATCAAATTTTTATCATGCTATTCTTATTATCAAGACAACATCAAATACAAAAAATCTCAAGAAGTCAAAAATATATATTTCATATAAGTGCAAGTTAACACAAAAATCCTCTTTCATGAAAACTCATTTTGACACAAACCTACCAAAAAATGCAAATTCTAGAAAAACACTAGCAATTAATGTTTATTAATATTTTCATTTAAGAGAACTACTAACTAAGTAGGAAAAAGAAAGGATAGAGGGGGATTCATGTCGGCCTTGGCCTCCCATGTTGCACCCTCAACTAGGTGGTTTCTCCATAGAACTTTTATGGAGGCCACCTCTTTGTTCCTTAACTTTTTCACATGATGATCTATGATTTCCACCAGAAACTCTTTATAAGAAAGGTCCTCATTCACCCCTAACCCTTCAATAGGGAGAATGGACACCGTATTGCCTAATAATTTCTTGAGCATAGATACATGAAATACCGGATGAACCAAAGCTAGTTCACTAGGTAGTTTCAACTCATAAGAAACCTTTTCCAACCCGTTGCAATATCTCATAGGGACCCACATACCGGGGACTTAACTTTCCCTTTTTCCCGAATCTCATCACCCCTTTCATTGGTGAAATCTTCAAGAACACCCAATCACCTACTTCAAATTCAAGGTCTCTTCTTCTATTTTTGTCATAAGAGTTTCACCAACTATAGGCTATTTTCAACCTATCTCTTATCACCCGAACTTTCTCAAAGCTTCATAGATTATCTCGGGACCAATGAGTGAAGACTCACAAAACTCAAACCACCAAACTGGAGACCTACATCCTTACCATAGAGTGATTCAAAATGTGTCATGGCAATACTCGAATGGTAGCTATTATTATAAGAGAACTCAATAAACGGTAGGTGATCCCCTAATATTCTTTGAAATCTATTACACAAGTTCATAGCATATCTTCTAGGGTTTGAATGGTACGCTCCGCTTGACCATCTGTTTGTGGATAAAAATGGTGCTAAGATTCACTTCAGTACCAAACCCTCTTTGAAAAGATCTCCAAAAACGAAAAGTGAATTGAGAACCTCTATCCGATATGATAGACAAAGGGATCCCATATAATCTCACAATCTCATTAATATATATTCTAGCATAATCCCTCACGAAGTAGACTTGAGGGGGATAAAGTGCGAATTTCCTTAACCTATCCATAATAACCCATATTGAGTCATTTTTTTTTTGTGGCGTGAACCGAGGAAGGGGGGTAGGGGGCGAGGAGGCTGGGGGGGGGGGGATAGGCGGGGGATGACGTCGGATGGGAGGGGGAGGGGTGGGGCGAGGAAAGGAAAGGCCGGGTGGGGGGGGGGAGGGGGGCGGCCGCGTTGGCACCGTCACCTCACCCACACCGAGCCATCTAACTGTGCCCCCACAATACAAAGTAGCCCCAGTTCGGCGAGTGGGCCGAGAAGTGGCGTAGGAGGGGGGGGAACGGGGGGGGGAGGGCGGGGGAAGGGGGGCGGCATCCGGGGGAGCGGGGGGGGGGGGGGGGCGGGGGGGGGGAGGTGGGGGGTGCGGGGGGGGGGGGCCGGGGGGGGCGGGGGGGGGGCGGGGGAGGAGGGGCGGGGGGGGCTGAGGGAATGAGGGGTATGTACGCGGAGTCGTGGCGGGCAGGTGCGGGGGGGGAGGGTGGGGTGGTGAAGCGGGGCGCGGGGACGGGGGGGGAGGGAGGGGGGGAGGGCCGGGAGGTCGAGGGGTCCCGGGGGGAGGGGGGCGTGCGGCGATGGCGGCGTTGCACTCCTATGCCGACGGGCGGGAATGGGCGCCGCGAGAACAGGAGGGGAGGGGGGGCTGGCCATGGACGGGGGAGGGGCAGTGTGGGGGGGTACCGAGTCACGGGGGCGTGAGGGGGGGGGGCGCGGGGTCTGCGGGAGGGAGGGCGAACGAGCCGGCGCGCGCGGGCACGCAGGGATTAGGAGTGGGGCGGGGAGGAGCACGGTACGGCCCGGGGTAGGAGAAGGGGGGGGATCGGGGTGGGTGAGGCGGGGGATGAGAGGCGTGGTGGGGGGGTCGGGGAACTAGTGCGACGGGCCATTCCCCCCCACACACACCCCCAACTGATGTGTGGAGGGGAGGTGGGGGCGGGCGGGGGAGGGCGGGGGGGGGGAGGTAAGGTGGCCTTTTTGTTTCGTTTTTTTTTTTTTTTTTTTTTATTTGCTTTAGTGTCTGGAGGCAACCCATTATTGAAAGTCCATATTATTGTCTTCCCTTCCCCATTTTCTAAGACGAAACCTTGCATTTCTTGAGTCAAGCAACCATAAATTGATGATTGCTTTAACTTATTCGAATTTGACACCTAGCCACAAATTTCGCACTGTACCTTTTAAGCAATCCCACCCAAAAGACCTCTTGAAGGTATCAGGCCATCGCACACCCGCGCCCACAAAACACCCGCAACTCTAGTCCCCCGCCCCCCACCATAACCACGCCATCAACCAGACGCACCTCCCCCTCCCCCGCCTACCCCCTGGGCCCCCTCCAGTTTCGGCTACCCTCCCCCTCCCCCCCCCCGCCCCTTCCCATCATCCCTCTTTCCCGCACATAACCCATCCACCCGCCGCCCCACATCCCCCACCACCCCCTACCCCTCTCCGGACCCCTACTCCGCCTCACCCCCCCCCCCCCCTCACGCCCGCGCACACCCCCCCGACCTTCCCCCCCCCCCCCCTCCTACTTCTTGCCCCCCCCTTTCCCCCACATTCCCCACCCGCCCTCCGCCGCGTGCACCTACCCTCACATTCGTCCCCACTCCTCCCCTTGCTTCCCTCACTTCGGTCCATCCTCCCCCCCCCGTGACCTTGTGAGAACCACCCCCTCCCCCCACCCCAGCACCCTCACCGCCCCCATCCCCCCGCTATCAAGACCATAGAGCACCCCTGGGCGGCGCCCAGCGCCACCGGCAGCCGGTGGCAACTCGCTCACTGCTTTATCGCCGTGTTCTTTGTAATCTTACATTCTTGGGTGGCACCGGATGAATAGAATATCGTGAACCATGAGTGTCACATTTGGGAAGTACCCCCTAGACGTAACCAGTGTCGTCTTCCTCGGAGACTACTAAGACTAGACTTTAGTATTCATCATAATATTTCATCGGTAAAAAAGTGCAGAAAATTAAAACTTTTTATCTACATCTACTTCATGAGGTTTATGTAGACCTCTCTCTTACACATAATATATACATAGAGAGTTTACATAGGATCCTCACATAGGAATCTTATATACGCTTCTACTTTTATTGCACATATAAAACATACACAATATAGAGTATAATAGAGATGTCTCATATAAAACCATCTAAGTCGGAATAGAACAATTAGGGAATAACCCTTACACAAATGTATAAATGCCACTTAGGGCTTACAACAATGTCTTGAACAATAAGAGTGAAACAAAATGTCATTAGACTATAGCAAGTTACATAGGTAGAAAGAGAATAGACATCATCCTCGAATCTTGAGGACATACCTACACTTGGAGAAATGATCCAAGCCTTCCTTGCAAATCGTTCACAAACCCTTCAACGATCAGAACCTAAAATATTTGGGAAAAAAGGAGAAATAGGGGTTAGTACATCACTTGTACTATGTATGCAAACATATGCACACACAATATATGAATCATGCTAGAAGGGACATTTGTTCAAAACCATGCCAAGTTACTTTGAAAAGCCTTATGCACAATGAAGAACACATATAACACAATAAGCATATATTCTTTAATACAATAGCATATTCAACACAAGGCCAACATCATCAAGTATAACCAAGTCAACATGTTTAATATCATATTAGAACCGTAGCCAAAGAAACTCCAACATCATGTTACAACAACAAAGCATGTATAACAGTTCATAACATAACAACATATACAAGACCCTCACTTATAACCCACCATCAAGTCTACAAGTACAATGACCAAGTAAAGCACTATAACCTTACTCAACCAAGTAAAACCAACGAAGGATCATAAGCAATGTTTGACATCACATAACATAGCATCAAGAGTAGTCAACATCATATTTAGCAATATTTACCAATAGCATGTTCATACAAGAAACCAACATCATATAGTATCATCAACATGTAAAGTCAACATATGCATATCATACACTTTATAAGAGCATAAGAACATCCTTCTAAGTAATGAGTAGGTAGTGGGTTGGTTCATAAATTATATTAATAAATTAAATTATAACCAAGAGTTGAGCGCCAAGTATTTTAAAAAATATTTAAACAGTTTAATTTTAAAATAGTTAAATAAGTGATCAATTTTTAATCCAATTGTGGATGACAAGGGCATTTTGGATCCAATATGGATGAGAAGGGCATTTTGGAACCAATAGGTAGATGGAGTGTAATTTTGTACCATTTCCAATACTTCGAGGGTATTATAGGACCATTTCCATATGAATATGGTTGGATCCGCTAATTTCATATGGTACTCCGAGGTGGTTGGAAGCAGGGACTTCAATCGAACACAAAGACTTGAAGGTAGCCTGTTAAGGTAGCCTGTCAAGGTTGCATCATTGATGGGAAGACACTAACTTTAGGGATGATTATGGCATAGAAGATGGTCATGAGGGCAAAGTAACGCTAGACATCTTTTTCCTTCCTGATATTGATCACCAAGTTGTGTCGACATGCTCTGGTACCTAAAGATGCAAAAAAGGATGTGGAAGTGATTCCCACATTCTCTACTGATATTCGGAGGATAGAGGAATAATATCTAAAGGATGAGGTAGAGAAGAAGAACGTTACCCCGGTAGATCCGTCCCCAAGTGTGGACACAAACTCATCACCGGCAGAGTCATTTTGCGTACTCGACCCTTAGTCCTTCAAGTACCCCTATTGTTGTTCCTTCTAATACTCCTGATTCTTCTGTTGCTGCAGTACCTCCTAGATCTGGTGTTGTTGATTTTTCTCAGACACGACTCACTCATGATTAATTACTCCTTATGGTACAACTTGCCCATTCTGCTGATTATCGGGCTCCCAGACTCGAGTCCTCTATTCCTGGCATTATCAAATATGCCATGGTTGATGTTGTGACACCATTGAGGGCTACTATTGATGTTATGGAAGTCTGGACAGCGGTGTGTGAGAATGGACAAGGAGCCACCAAGGAGGTGAAAGCCTTACAGGCCTCTATTCCTGAGTTAAAGAGAGATGTGGACCAGCTAAAGTCAAGTGACATGCCTATGGATTTTGGGACACTTGATATTCCTGATGTGCCAGAGATTCCTCCGTCTACCACCATAGATGATGTGAGAGTAGAGGAGACAACTGATACCAAATCTAAGGCGAAGACGGATGAAGAGATGTTGGAGGTTGCTGAGGAAGCTTCATATGAAAGCCTTGTTGAGATTGATGAATCCATGGTAAATGCATTTTTGCAGGATTTTGTTGCAAAAACACCATTAGTTGATCTTTGCAACTACTACTACTTCTGAGCTAACCCAGGACACTGATGCCCATGCCCAGACTAATGCACCGGGAACTGATGCCCATGCAGATGAAGCGAATGTGAAGACAAAATCCGCTCTTTACCTCTCACTGTCTCACTTTATTTTAATTTATGTATATTTTTATTTTGCATTTAAGGACAAATGTTTTTATTTGTGGTGTGGTAAGGCCCACCTTTTGTGTGATCTCTTGAGAATATTGGTTTTGTTTATAGATTTGGATTTTTAGCTTATTTTTTTTGTTTTTTATACTGTTTTTTTTTTATGATTGAGCTTGTTGCTCCTATTTTAATTGTAAATGATTTTGACCCTTTTGAAAAAATTTCCACCTCTTCTTTGTGATAAATGTGGTTGTTCCCTTTTAAATTTCAGTATCAATCTTGATCAATACCGATAATATAAATAGTGTTAATAATCAAACAAACATGCATGTGTGCCCACTAAGAGTCCAAATTATCACGACCCGAGAGTATACCCAAAAAGATATGGTATTCTCGAATAGTGGCACGACGTACTCGACCTCTCTGAGGTTTTGTACAAGCCCTTTGACATCGTTCATTGGATACAAGTATGAAAAGTAGTGCAGAATTAAAACTTTTTACACGAAATAATGATACTTTAAAATATCTATTTTATAGAAAATCATAAGCAAAGGCTAAGTCTCAAAGTTGTCCTATTAGACACATGAATATCTTGGGACACGGCCCACACATAAACATTTAGAAATATTTAATTCTATTACAATACTTTCATTAAGAACTCTAAACATAATGATGTCCTAAAATCTAGTGAGGTCATACAAACACTTGCTTGAATGGAATTCGAATCCGAGCTTCACTTCAAGACTCCTCTCAATTTTAACCTATACCTTTAGAGATAGACAAATTATATGGAATTAGTACATTAGAATGCAGTTAGTACGATGACATACAATTAAAACCATACTAAAAGAACAATTGTATAAAGCATGCCCTTTTTTAGTAGAACTTCATAAAAAAAGTATAAGATATCACATTAAGTCATCATAAGCACGTAAAGTCGCATTCCACAATATAACATCAATATCACTTCAATTCACATAACCATGAGACCCTCCTACCAAAGGTGATTCTAAGGCTCACTTAAGTGAGTTATGAAGCAACCGCTCATACAATCCCTTCACACACACCTAAGTAATCCTAAAGACTACCTAAGATAAGATTATTCTCATTTCTTCAATTAAACTCCCTACCTAGAATTACTCCAAGACTCACCTAAGTAAGACATGAAGATAAAGTTCATACACACTCTCCAATCCTACCTAAGCAATCCTTAAAGCTACTTTAGATAAGTACCTTTTCATTGGCATACTTTTAACTTAAGTCACTATGTTCGTAAGCCATTTAAGAGACATTCAACAATAAGGACTTTCACATAATGGTCTTGGATAAGACCTAAGGAACCTACATATCATCTTCAAAGCCTACTCATGCAAGGTCTAGATATCGTCTCATTCCACAACCGAAACTTCTCGAACTTATCCACACTAAACATGTATCCCACATGATGAAAACGGAAATAAAACCGACATAGACATATTTAGCTAGTACTGGAATTGGAGTCTCCCTACTCCAATGAGGGTGTTCTCTGGGCAATGTTATAAGTCCGCTTCCCCTGTAGCACATGGTTCAGGAATATCAAGGTTTTCTTGTAATCTAGCATCTTTCTAACGAGAGATCTACACAAGAATAAAAATCCCCCCCCCCTCTCTCGGTGCTAGCCTTTGTTTTATAGAATAATAAATAACGAGCATATAAAGAAAAAAGGGTTTACACTATATCTTGTTAATAACGCACTCATAATGACCCTTACAAAAGAGGGTCCCTATGGCTGCCTACAATGGTTATTAAGATAACTCAGTGACTTTTCTAAGATGATTCATGTCGTCGCCCGCCACCACGCCTGTTGCCCCACACACAAGAAGGATACCATTACACTTTCACTTCAAGATTCATAACCTTATTTCCTAAAGGTTTTCTACATATGACCGTTCGTAACATTAGGCAAAAGCAATATTCCCCGTTATGCATGACAAAGTAGAGCCTACCTAAGGCAGGAGGCATAGGGGGGGTGGCAAAATGGGTCAGGGGAGCAAGTAAGGGACAGAGGCTACCAAACACGACCTTCATCCGCCTAGGGCCATGTGACAAGTATCATGGTAGAGAGAAGGGCAAGGGGGTAGACTTCAAGGCACCCGCACACGCGATAATCAGACAACAGAACGCACCAGAAGGGCAAAGAGGCTACGAAGCAGAGGCAACGGCACACAAGCACAGAGTTAAAGCAGCCTTTAGAGCCGAGCAGGAGCACAGAGCTCACAGAGAAGAAATCAGATTGTGACTGCACAGAGACACAGAAGGAGAGAGACCGGAAAAGGAGGACATATAGCCAAGTGAATAACACGAGAAGATCAAGGGAAAGGCAGAAAGGAGGCAAACGAGGCCATCATGCTTCACAAGTATATCACACAAGCACCGCCCCCATAAGTGACCCACACCATAAAATCAATCTATACCGAGACGACACAATAGAAGAAGGGGTAGGGTCAACAAACCACTATTCCACCACAAGTCGCCAAGACAGAACAAGGCACCAACGCAAGACACAAAGGGCTGACCAAGAGCCAGCATCACAGTCAACCCAAGAATCACAAGATACAAGGACCAGATGAAGACATGATGAAAAGGACGCAAGGGAGGACAGGCGGGAGCAAGGCGAACAGGCGGCGGGACAGAAGTCAAGAGCCAAAGGAAACGACACAAGAAAGCAATGAGAAAAGGGAGGAGCCAGCAACCCGAAATAGGCAAAGAAGAGGGCAGAGGGGACTGGGGGGGCAGGGGAGGGGGTGGGACTGCGAAAAGCATGCCAGGAAAAGCAGGACACAATAAAACGGGGGGGGCAAATCATGGGCATGCAAGAACCAGGGGGAAAGGGCAAATAAAGGGGCATGTGGGGGGACCATCGGCAAAAACATTGGAAAGGGAGGCCGGGAAGGGGAAAGAAGCCAAGTCAGAACACCATACCGGATGGGAAGCAAGCCCACAAAAGGGATGGAGAAAAACCTTGAAAAGCAGTCGGTCTTCCGGGGAGGTTTCAAAAGTGAACAAGGGAGAGCGTAGAGAGAAAGGGGAAATGAGAGGTGTGGGGGGAGGGGAGGGGGTGAGAGGGGGTGGGGGGGCGAAGGTTTCAGAGGGGTAGTAAGAGTAGGGAGGGGGCGAAATTGCAAGGGGAATGCGATTACATAGTAATGGGTGTGGCCCGGGGGGCAAGGAAGTGGAAAAGAGCAAGATTAGTGAACTGAGAAAATAGATTTGGATATGGTGATAATATGAAGTAAGAAATAGAAAAGTAAATTTGGTTCGAAAACAGGAGCAGGAAGTTACGGAGAAAATTAAAGGGGAACGGTGTCAAAGAAGTCTCTTTTTTTGTGACAGATGGATCATGAGTGTTTGTTACATCCCTACTCTGTTAAAGAGGGCGAAACATCGCGTAAGCGAAAATGATTAATGGGATTTCAATTTTACAAAGTTTTAAAAATAACGAGTGTTTTTTAAAAAGATCCGCACCTAATTTTTAGGAACAGGAACCAATTATTGTCTACAAACCAAATTGACTCTAGGTAGCGGTTCAAGTTATCCAAAGGGAAGGGGGTTAGGCAAACCCTTCGGAATCCACAATTGTGGTTTCCCGACTGAATTCATTTATTTTATTTTCAATTGAGAGGAATATATAAGAAACAAATATAATAACTCACAATATACACAATTAAAAACAATAGTATCGGCCTACAGTTTGCCTAACAGTTAATATCAAAAATATAAAATAAAAGTAAATTCGAACTTTTTCGAATAATTTCAAGGAAGCACTCCCGTGTACCTTAAAGACCCGTAGTAAAAGTTAGTGTCAATCATAAACATGAAATAACTCAAATAATGACTTAAAAATAAATCCGTCTTTATTGACATGGGACCTTTGAAATCGCGGTATTTCTCATCGGCCATTTTAACAATTTAACAAACAGTTATCTGAACTTAAACTAAAAATTTCCCGGCTTTTAATATTGGGAGGCCTCCAAAACCGACGGAGATTTTTCTTCATGTCCCAATTGAACAAATAAAAATATTAACTTTAAGTAAATTCACGTATTTGAAAATGGATACGGTCTCCAAAATCCGACGAGAGTTTCTCATTGGCCAAATTTAACAATAAAATATTAACTTTGATTAATTTCCGTCTTTTAAATGGAAAAAGTCTCCAAAACCGGACGGAGAGTTTTCTCATGGGCCAAATTAATAAAAAAAAAAAAAAAAAAAAATATAAAAGTATTAACTTAATTAAATTTCCGTCTTTTAAAATAGAAAGGCCTCGAACCCGACGGATGATTTTTCATCGGCCCTTTTCAACAGATAAAATATATACTGAACATCAACAAAACAATAACAAACTTATCCAAGAGATATGGAAAACAACCACCAAAACACAATACATATATAGAAATGGAAACACAATACATAATATAATAAAAAATTAAAATAACACTAAAATAGAATAATAAACAAACCCTGCACGTTAACATAGCAAATAGGTTTGACTAGCCCCAATTTTAAATAATAGTATAAGAAATACATAACATCAAATACTAAAATACTGCTAATATTAAATTACAATAAACACAACTATTAATTGACTTTAGAATACATTAAACTAAAAAACAAACAAGCTACAATATAATAAACAGAAAACATAAAAGAGGGGGAAGTAAATCACAAGCTAAAAAAAATTACTGGTTCTGGTACAGCGAACCGTAACTCCGAGTTTGAAAGAGACGACCTCCACCTCCTCACTCGAAAAAACCACCAAAACACTTTAAAATTTTTGAACTATGGGAACCAGAATTCTCAAATTTTATGAGTATTCTTTTGTTTTCCCCTCCATCCTCCTGTAAATATTGAATGAAGTGGGTTATATAGAACCCAAAATGCGTCAAAAGGATAAAATACCGATGTGGGACTATTGCAAAATTGGGGGGGAAAATTGTTTTGAGTGACACTGTGGGAAAGGCAATTTTTTTATTTTTTGTATTTGACTCTAAATGTATGAATTTTAAAATCATCGGACCAAATTGCTATTAAAAGATAAATAAACTCAAAATCACAATTTTTAAAAATGTTTAGGCTAAGATTTGGGTTCAACAGTTTGTCCCTTTCGTTTGTGTATGATTGATGAAAGAATCGTGCACAACGAAAATGTACAAACCCAATTTTGACCGGAACACATGACTTTGTAGAGAAGTGAAGTTGCATGTGGTGGTGACGTAATCCAGCCCTGTCCTCCAAAGGTTCGCATGATGTTGCCTCCTTGTTGAAGTAGTTACACCTGTTTTTTTTTTTTAATCTTTTTTTTTGAAGAATCATCCTTTCGATATGCTCTTGACAAAAGTCTGAGATAAAACTCGTCAGCGGAAAAAGCAATTTTCATGTGAGACAGTGTCCTTCCCCGTGTCGACACTAATTCTCTCCTCGATATTTAACGTCTTTACTGAGGATAAATTTTCCTTTGAGATCATGATTTCTTTTTCTGTAGTGCATGATTACTTGCAGTGGCATGGATACTTCCCGTGATGTTCAAATTTGTGTGGAAGCAATCTTCACTCGCTATTGCATACAATTTTGCGAAGGATGGGATTTTCTCGCGATGCATAAAATTTTTGTCGAGGGATGAATCGTCTTGCGAATGCATAATCCTCACGGTATAAAATCTCTTCTTGAGATATTAACACTTTTGTGAGGAATGTCTTCTCGCGAGCACAAAAATTTTGCGAGGGATAAAGTCTTCTCGTGATGCTAAATTATCTCAAGGTAATGAAATCTTCTGCGATATGTAAACTGCTTGCGAGGAATTGAATCTTCTCGTCATGATAAAAAATTAACTGCGATCATGAATATTATCCGCGATGCTAATATAACGCGCACTGCTGAATATTCACTAGTGATGCATGAATTAACTCTCGATGCATGAATCTTATCTCGCTGCATGAATTGACTCTCGATGCATGATATTAACTAGTGATGCATGAATATTAACTCTCGATCATGAATTAACTCTCGATGCATAATATTAACGCTCGATGGCATGAATTTTCTGCGAGGGTATGGAGTCTTCTCGCGCTGCATGGAATTTTTTCTGCGGGTATGAAATCTTCTCGCTGTTCATTAAGAATTACTTTTTTGATGGCATGAATTAATAGTGAGCCTAAATTCTCTCGATGCATGAATCTTCTGCTGGCATGAATATCTCCGCTATGCATAACTTCCGCAAGGTATGAAATCTTTCTCTTGCGATTCATACATTTTCTGCGAGGTAATGAAATATTCTCGCATGCATGATTTCTGCCGAGGTATGAAATCTTTCTCGCATGCATGATATTATTCCGCGATGCATGAATTTAACTCCGCAATCATTGCATATTAACTCGCAATGCTGAATTAACTCGCATGCATGAATATTAACTATGATGCATGAATTGGACATCGATGCATACATATTAACTAGCAATGCATGAATAACTACAAATGCATGAAATATTTACTCGCGATGCATGAATTTGCTGTGGAGGATGGAATCTTCTCGCGATGCATGAAGTTGTATGCAGGTTGAAACCTTCTCGCAATTCTTTAATATTACTGCAGGTATGAGATCTTATCGCGATGCATAATTTTCTGCGAGGTATGAAACCTTCCGCATGCATAATACTTAACTGTAGTATGAGATCTGCTCCGTCGATGCATTAATTTTCTGCGAGGTATGAAACCTTCTCGCAATGCATGAATATTAACTGCGAGGTATGAGATCTTCTCGCGATGCATGAATTTTCTGCGAGGTATGAAACCTTCTCGCAATGCATGAATATTAACTGCAAGGTATGAGATCTTCTCACGATGCATGAATTTTCTGCGAGGTATGAAACCTTCTCGAAATGCATGAATATTAACTGCATGTATAGATCTAGAGCTTGGCTATGCATGAATTTCTCAGGTATAAACCTTCTCGCATATGCATGCATATTAAACTGGCGATGGTATGAATCTTCTCGCGATGCATGATTTTTAACGGCCTGGATGCTCTAGATGTTCCCACTGTAACGAGGGTGGGGATGCTCATCTTTTTCAACTGGGGTAAGCGTTTTGGATGTGTTCGAGAATGTTCCAACTGTACCGAGGTGGATGTCGCGATAAGTTCCACTGTAACGAGTGATGTCCGATAATGTTTCCAACTGTAAGAGTGATGCTCGATCATATTCCACTGTAACGAGGTTGATGTCCTCGGATCATTTACCCCCCCCCCCCCCCTCCAACTGTAACTGATGTGGATTCTCGATGCATGATCCAACTGTAACGAGGTGGATGGCTCGATAATGTTCCACTGTAACGAAGGTGGATATCTCGATAATGTTCCAACTGGAACGAGTGATGTCCGATAATGTTCTAACCGTGTACGATGTGGATGGCTCGATATGTTCCACTGTACACGAGTGGATTCCCTCGATAATAATCCAACTCAAATGAATTTTTGAGATCCTCTCAAAAATCCTTCCAGTTTTCCATTATGAAGAGAAATGAAATCTTACGGGTATATGACGCGAGCCGTTGTGGCCCTACGTATCCATTGGAGGCAGGAATCAGGTCAAACGTAGTTCCCCTCTTGTGAGGATGATGCTGCAAGAATCTGAAAGCTTATCAGTAGAAAGGCCCATATGACAGGATGGAATATGCAAATGGTATTCTTTCTATATGCCAAAGCCTAACAGACCTATCACATTTTGGGGATGGACAGTCCAATGAGTAAAATAGGTGTCTACACAATAAGATTAACTAACAACACCTTTCATATATGAACAACTCAAAAGACCATTTTTTTTAATTTTTTTTTTCAAAATAAAATGTAGAGATAGTCAAAACTTCGCTCGATTGGATACCAACAGTTAGGATTGCAGTAATCTCTCATTCTTTTTTTTCCTTTTTTTTTTTTTAAAATTGCAATTAAGTTATTCCTAAGCTTCCAAGTGGTTCCTCAACTACTTAAGGAATCAACAAGATCGTCATCTTTTTCAAACAAAGATTTGAATTGTAATCAATCCTCATGTTTTCAAGTGCCCCTCACGACAAAGGCTATCCTATTTCACACATATTTGAACATTTGATTATGAACAGTTTTCAAAGTGCACTCACAACTCACAAGAATGTCAATGACACAACTGTGATACCTATGCTTGACCCTTATGTAAATCTCCACTAATGTGAGAACTTTGGAATGAATCATGTTATGGCCTTGGCCTTGCGTGTAACGTTGGCTAGGGTGGGTAGGATCGTTATTTGAGATAAAAGTGTGAATCCCTCCTTGATCGTTAACACAGAATTGTTCTCTTAATATTGGTACGGCTTGGACGTCAGAATCTTCTGTGGAATTTTCCATTTAGACACCTGTCCGTTCCTTTTTTTTAGATCTTTTTTTTTTTAGAGCTTTTTCCTCTTCTTCTCTTTTTTTTCTGTTTCTTTGATCCTTATTGTTGGATTTTTTTTTCCCTTTTGTTTTTTATTCACTCCTTATTATAATAATTTCCTTTTTTGTGGGAGTATTTCTTCCCATCTTTCCTTGTCCCTGTACGGGTATTTTTTTACCTTTCTTTAATTGGCGTTCCACTTTTCTATCTTCCTTTCTCTTTTTTTCTCTATGAGTCTTTGGCTCATTTTTTTTTGGAGACTCAATGTCTTTGCTTTTGGAAATTTCAAACGATTTCCTCTTTCAATGTGCACATTCTTTGGTGCACCCAAGAAGGTTGGGCCAAAGAGATAGTGCTTGTAAGCCCAAAGGGTAGTGGTTAAGATGTGGTTCCAAATAAAGGTTTTAAGGCTCAAAATGGAAACTGGGATTCATGTAATTGGTAGCTGGGAAAGGCCACAATCGTATCAAACGGCCTACATCCTTTCTCAACCAAACATTACTCAGATTTCGCCTCCAAAAACATCAGGCAAGTTCTAGATCAACAGTGTAACACATGAATTGTGATCAAAATCTCACACACACGGCACATGAAACATAAGGTTCGTTATTATTCTTATCTTGATTGCAGTCCAGAGAATTTCAAGTCCTCACAAAGTACATATAAAGGTACCACGAGAATCTGTAGTTTTACCCGCAAAGTCAGTCTTTTCAATCAATATCTAATATATTTACATGCTCTACCACATAGAGTCCCGACCGGTTTGAAGACATGACTCTTACAGTATACAAATAATTTAATTTTTTTTGAATGATTACCGAACCCGAGAAGGGCTGCCTACGTATCTCATTAATATGAGAATCAGGTGTGCGTAGTTCATGCAGATATGAGTTGGAAAATATGAACAAACTATTTTATTTTATTTTGAAAAGATAAAGACCGAACCCAAAAGGTTGCCTACGTAGTCTCATTTACATGAGAATCAGGTACGCGTAGTGCCGTGCAGATATGACTTGGAAAATATGCACAAAACAATGTTATTAATTTTTTTTTTGAAAAGATAAACGACCCAAAAAGGGTTGCCTTGACGTATCCACCGAAAGAGAATCAGGTACGCGTAGGAAGATATGGACTTGGAAAAATATACACAAACATTTTAGTAGTTGTATTGGATTTTTTAAAATTTTTTTTTCTTGTGGAGAAGATTTTAATACCGAACCCAAGAAGGGTTTCCTACGTATCTATTAAAATGAGCATCAAGTACGCGTAGTTCGACCAAGATAAGGCATATAATAATTTAAGATTTAGACAAATCAAAAAAATTCCCTATTGTCTAGCGCCACTCAAAATTTGTTGTCATGAAACTGACTTTTTTTTTAACCAATATGTTTTATAGCCTCTTAATCGTCAATATATTATTAGATCTGTTGAAAGTAACCTACGAATGTTCTAAAGAATGATTTGTGGGTACTCTTTTTGAATGTTTTCTTGGATCTTTGTCCCTTCAATTTCATGAGATCCCGACATTGTTATGACTCATCCACGACTGGATGTGGGGACGTCTTCCTACAAAAATATGAGAAATAGTTGAGAGCAGGACCGTCATGCAAATAATAATAAAAAAATGGGTGCCACCTCATAGTCAAATACTCCCCGATTTATCGTTTGACTTGATATAATTGAGAAAATGCAAGGACTCTATTCGCTATCCTCTTGTCTCGCACTTGGACAAATAATTAATTTCTGAATTGAGACATCAATCAACGTTTCGCTTGAAGAAGAACAACTCAAAAATGTAAAACTGTTAGTCTGTACATAAGATAAGCAAAATATCACACAAATAATGAATAAAAACACATAAATGCTGTTTAATTAGAGAAAATGAATATATCATCAAAGCATACAAACATTATGCGTGTCCGATACAAATATGTGACCTTTGCCAGAGGTAGGCCTATGATTTGAAGGATGTATCGTCATTGAAATATTCATTGCCCCAAAACTCAAATTTATCACAAAATTTTATGAATAAAAACCTAAGGGGAATACAAATAGGAGAAATGTATACAAAATAATCCGTCCACGCAGGGGTTACGACCCTAAACTATGCCTCACGAAAAATTCTTCTTCTTCTTGGCTTTTGTAATCTTCGGTGCCAAAATTTCTAATAGGCTAGTTCTTGTGAAAGGCTCTTTCTTTAATTTATATAAAACTATAATCTAATCCTTACCCTAGAGATAAGATTTCTCAAAAAAACATATACATCCTTAAAATTTAAACACATAAATATGAACGTCCTTTAGGCCGTAGGCCGTTTTGGAATCGGGGTGGTCTTCTAATGGGCACAAACACGCCTTGGTGATTGGGTAAAACTTAGTTAGTATGCCTCTAAATTGTAGATTTCGGTTTAGGCTACTATTCTGTTGACTAAGAGTGGCTTTTGAAAGGGACGGGAACCCAAGCGGACAACTTAGGCTGGAATTCAAACAACCATGGACACATGACGAACCAATAAATTGCCGATATTCCGAAAAAGGATTGAGTATGTTAAAGTCCCGGTTGCGTTCCGCAAACCATCCTTCATTATTACTATGCCTAACATATTAAAAGATGTAATGAATGCATAAAAATATATTTAAACAATTAAAAAAATAATGAATAAATACCAAAAACAGATAATCAACGAATATAAAATTACAAGGTATAACATAATAAATAAAACAAAAATGCCTCAATTTAACAAAAAAATAAATCATATTGGTTAAAAATTAAATTTCCAGCGGAGTCTCATTCGGTTACATCCCTACTCTGCGAAATATGGGCTGAAACATCGCGGTAACGAAAAGATTAATGATTCAATTTTAACAAAGTTTAAAAATAAACGGTTTTAAAAAAAGGTCGCCACCTAATTTTTAGGGAGGAAAATAGGAACCAATTATTAGTCTACGAACCAAAGTGATTCTAGGTAAAAGGGGTTTCAAGTATTCCGAAGGGAAGGGTTAGCCACCTTAGGAAGTCACATTGTGGTTCCCGATGAATCATTTTATTTTATTTTTCAAATTGAGGAGGAATGATATTAATAAACACATATAATAAGCTCACAAGAGAACACAATAAACACCAATAATTATCGGACTAAAGGTTGCCTAACGTTAATATTCACAAAATAATAAAATAAAAGTTAATTCGAACTTTTTCGAAAAATTTCAAGGAGAAGCAAACTCCGTGTACTGTAAAGACACTTAGTAAAAAAAGTTAGTGTCAAAATAAATAAAAAGTGAATAAACTCAAATAATGCCTAAAAATAAAAAAATCCGTCTTATTGAATGGGAGGCCTTGGAAATCGACGGTAATTCTTCATCGGCCCAATTTTAACAATGAACAAAAAAGTTATCTGAACTTAAACTAAAAATTTCCGTCTGCTGTTAATATGGGGAGGCCTCCAAAAACGACGGCGAGTTTTTATCATGGCCAATTAACAATAAAAATATTAACTTTAATTAAATTTCGTATTTTAAAATGGAAAGGTCTCCAAAATCGATGAGAGTTTTTCATTTGGCCAAATTAACAATAAAAAAATATTTAACTTATAAAATTCCGTCTTTTAAAATGGGAAAAAAGTCTCCAAACCCGACGGAGAGTTTTCTCATGCCCACATTTATAAAGAAAAGTATTAACTTTAATTAAATTTCCGTCTTTTAAAATGGAAAGGCCTCTAACCCGACGGATAGAGTTTTTCATCGGCCTTTCAACCATATAAAATTATAGAAACTGAACATCAACAAACATAACAAAAGTATCCCAAGAGAAGATGGACAACAACAACCAAACTAAAATAACAAATTAGAAATGGCAACAATAATACAACAAAATATAAAAATAAAAAATAACATTAAAAAGAATAATAACAAAACCCTGAAAAGTTACACATAGCAAATAGTGACTAACAATTTTAAATAATAGTATAATAAATAAATAAACATGAAAATCGTAAATAATGTAATAATTAAAATTACAATCAACACCAAATATTAAATGAACTTTTGTAACGACCTGTTTAGTCGTTTTGAGCAGCAGATTTTTAATTTTGGAAAACGGGCTGAGGCGACGGACCCCCACGACGTTGCCGTCATGATCACGACGACCGTCGGGGGTCTCGTTCCAAAACAATAGAAATTAGAAAATTGGGTACTGCGAGCGACGCTTTGAACGTCACGACGAATGGCAGGACGGACAGTAAGGCGTGACGGACTTCACATATCTTTGGTGGAAATTGAGTCTCTGACCGTGCGCCGAACTGCAGGACGGAGCCGTCGCAGGAACGACGGGCGTACACAGCTGCGCAATCCAGGCTGGGTCGGATTTCTGTTAATTATTTAAGGGGCATTTTTGGACGATTTCATGCTGTAATTTATGAAAGGGGTGGGTTAATGTTAATAAGTCTAATTACCTTTTTTTTCTTTTGGGGGTTAAAGAGGCAACCTTAAGTTATGTGGGTATTATTGCCATCTTTTACTAAATTATATGATATTAGGGTAAAAGGAAAGAGGGTTTGAATAAGAAAAATAGAAAAGAACAAAGAGAGACAGAAAAAAGAGGAGAGAATCGACAGAGAGAAAGAAACGAAGAGACAACAAGAATTTGAGGAATTGCTTGCGTGATCAACGAATATGCGGTGGAGGTAGGTTATGGTTTTTAGGTATTCGTACTAAACTCTTAATAGCGAATGATATGTGTTGGGTAGTATTATGAAGTCTTCTATAGCTTATTGGGTGTATGCATGTTGTGATTTTATATATATGATTGTGTGAAACAAGAATGATGAGCTATGAATCCCAAATCTTGATAAAAACCAATATCTTGTTAAATGATGGATGCTTGGCTATAAAAGAAGGCTTGATGAAATAAAGTAATGAGATGATGCATGCCTTGAATAAAAGAAGGCTGATCGAACCAAAGATAATTGAGATGATGGAGTCTGGGTATAAAGAAGGCTTGATGAATCAATAGAATGAGATTAGTGGGGGGTGTCAAGAACCGACACACGTAGAAATTAGGGGACAGGTGTCAAGAACTGAACAGTAGATTTAGGGGATCGGTGTCAAGAAAAGAAAAGGAGGATTTAGGGGAGAGGGGGGAAGAAAAGAAGAAGGAGATTAGGGGATGTACCGCCGACGGGGGATAGAAAACTTGGAGGGTTAGGGGGGTGGGGTGAGGAAAAAAGAAAAAAAGAGGTAGGGGGAAGGTGGTCTGTGAAATAAGTGGGCGGGAAGGGGGGAGATAAGAAAAAGCTGGAGAGGACAGGGTTGGGAGAAAGTATTATTGGGTGAGGAGTATGGGGAGGTAGTCGTTGAGGGATGTGGCGACGGAGATGGAAAATTTAGGGGGGAACCTCCATCGACGTAGAAGGAGGAGCTTCCGCGGGGGGGGAATTCATTTTTTTCTATAGGGGTCACGAACCACACGCTAGGATTAGGGGATCGGGAGTGTCACGTTCCGACACATCGCAGTAGGAGATCGGAGGTCACGTCCGGGGACACATAGTAGTAGGGGATCGGACGTGTCACGTACCGACACATAGTAGTAGGGGAGCGTGAGTGTAACGTACCGACCACAAGAGGAATAAAGATAATGAATCTTGAAAGATGTTAATATACTCAATCTAATGAACCTCATTCAAATGGTATGGTGATTGAGGCTTGAGTCCTCATAGATATGATCGGTGATATTATAAATGATGTTTATACTTGTTGCTATCACCTGTTAAAGATATAGTTGATTTTATGACAGTTATGCTGAGATATGTGATTTCTATTTGAGTTGGCCGATGATATCTACCAGTGACTGTGTTGTATACCCCCTAATGTTATGTTGTCTCTTGTTTATTTGTGGTAGTGCCAGCAAAGTGCCGTCATCTTCGACGAAACAGTAAACTCTAAGCGTTTCATGACTACGGATATCAGGTGAGCTATGCTTCTAGCTTGGACTGGATCTTCTTCCTCATGTTTGAAAGTTTTTGTTATTGAGCTTTTAAGGAATACTCCTTAGTTTAGTGATTTGATCATAGATGTTTTGTGGTGATGACTTCCAGAGGGGGGGATCTGTCTATTTCTCACCCCTTTTCTCGTTCTACAACTCACGCCCCGCCCATTCCTCCCTCAACATCTTTTTCCTCTACCCTTCTCTTTTTTATTTGTGCTCTTTTTTCCACCTCTCTCCCAGTTACCCGTCCTAACTGTCCACAACTCCCTTCCTCTCAACCTGCCCCTGTCCACTAGCTTCTCCCCCTATACTCGTAAACTCCTTCACCGCTTTTACCTGTTTACCTCTCCTGTACACCCCTCTCCGTGATTCTTTTCTTTTTCTGTCGTCCCCCCCCTTTGTCCTTCCTACTTCACGCATTACATCACCTACTTTTCACTTTCCATTATTTGTTTCTCCTATACTTCCTTCCACCCGCGTATTTAACCCCTTTTTCTTGTATCCCCCATCTCGACTCCGTTGCTCTTCTCTACCTCACACGATGCATTTCCTCTGCCTTTTCCTACTGTCACATCCCCGGCCACTACCTTATATTGCTCGGACGTGCGAGTCATTCTCTCGTGTAACACAATCCTCCGCCCTGATACAACCCTTCTAGCAATTTTTTACTTACTTACGCTTTGCTCCTGACTCTTATCCCTCATCTCTCTTGCTCCGTTTTGCATTTTCTCGTTTCATGCTCTCGTTTCCTTAGACCACCCCTTCCCTTTCGCCTATATACCCCTCACCCACTCTCTCTTCCCCTTACTGTACCCAGTCTTATCACTTCCATCTATCCTTGCGTTACTCCTCCTTATACCCTTCATTTCTCCTAACTTTACTCCAACTCTATTCCCCCCTTTCTACCACGTGGTACTTTTCCTTCCTCCTCTATTGGGCCCCCCACTCTCCTCCCAACCCCCTCCCCCCCACCCCCGCTCTCCCTCCTGCTCTCGCTTTGCCTTACCACTCCCGTACTTGGCTCATCTCCTGTCTATCTAATCGCGACTTCATCACGGTTACCTCCACATTATGCTTTCTTCCCCGTACTCCGCGCCACTACATTCCTCTTACTGTTTTCTCATTCCCCCCTCTTTGCTCTCCATCCCTACAATTCTCTCGTACCCCCCACTCTTAGAACACCCAACTGCACTTCTCCTCTCATTCCGATCAAACCTTCTTTATACATTTCATCCCTAACTCTCAACCCCCCGTCCTTTACCTTACCTTCAATTCTTTTAATACCCGTCAAGCCTCCATCCCCCCATCTCCCATGCGCTCGTTCTACCCCATCCATAGATTTTCCCGTATTCTCTTCTGCCCTTACTAAGATTTTCTCAGTCTCTCTTCTACCTTCTCTCCTTACCCGTGCATCCCTTCCCTTCCCGTTTCACTTTTTTGTACCTCTCCCCCTAAAACACCGTTGTCTCCCTTCGCTCTTGTACTGGCACTAGGCCTCTTCCGTCCTTTCTGACCCGCCTCGGTATCTCCTCCTACCCTCCACTCCACAAAACCTGCTATTCACTCAACATTTCTCCAGACCAATCGTTCATCTCGATTACCCCTCTTCAGACTATTTCTACCGATCTCCTCTACGTTCCCACCTTACTCTATTACTCCGCTTCACGAAGGTGGTTTCTCTCTTTATTTTCTTGTTCGTCCCTCTTCTACCCATCGCCCCCTTCTCTTATCCCACACTCTCTCACCCTGTAGGTCTGCCGTTCCCCTTTGACCCCCTCCCCCCCTTACGGAGACACTCTCCACTTACTTCCAGATCTTCATGTCATTTATATCGCCAACGTTTTTTCTTGCCTTCGCCATCTCACTTTCTTTTATTGTCCGCTCTCCGCCCCCTCGCCTATTATCCAATCCCCCTCCGCCGCCACCTCATTCCTACTCTTTTCACCCATCTTATTTGCCCTATACCTCACCCTACCGGTACATCCCCCCGCTGCTCCTTCTCGGGGTTTGCTGCGGATAATAATAGATGTTGCATTTTAGAAGTTATTGATTGGTTTTTTTAATGAGTTTAAGTTCTTACGCATTACTTATGTTGATATTACATGAAAGTTTAAGGTTAGATGGATTGGTGCGCTCACTAGAAGGATAAGTAGTGGGTGCCAGTAGCGATCAGATTGTGCGCTGAACAAACTTTGGTATCAGAGCATTAGGTTCGTTGGTATCATCACACAAGAACAGGTTCGAGTAGAGTTCAAGACCGGTTAGGGGGACGCCGTTACTTTTCTTTTGAGAGGCTAGAAGACTTTAGGAAAATTCATTCTTTCGTTCTTTCTTTCGTGCTATTACTTGCATCAATGGTATCAGGTGAACAAATGGTATCGACATCTTCACTCTCTTGCAGATGGTTAGAAACTAGAGCACCGTGACTACGCCAACACCAACACCAGCAAGGCGGATATAATGAGCCAGCCCCTGGGGTTGTGGCTCGAGAACAGAGCAACGGGAAGAGTTCGTGGTAGAGGTCGTGGGAGGACGTCATCTAGAAGAAGAGGACAAGCCACTAGACCATCTGGTACTAGGCGGTGACTCCTCCACGGACTGAGGAAGTAGTAGAGCAGGGGAGGATGGGGATAAATTTTGGAAACAAGTGCAGAATGAGCGATATTGCCACCCNTCTTCGGTGGGAGGTAAGGTTATGGGTTTTATGCTATCGTACTAAACTGCTATAGCGAATGATATGTTTGTGGGTCAAGTATTTATGAAGTCTGCTATATCTGAATGTGTGTATGCATTATGTGATTTTATATATATGATTGTGATGAAACAGCATATGAAGCCTTTGAATCCCACAATCTTGATAAAACCCTAATATTTGTTAAATGATGAGTTGTGCCTTGGTATAAAAGAAGAAGGCTTGATGAAACTAAAGTAATGAGATATGATGCCTTGATTAAAAACGAGGGCTTTGATGAACTAAAGTAATGATGATGATGTCTGTGGTTATAAAAGAAGGCTTGATGAATCAATAGAATGAATTAGTGGGCGGGTGTGGCCACGAACGACACGTTAGAATTAGTGGGACGGCTGTCACGAACGACGTAGCATTTAGGGGATCGGGTGTCAACGAACCGACACGTGATTAGGGGATCGGTGTCATGGACCGACACGTAGATTTAGGGGATCGGTTGTCACGAACCGACACTTGATTTAGGGATCGGAATGTCAGTTCCGAAACATAGTAGTAGGAGATCGGAGTGTCAACGTACCGACACATAGTGATTAGGGGATCGTAGTGTCACGTACCGACACATATAGTAGGGTGAGCGGAGTGTTCACGTAACCGTACACAAGAGGAATAAGATAATGAATCTTGAAAGAGTTTTAATATACTACAATCTAATGAAACCAATTCTTCAAATTGAGTATGGTATGAGGCTTCGAGTACCCATCGATAGATCGGATTGAATTATAAATGATGTTATATCTTTTGCTACACTGTTAAGAATATTAGTTTGATTTTATTATTATCTGAGATATATTGGCTTTTATTTGAGTTGGCCGATGATTATCTACTCAGTACTTGTGTTTGTATGTACCCCCTACGTTTATGTTTTTCTTGTTTATTTTGTGGAGTGCACAAACGTGCACGTATCTTCGGACTCAACAGTAACTCTAGCCAGTCTTCATTATTTTCTCCGGATAAGGGTGAGCTAAGTGCTTCTAGCTTGGACTGGAATCTTCTACCTCATGTCTTGAAGTTTTGTATGTTTAGCTTTTAAGAATACTCTAGTTTAGTATTTGATCTAGATGTCTTGTGGTATTGACTTCCAATTTTGGGGTAATAATAGATGTTGACATTTAGAATTATATGAATGTGGTTTTTTATAATGAGTTTAATCTTCCGCAATACCTATGTTGATATACATTGAAATTTTACGGTTAGATTGGTTGTTCGCTCAATGAAGGATAAGTGTGGGTTCCAGTAGCGATCCGATGTGTTGTCGGGACAAACTTGGTTATCAGAGCATTAGGTTCGTTGGTCTCATCACCAAGACAATGTATAGTAGAGTCTTTAAAGAACGGTAGGGGGACGCTTTACTTTTCTTGAGAGGCTATAAGACTTTAGGAAAATTTCATTTTTCATTTCTTTTCTTCGTGCTATTACTTTGATCCCAATTGGTATCTAGGTGATACAAATTGGTTTCTGACCATCTTTCACGTCTCTTTCGCAGATGTAGAACTAGAAGCAACGACTACGCCACACCAACACAGCAAGGCAGGATATGAACTGAGCCAGCCACTGGGGTGTTGTGGCTGGAACAGGAAGAGCAACGGCAGACGGTCGTGTGGTAGAGGTCGTGGGAGGACGTCCTCTAGAGGAGAGACAAGCCACCTAGCCAATTTTTTTTTCGGGGTACTAGGGCGGGTGACTCTCCCTGATGAGGAAGTAGTAGGAAGGGGAGGAGTGGGAGAATGAACAAGTGCAGAATGGGCGGATTGCCACCCCACCACCCCTAAAACTGATCAATCAGGTTCTCCGCTATCTTAGTGGGTGGTAACTGATCAGGGTCAGGCCCTCCAGTGTTTTCTGCACCAAACCTCGGTTCAAATACAACATGCAGGCCACTATGGCTCTCGTATTGGATGCCTCATTGGACATAGGCACGTTTTCCACGCCTGACTACTCGGCCTATATGATCAAAATGATCAGCATTAACTTTCAGGTAAGTTCTGAAATTAGAAACCTCCAGTCTTCAAGGGTTGCAGTAATCTGAGGATGGCTTACGGATTTTGCTGTTGACTTTCATGAGCTACTACCAGATGGTTATAGTAGAATGTGTTGGTGTTGAGTTGTTGAGTTACCAGTTCAAGGGAACGCCAACAAGTGGTTGGTGGCGGTCACATGTTGAGTGTCAACCAACAGAGGGCACCACCTATGACTTGGGCCTCTTCCTAGCTTGTTTATGGAGAAGTATATCCCACAGAATATCCCCAGACTTGAGGGTAGGAAAAAGGGATGAGTTCTTAAAGCCTAGAGAAGGTTAGGCTGTCGGTTACTGCATATGAGGCTAAGTTTTGTGATTATCCAGGTATGCCAACCCAACTATGTTTCAGTCAAAAAAGAGCGGATTCGCCGTTTTGGTGAAGGGGGGTTGCGATCTGCACCCCGTTGAGCAATTCACGCCTCTTACAGGTAGCACGCCACAGCGAAAATTTTTTCAAGAAGTGGTTTTAAGAATTCGTGATTGATTAGAAGAGTAGAGGGAGTGAGCACCAGATGACTTCACCACTGACACCGACATCTAAAAGGTTGGTTTAGTAAGGGAGTGAGTTTAATGGTTCTTACTCTAGGGAGTACAGGGGTCAGGAGAGGCTATACTCAGGAGACGAACCAATCAGTCTTCATTAACAATGTGTTGGGGGTCCACCTTCAGATCCGGTCAACAACCTCTCTGAGAGGACCTAGCCCGACTCCAGAGCGAGTGTTATGGATGGGGGAGACGAGACTGTACATATTAGAAGGATTGGTCCAAAAACAAGAGTTATAGACCCCCCATATAACTTAGACTGGCAGAGGTGGTTAGAGAGGCGTTTATTTTATTTCTGGAGGATGTGGTGTCGAGGGTAATGGTGGTCACCCCAAACGGCCGGGGGGAGGGCAAAGTGGAGCTCACTACATCACACACTGGTCGGGGCAACGGGACAACAAACGAAAAGGGCCCATTGTTAATGCTTTCCCTGGGAGATTGGAGGCGGGAAACATCTGATATGTCATCACAGGTAAATCTTCTGGTTTGTGATTGCATGGCTTCCTGTATGGTTTGATCCGGATCCACATTTTCTTTGTATCTTCCCTCATTTTGATAATGGTCTAAAATTTACATTGTGAATTACCTTGATCTGCCTATTCGTGTTTCTACTCCGGTTGGGTGAGTCTGTGGTAGTTGAAAAAGGGTAATATAGGTATTGTTTGGTGTGTGTGAAACTTTGTGGGGAGCAACACTTTATGTAGATTTGGTTTTACTTCTTGAGAAATGTTGATTTTGATGTTATTTTGGGTTGATTGTGTCTTTCTCCGCAATTGCGTCTTTGAATTGTAATGCATGAAACAGGTAACGTTAGCCAAAGCTTGAGACAGATCCGTTAGTGTGGGACCGGTGATACATTCCAAATCGGATGTGTATCATCTACCTTTCTTCGTGCAAAGAAATGGTTAGTAAAGGGTGTTTAGCTTTTCTTAGGCACATCTCTAAGGATGACACTACCCAAGTACCTCGAGTGAGTCGGGTTTCGGTGGTGGTCCGTGAGTTTCTTCCTGATGTGTTCCCTGCAGATCTTCCTGGTTATGCCACACAGATAGGAATAGTGACTTCTGTATTGATCTTCAACCGGGTATCGCCCCCCCATTTCTATACCCCTATAGAATGCTCCGCGGGAGTTAAGAGAGTTAAAAAAAGCCGCAAAACTTAAAGAGTTGTTGAGCAAAGGCTTCATTAGGGGACAAGTGCATCTCCTTGGGGTGTATGGTTTGTTTGTGAAGAAGAAAGGCTGGGGTTTTCGGATGTGCATTAGACTACCGGCAGTTTATTAAACAAGGTGACCATAAGAAACAAAGTTATCCTCTCCTCGCATTATGACTGTTAGACAGTTACAAGGTGCTTGCTTGTGTCTCTCTAAGATTGAACTGAGATCGGTTATCACAATTGAAAATAGGGCACGGATGTGCCAAAGACTGCTTTTTAGGACCGGTAGGGCATTACGACTTTGTCGGGCATCCAGTGATGTCTTTTTTGGTGCTTACGAATTGCCCCTGCGGGGTTCATGAGTTTGATGAACGGGATGTTTTAAAGCAATATTTGGATCTCTTTGTGAGTATTTAGTGATGATTATACTGATATACTCTAAACGTAAGGAGGAACAGAGGAGCATTTGAGAATTGGTATTGGGAAATGTTGGGGAAGAAAAGGCTTTATTGCCAAATTCTCCAAGTGTGAAGTTTTGTAGAGTCGGTGTCATTCTGGGGCACGTGGTTCCAAGGATGGAGTGATGGGTGGATCATTCTAAGACGAAGTAGTGAAGGAATTGGGTAAGAACTACCTAATGTGCTCAGAGAAATAAGAAGCTTTGTTGTTTAGCCAGTTTATTACCGTCGATTTGTCAAGGGATTTCTTCTATTGCTTCCCAACTGACGAACTTGACTAAGCAAAATGTTCCATTTGTACTGGCGGATGAGTGTGAGGAATAGGAAAGCTTTCAGAGCTCAAGACTCTGTTGGACTACTTTGCACCAATTCTCACACCTTGACATGGAAGGTAAGAATTTCATGTCTATTGTGTGATGCATCCTATCGGGTTTTGGGTGCGGTGCTAATTGCAAGGAAGATGTGATGCTATGCTTCAAGACAAATTAAAAGGCATGACGTAACTATCCAAACTATGATTTGGGAATTGGCTCTCTAGTAGTGTTGTGCATTAAAGCAAGGGAGGACACTATTTATATGGGGTTAAGTGTAGGTCTATACGGATCATCGTAGAGACTACAATATGGCTTTACTCAGAAAGATTGAACTTGAGACAGAGGAGATTGGATGGAACTACTGAAGACTCGACATCCACTATTTTGTATAATGGTCCGGGGAAGCCGGAATGGTCTGAGCGGATGTTGTAAGTAGGAAGGTGGGAAGCATGGGAAGTCTAGCTCACTGGAAGCTTCTAGACGCCCATTGGCTAGATAAGTTCAGTTCTGGCTAACGAACCTTATGTGTTAAAGTAAATGAGAAGGGGGATCTAGAGTTGTGTGGAGAAAGATATTCTCCTTGACAAGATTAATGGGACAGCAGTTGTAATGATTAAAAAATTGCTCCGTAATCCGAAGATTAAAGTGTTGCAAGGAGAAGCTAAAGACGCGAACCAATCGATGAGGGAAGGATATTTGAGAGAATTAACGGGAAGGGTTATGTGATACCACCACGTAGATGATTTGATCAACACTATTCTGACAGAGGACTAATAGTTCAAGGTATTCGATACATACCGGGTGCAACCAAGATGTCCGTTTGACCTAAAACAACACTTTTGGTGGATGGAGTAAATGAAGCGTGATATTTGGATTTTATGCCAAAATGTCCAACTATCAACAAAGGTAAGTATTGAACACAAAGGCCCGAAGGAACACTTCAGAGAATTGCCCATTACGGAATGGAATGGGGAGAGAATTCTGCACATGGACTTCGTGGTTGGGTCTTCCAAAAGACTTTGGGCAAGTTCGACTCCATTGGGTGATGTGGACCGATTAACTAAGTCTGCTCATTTTCATTCGATTAAGATGACTTACAATGCAGAGAAGTTAGCCAAAACTTACATACTCAGAATTTGTCAGATTTGACATGGAGTTCCACTGTCCATCATAGCAGATAGGGTACGCAAGTTTACTTCTAAGTTTTGGGAGAAACATTTTGCATGCAGGATTAGGTTACTAGGTCTGGACCCTTAGTACTGCATTTCACCCCCCAGCCACGACGGTCAGCTGATCGGCGAACGATCAAGTGTTGGAGGGATATGTGCGTGCATGCGTAGATAAGAATTTTGGTGGCCATGGGATAGCTTTCTTACCCTTAGCGGAGTTTCTCAGGATAATAGCTATCACTCAAGATTGAATGGCCCCATTTGAGCATTGTATGGTAAGAGATGAGTGTCTCCCTTGGGTGGGTTGGATGCATTCGAGGTTAGACCTCGGGGGTACTGACCTTTGAGAGGGACTCATTAGAAAAAGGTGAAATCCATTCAAAGAAAGAAAAGCTACGGTATCAACTTTAGCTTGCAGCGACACACTTGATCAAGTAGCGCAAAAAGGAGTATGCAGATCGAGGTTAAGGGTTAGGGATTTGGAGTTCATGGAACGGGTGAACAGGTTTTCTGAAGGTTTCACCCATGAAGGGGTGTGATGCGATTTGCTAAAAGACGGAAGCTAGTCGAGGTATATTGGTCCATTTGAAGTTCGGAAGCGAGTAGTAGGGGAGGTGTGGCTTATGAATTAGCTTTGCCTCAAGCATCTCTCCGGAGTACATCCGGTATTCATGTGGTCGATGTTGAAAAGATACAAGGGGATGGAAACTAATTTTCTCCGTTGGGATTCAGTTTTGCTTGATAAGAATTTGTCTATGGAGAAGGAACCGTTGCTATTTTTAGATAGAGAAGTCGCAAGTTGAGGTCCAAGGGGAGATTGCATCCATCAGGTGCCAAATGGAAGAATCGACGGTTGAAAAAGCCATTTGGGGAGAAGGAGGCAGATATGCAAGAAAAGATAACCCACACCTGTTTAAAGATTCAGGTACTCTTTGCACTTTTGTTTTACTGCTCATGATCGTTCGAGGAGAACGATGGGTAAATTCGGTATCTCATTGTAAACGGACCTGTTTAGTCCTTTTGAGCAGCAGATTTTTATTTCTGGAAAACTGGCTGAGGCGACGGACCCAAGACGGACCGTCCTGGTTCACACGACGCAACCGTGCACGGGGGTCTCGTTAAAAAACCACTTAGAAATTAGAGAAAAATTGGGTACTGAGAGCGACTCTCTGAAACGTACGACGGAATGGCAGGGAAGGACCGTCACAGGCGTGAGAGACCGTCACCTACCTTCTTTGGTGGAAATTGAGTCTCGAACCTTGCGAAGACCTGCAGGACGGACCGTCGCAGGACGACGCGGGCCGTCACAGGCTGCGCAATCCAGGCTGTGGGTCGGATTTATGTTAATTTATTTAAGGGGCGTTTTGGACTATTTCCGGCTTTTAATTATAAAGTGGTGGGTTAATGTTGAATAAGTCTAATACTTGTGGGTTAAAAGATGGCGCCAACCTTAAGTAATAGTGGGTTATTATTGCCATCTTTTATACGTTAATTATATGATTATTAGGGTTAAAGAAACAGAGGGTTTGAATAAGGAAAAATGGAAAAGACAAAGAGAGACCGGAGAAAAAGAGAGAGAATCGAGCAAGAGAGAAAAAAAAACGAGAGACAACAAGAATTTGAGGAATTTGCTTTCTTGCTCACGAATCTTCGGTGGAGGTAGGTTATGGTTTTTATGCTATTCGTAGTAAACTCTGGATAGAGACGAATGATATTGTGGTGTGTAGTATTATGGAAGTCTCTATATGCTTAATTGGTGTATGCATGATGTGATTTATATATATGATTTGTGATTTGATGAAACACAGCATATGAAGCTATTGATCTCACCAAATTCTTGATAAAAAACCCTAATATCTTGTTAAATGATGATGCCTTGGTATAAAAAGGAAGGCTTGATGAAACAAAGTAAATGAGATGATGATGCCGTGATATAAAAGCAGGCTTGAATGAACTAAAAGTAAGGAGATCTGATGATGTCTTGTATTAAAGCAGGCTTGATTTGCTTCATGAATGAGATTGATGGGCGGCGGTGCACGAAACCGAACGTAGAATTAGTGGGGACAGGGTGTACACGACACTGAACGTAGATTAGGGGATCGGGTGGTGTGTCACGAAACCGCACGTAGATTTTAGGGGAATCGGGGTCACGAACCGACAGTTAGATTTAGGTGGAATCGGAGAGTGTCACGTTCCGACCACATAGTAGTAGGGGGATCGGCGTGTTCACGTACCGGACACATAGTAGTAGGGGATCGGAGTTTCAGTACCGGGACACATAGTAGTGGGAGCGGAGTGTCACGTACCGCGACACAAGGAATAACGATAATGAATCTTGAAATTGAAAGATGTTAATATACTAAATCTTAAGAACCTATTCCCCAAATGATATGGTATTGAGGCTTGAGTCTCACTAGATATGATCAGTGATATTATAAATTGATTGTTTTACTTGTTGCTATCACCTGTTAAGAATATTAGTGATTTTATGATGTTATCTGAGCATATATTGCTTTTATTTGTGTAGTGCCGGGCCGTTGATTACCTAATCAGTACTGTGGTTTGTACTGACCCCCTCCTACTTTTATGTTTTCTTCTTGTTTATTTGTGGAGTTGCAGCAAACGTGCCGTCATATTCGACCTAAAAAGTAAACTCTAGCCAGTCTTCATTACTCCGGAGATCAGGGTGAGCTAATGCTTCTAGCTTGGATGGGATCTTCTTCCTCATGTCTGAAGTTTTTGTTATTTAGCTTTTTCGAATACTCTTCGCGTATAGTATCTTGAGCATAGATGTTCTTGTGGTGATGACTTCCAGATTCTTTGGGGACATATAGATGTTGTGAATTTTAGAAGTTATTGAATTGGTTTTTATTTAATGAGCTTAAGTCTTCCGGCCTTACCTATGTTGATATTACATTGAAATGTAAGTTTACGAGTGGTTGGTTCGCTCACATAGAAGGATAAGTGTGGGTGCCAGTTGCGGATCCAATTTGGGTGTAACAACTTAGAACCTACATAAAAACTAAAAAACAAAACAAGCTACATATAATAACAGAAAAATAAAAGAGCGGGAATTAATAAAAACAAGGCTAAAAAAAATTTACCTTGTTTGCGACAGCGAATGGGACCCACGAGTTGAAAGAGACCGACTCCACCTCATCAACTTCAAAAAAACCACAAAACACACTTGACAATTTTTTTGAACTATGGGAAACACGAATTCCAAAAATTATTTTGGAGTATTCTTTTGTTTTCCTCTCCAAATCCTCCTTTAAAATATGAATGAAGTGGTTTATATAGAAACCCAAAAATCCTCAAAAAGGATATAAAATACCGATGTGGGGAATTGCAAAATTAAAAAATTGTCTTGAGTGACAATGTGGGACCAGGCAAGTTTTTTATTTTTTGTATTTGACGCAAATGTTGAATTTAAAATCATCGGACCAAAAACAATTGCCTTATAAATAACATAAGCTCCAAAATCACGAATTTTTAAAAATGTTAGGCCAAACTGGGGGTCAAACCATGGTGGGTGCAAATTCTTTTTAAAAATGTAATTAAAGTAAATACGTGACCAAAAATTATATTTTAAAATTTTTATCCTCTTTTCTAAAATATAAAAAAAAGCACACTTTTATAATTCAAATGAATTCATTTGAAAAGAAAATTTTTCATTCTTTCCTCCTCTTCTGCTCTCTCTTCGTTTTTTTCTTCCCTTGGGAGTGTTATTCTTCTTCCTTGAAATTCGGAAATCCGGTCTTGACTTTTTTCTCCATCGTACTCTTCCCTTTCCAGTCCTCCATTACTCTCTCATCTTCTGAAACTGTAATCTGTTCGCGCTAGAAATGGGTAAGTAACTTTTTTGCAATATTATAATTTTTGAAGTTAGTTTTTTTTGGATTAGGAACATAAATGTTCTGTAGATGTAAAATTGAATAATTGACTAATGAGGGATTATTTATTCTTTTTGAAAGAAAATCAGTTAAACTCAGAAAAATTCTATTTTTGAGGAAATGTATAGGATTGTTATCATTTAGGGCAACGTCATTTTTTGTTGTTGTTGTTGTTTCTTTTTGTAAGCCATTGTTGTTATATTGATTTTAGAAATTAGTGTGTGTTCAGGGGTCCAAAATATATTTCATTTGTTGAAATATTTAGCGTATGCTCAAATACCCTGAACATTTTAGTGATATGTTGGCTGCATATTCCAAACCAGTCCTTATCATACTGGTAACATCTCCACTTTCATGCAACAAAATGCGTCATCTGTTTGCTATATAAGATTAAATGTCTTGCAATAATTTGTCCAATTTGTGTCAACCTATGAGTCATCTGTTGCTAACATAAATCTATATTTTGAGACAGAAAATTTTTATTTGTTGTAACAGCAGGTACATATGTGGCAAACATAATGTTAATTTTTTATTGGCAACAAACTATCCATTGTTTGCAACATTACTGCTAATTATTATTTATAATGAATTCTAAATCTCAATATTTTTTTATTTTACATTGTGGATTAAATTATACAGCGAAGCTCAATCCATGGACAAACAACTCAGGTTTTTCCATATGCCCAAAACAGAAAGGATATAATGTTCGGCAACATTATGTCACAAAAAAGAGCATATGTTGCAACATAGTCACAGGAAGAATATGACAAGATATGTCACAGAAAAAAGATAATGTGGCAACAGATATCACAGAAAGGAAAATATTTGTTTAATAATTTATTGTTTTACGAATGTGGTGTCTGTGACAACATTATATAACATTTGTTTGTAAAAAAATTATCTGCATTTACCCCAACGGAAAAGGATATATGTGGGCAAAGATGTAACACTAGGAAGTATTAAACAAATAATTAAAAAATAAATAAAAAAAAACGTACCGAAAAGACGGTTTGTTTCATATTTCAAATTTAATTTATTTTTACTATTTTTCTTTTCTTTTCTTTCTTCCCTTTCTTCGTCCATTATTTCTTTATAATTCAAATTGTTGTTTATATTTTTGCAAACTCAATGATAATATGTTGCGATTTCTTCTACAACAAAGGTTGGGTGCCCCATCATTTCATAGTTTATCGTTGATATATTCTAATATTTTTAAAGATCAATAGTTATTGGTATTAAATAAGACTTTTTAGTGGTTTTTTATCACTTATTTTATTTGTTAGGATGGTTAGGTTGTTATTCCTTTGAAATATTATCTCAAAAAAAAAGTACATTTTAAGATGTACATGTTGTCACAATATGACATGTGTTGCCAGTTTTCCAAAAAATGTGCCAATATGTTGTCACATATGGTCGCTTCAAGGTGACTTAATCGATACATTGAGCAATTTAGTGAATGAAAAAAAAATGTCAAATTCATCAAAATTTTAGTACGCTAGAACACTTGGAACAAAATATACAACGATGTTATATAACTATCATATGAAGTGACTTAAATCCATTGTATAGGATGAAACTAAGTGATGTGCTAAACCTTTGTAAAAATAATTGATAGAATTGAGAAGTTGTTATATTATACTATAATTTTTATACTTAAAATGTTGTAAGGCTTATATATTAGTTTACATGTGAATGAGGGTGACAATTTAATGAAGATTAAACCCTAAAAAAGACCATGTTTATGATATAATATGTTGCCACATTCTGGACATTTCTGTTGCAATTTTCCCAACAGAACATTTGCATATGTTGCACACATGTAACTTTAAAAAATGGGTTAATCGCTAACTTGAACGAATTTATAAATGGAAAAAATATCAAAATTGGACCAACTTTTAGTAACTTTGGAACATAATTAAGATAAAAATATGTTATAACACTTGAAATAACGATAATAAGAGTGTTATCATACACTATCATATGCAGTTACTTGACATTGTATGATAAACTGTTGGTAAATGCTAGTCTTTGTAAAAATACTTTGATTTTTTAGAATGATTTTAAAGGTTGTTTTTGTACTAGACCATAATTTGTAATCAACAGGTTATTAGGGACTATATATTAGTGTGTACATCGTGAAATAGGGGACAATTAATTGACCTAAACCCCAAAAGATCATTTTATGAATATATATATGTTGCCCAATATAACATTTATGTTGCAATTTTTCCAAAAGAAAAAGAACGGCATATGTGCTACATATGTCACTTTCATAGGATGACTTAACGATAAATTTTAAATGGAGATATTTAGGAATGAAAAAAGTAAAAACTGGGACAAAATTTAGTAATTTAAACCACCCACTTTAAACCATTAATAATCAATAAAAAAATATTGATATATCAACTTGAAAGCAAGTGAAATTTTACAAGGTATTATATATGTGTTGTCATTGTTAATGAACTAGTGGTAAATGATAGTATTTGTACAAAATAATTGATAGAATTTGATGAAGGTTGTTTGCCATTAGACCATAATTTTGTACGTAGGACAGTTTATAGGGACTATAGATTAGTGTTAAATGTGGAATTAGGTGACAATTTAAGTTGAACGAACCCCCCAAAAGATCATTTTATTAATTACATTGATGTCGCCATTTATGACAATACTGTTGCAATTTTCCCAACAGAACGTGCATATGTTGACCACATTATTCACATATATATTGCAATTTTTCCACAGAACGTGCATATGTTGCCACCATATGTCATCTAAGGACCTGGACTTCATCGATTAAATCGAGTAATTAGGGATAAAAAGTCAAATTGGATAAATTTTCAGTATTTTAAACCTAATTGAGCAATAAACATATGATAAACATTAAACATGATTTACAATGGTATTATATAATTTACTGCAATCGACTTGAAAATGCAGTCATATGGTGCTACATGTCTAGCTTATATGTGCCCACCTTGTGTGTGTAAGTTATATGTCTCCCCGCAAAATCTGTCAATTTGTTTCTAGTTGAAATAACCTTTCTGCTGCTTAAATATGGCTTAAATTTGTTTCAATAGTCAATTGTTGCAACACAAACAATTTTTGGAAACGTGAATGCAAATTATTGAAAAAACATTGCAGGTTGGCCAAATGATGATGAATGATTTTCAAAGACACTATTACAGTTTTAGATCAATAATTAATGGTGTTGTGACCCTAATCATTTATGGAAGTAATTTCAATTGAGAGCAACCAAAATCTATCATTGATTTAATTATTTAATTGATTCAGAAGAAGAAAGCTCAAGAACTAGCAAACCCCAAGGCCAATAATGTAGGAAAAGAAGAAGAAAAGATAAAGAGAACGAGAAGAAGAAAGACAAGCAATTTGGCAAGCAAAACGACGAAGAAAAAAAAGAGGCAAGGAAAAATATGACGAGAGGTGGGGGAATAAATATTTTTATTCCCCCCTTGATCCTTGCTGTGGCTTTCCCCCAATTTTAAATCCCACCAAAAGTGGTTAAATAGGTTTGTAATCAAAAACAATACCCTTTTACCCTTCAATTAATTCAATTGATCAACTGCCAACTCATAAATTTGCTGTGGCAAAAAAAATACACAATCTTTAATTATTAATCACATAATTATCACCTACACCCGATAAACTTATGTCACCACCCATTTATTTTAAAACCTTATTGTTACTTTTTTTTAAAAAAGTCCCAAGTTACTTTGTAAAACTCAACTATTCAAAATATCCAAAAGTCTAATGATATCATCACATATATTATTTTAAAGGAAAAGATGTAAAAATAAAAATAACTACAACAATATTACAACACAAAATAATTTATGTACATTAGATTGAAAGTTATTGTTAAATAATATATCAAATAAAAATAATATATGGTTCCAAATGAGTGGATAAAGTAATAAGATATATATTATTTTTAAACAAAATAAGATAACTAAAATCATTGATTAAAAAATAAAAAAATTACTCAAATACACGTCTGATCTGATATGTGTGCAGGAGTTCTAATATTTCCGTGCTAGGTGTTGAAGAGCGCTAAATGTTCGTAGGTTTTTTAATTGTACGAACGAACCAGTATTGAATTTATCTTTGCTATATATTATGTATCCGATTTATTTTATAATGTATCCGAGCTAGTTTTTAATATATCTGAGTTACATATTATGTATCCGAGCTAGTTTTTAATGTATTCAGCTACATATTATGTAATCAATTTATGTTATAATGTATCTGAGATACACTTTAATTTATGTCGAGCTAGTTTTCAATGTATCCGAATTAAATATTATGTATCCTGTTCATGTTAGTTTTAAAGAAATTAATGTAATTACAAACTAAAGAGGAATAGATTGTAATTTTATATTAAAACTATGGAATATCAGTTAAAAAAAGGCACATTACTTTTTAGATCTTGGTTGCTTTGTGGTCCTCTGACATAATCCTTTGATTATATAACATCTCCATATACAAGAAATTAAAAAAGAAACATAAAAACAAAAATAGTTAACAATAATACGGTAAATCCTTGAGACAACACAAATTAATTCCTTAATTAAATAGGAAAAAAATTAATAAGCAGTGTATCGTATTTTCTATCAAAATATCATGTGTCGTGCATGTAAGTTATATGAAAACTAATACATGAAAGGTGCGTTGGGTAGAAAAATTATATTAAATTTTTAAATAGGAACAATAATATATTTATGTAGGTGGCATGTGTTATTCTTATAGTAACATGTATTTATAAGGTTAACCAATGAACACAAATAGAAATAAGATGAAGCAGAAAAATACATAAAAACAAGAATTAATCCGAGTCACAAAAAACTACTGGTGTCCTAAGAATTTATCCCCTCCCTGTTACCCAAGGTTATGGATTAATTTCTCCCAAGAGATATTTATGAAAACGGATAAACCTGTGAAAGACATAGCGATAACTCAAACTCATTAAACTTCAACGAACTTAAATGAACAGCAACAAAGTAAACCGAGACCAGTCGATCGACACTTGATTTTATCTTGAAGAAGGAAAAATAAAATGCAGAGAAGACAAAAAAATTTTCAGAGTTCTAAAAAATCAAAAATTGACTTCCTTTTATAGCCATTTTCAGAAGGAGGAAGTGTATGTTAGTGAAATCTGTTCTGACCCAATGTATCCAGAAATTGTGTATTTTGGAAAAAAATAAAACTATTCAGAAAATTGTGATTGTAGGGAACTAATGAATTTTTTGGAAAGTAAAAGAATGTGTCTGAAAGTAACGATTTTCGGAAAGGTAACAACTTTTAAGAAATGTATATCGTTTACCCGGATATTTATAGAGATAATATGTAACACAAGATTATTTGATTAACAAAAAACTGATTAAATAAAGTTTGTCCAAAAAATTTATCAATCAATCACATCATTTGCCGAAGACGAGCGAGCGACCGACGACGGCGCGAGGGGGGCCTCTTCTTCTTAGCTCTTAAGAAGTAATGGAAGTGTTTCCTTCCTTCTATAGGACACAATTTCCATTTCTTTGCGATATATGGGAGAAATGACTTTTAATCTGACTTGGCACAATGGACTTTTCATTTCCTCCAAGTAGTTCCCCACTTTTCATATTCTCTTTTTTCTTTTCCCATCAACTTGCTAAATACCAACAATCTCCCACATGAATGGGGAAGGAAGGGCTATTGTTAAAACATATGCATGAATGAAAAAACTGCGTGTCTTGTGGTAAAGGTTATCGATCTGGATAAGTAGGTTGCCCTGTAAACATTTCCGTAAGTGAACCATATATCGGATATACTCGGTCAATCGGGAGGGAGATTGAATATCTTTGATCCGTCGAGCGTTGGTGTTACCTAGACAAAAATATGTCACACAATAAACCCTATGGAATTGTTCTTGTTCTTCATTGTTTTGTTCGTTTCATCCATGAAACAATCTTGGATAGTAGTGCTGTAAAGAATGGCCTTGACCGATTCTCCTTGAAGCGGCTTACACTTCAATGTTTACAATAGACCTGTTGGTCCCCGAACTTGAATTCTCTAATGAGGTGATGTAAAGTGTTTCAAAGATAGGGAAGCATTGAGGCCAAAAGAAGACAAGGCATCGGCCAATATCATTATGAAAATTGGGAATGCATCTAAATCTTGACCCTGAATCTTTTGCTAAGTCTTCCAACAAATTGTCTATATGGAAGGAGTTGAGGTCTCGAGTTTTCCATTCGCCTTGAGCTGTGGATAAGCAAATCAGAATCTCCCAAACAATAATTCTTGCAAACCCAAACTATTGACATATTTAACCCTGATGCAAGCTTCATTACTAAGTCGTGTTATTCTTACAAAATGAAGCGAAAGTCGATAGCTGTTGGCCAGGTAATGTTGCCCTGGGGCGATATGAACAATTGTCCCAATACCTGTGTCCTTTGATTGGTTGCTCCAGCAAAGTACAATTGCCAGGGCTTGATTTCCATTTGAACATGACTTCCTCAATGGAGTTAATCTCTTCATCTGGAAAAGGAAAAAGATGTACCCAGGGTCTCATCACCCATCGACTGGGGCTTTCTCTGACCTAAGTGGTTGCCAAAGCTTGGGCTTTCATTGCAGTGAGGTGAAATATATAATGTCAAATTTAGTGTTTAGTGAGCAAAATTTGCCATTTCACGAGTCTGCAGTTGGCATGCTTTGAAAGAGGTACTGTAACGGATCCATCCTGATATGAGGTAAGGTTAAGTGTGTAGACAAGGAAGTAATGTCTAACTTTTGGCTCTACCCCAAGTTAGGGCGGCAAAACACCGTCTTTCCCAAAGGGGTTGTACTTACCTCATAACTAGTGAATTTCTGCTCAAGTAGTATTAGCATGATCTTCCTTTCATGTAGCATCATTGTTGAACGAGACTACCACCAAAGAATATCTGTACTGAAAGATTAGAAAGAGAGGCCTGTCAGGTTCAGGCTGGAGTAGGTACAAACACGGGGAGGGTTGGACAAATACTCCTTGATTTTTTCAAAAGCTCGGTGACAATCTTCTGTCCATCTGACAGCAGCAGCAGTCTTCAAAAGTTTGAAAATGGGCCACATGGTGGTTGTGAGTGGAGCAAATAAACCTGCTGAGGTAGTTCAACTCCACGTTAGACTCATGACTGCAGTTTTATTTTTTCGGGGATGGCAAATATCGAATGGCTTTTATTTTGGAGGGATTTCCAATTTCAATTCCACTTCTACTGCCAATAAAAAACCAAAAAGTTTTCCCAAATGGAACTCCGAATGCACATTTTGCTGGATTGATCTTGGGCATATCTTCTCAATAGTTTGAAGGAATTTTCTCAGGATCTTTGCCCACCCCCCCCCCCCCCCCCATATCAACATTGTGTTTGCAGACTTGATGATTACGTCGTCGACGGAACTTCAATTTCTTTAGGGCATCATAGCATGGAACATGGTGCGTATAGCTAATGTAAGTCGCCCCAGCATTTTTAGCCAAATGGCATGGACCCTGAGCAATTAAGTTCCCCATGGAGTGGTGATGAAAGCAGTTTTCTCTAGCGTCCTCTTAACCATAGATGTGACTGATACCCCGCATAACAGTCCACAAAATATGGCATCTCGTGTTTTGAACAATTATCAACTAGGATTTGGATATTTGGATGGCAAAGTTGTCACTTTTGGACTAGCCTTGTTCAACCCCGATAGTCAACACAAACTCTTGTCTTTCCATCCTTTTTCGTGCAAACAAAGAACAACATTTGCCAACCAAGTAGTGTAACGAATAACTTGGTCACCTTTGCTTCAATTGTTTATTATTTCTCCTTGATTTTTTCACTCACGTACGTTTGAATTTTCCATTTTTCTGTTGGAACGGGTGGAAAAAATCATGGATAAACGGGCAAACTTTATGAACCACTAAATCAACACTCAAACCTTTGGCGGTCATAATAAGACCAAGAAATAGTCATGTCTTTTGTATTCAAACAAAAGTTTGTATATTGCCTCTTAATTTCCGATGATTATGTAAACTTATTTTTTATTCCTTAACATCATCAGAACTTTCCAAATTGATTGTTTTTTTTCCCTCCAGGGGGGGTTTCACTAAGGAGTAGGCTTCAGTTTGTGCTCAAAATGTTCCAGTTCCCTATTAATTTACCTATAAGCCTTTTCTATCATATTCAACCTTTGACTTGCGTGATTCAAGAATAAAACAACTCTTTGGAAAAATCAGGGTAGTGAATTCCGATGCATGTCATGTTATCAAAGCTTGTCATTTACAGAACTCAAAAATAAAAAAATAAGGAATAGCAGAGGGAAAGAAAAAAAAACAAAATTTACAATGAAGCTGAAATTTCATTCATGACATTCAAAAGGGCACAGAACGGTTGACCATAACAATACTTTGAACTTTACACCACAAACCCTAAGAACAACAAAATACAAAAGATTAGCAAAACCAAAACTAACCCACGAATTCATTCCTTATGGGGAAAGGAGTAGGGCTCTCCCAATTTTAATAACTCAACACCTGAGCCACGAGCTGCTATTTGGCATCATTGTGCCTTCACAACTTGGAAACATATTTACTTCACAAAAACAACTGACTAGATCCTCAAGATTTCTTCAGTGGGATGGTCTTCAAGAGGATATGAATCTTTCAATTCTGAACCATGCGGTTTGATAAAAGAATGAGAAAAATATGGGCATCGTTTGGCGGACAAAGGAACAATCAATCCATTTGTGGTTATTAGCTTATCTACAATTTATATTAGATTAATTTGCTATCGAGGCCCAAAGGTTCCCTTGGTTTCCTAAAGAGTAATGGGATCCACGATTCTTGCGAAAAATACTCCCAAACCTTACCGGGTTGATGACCCCCCCCCCCCCATATTTGACATCGTCGTTGCTACCATTGAAGAGGAAGAACAAAAGAAGAGGATACATGATGTGGATGATAGGTTCTCTTCTTTAAAGCGATACATGATACAACCTCAAAAAGAATGGTAAAACAACAGGAATTCACATCCTTCCTTTCGCATTAAGTATGGGACAAGATGGATCTCTGTAAATAGGTGAATCATCTTCCCCATAACAGTGATTTCCTGCATTGTACTGTATTCAACTGACAACGTGATGTAGAGTTGATGGGACGGGCCTCGAGCCATGTGATCTGGCCCTTCCTAGTAGAAATTATAAGAGTTTCCATATCCATTACTTGGAACCACAATCGTAAAGATGAATGCCAATTGTCAGTTTAATTGATTCACCAATGGGATCCTCATGAGCACGTCATAAGCTCACACAAATACATACTGGGCGCGCAATTCTGTCAGTGATAACTTTCAACTTTGCAGCGTAGAAGAGGAAATATGTCTACTCCCATGACCATTCATCTATAATGACCCTCTTTACATAGTACCATGTCACTGTCACGCTTAAGATGCAAAGCTTTGTTGGTGTCCAGCTCCCTCCCTGGGCAACATCATCGAGTGAAAGGGGAGGCCGTTGACTCGAAGGAAAGCGCCTGTCATATTCTCCAATTGATTGTACTGTGGTCCTTTTGGAACATGTGCGTTTCATCAACCCTTATCAAACACAAGACGATGTCTTCTTGAGTGCAAAAGTAGAGACCCAATAGTGAAATCTGTGCAAGGCCACTCATTCATTGTTCCACGATAGAGTTAATCTGGAACCTAAGCTTTTAGAGATTTGTGCAATTGTCTTCTTCAGCTAAATGATTTCTTTAGTGGTACTTGGATATTTTAAGTCATCTTGCATTTTCTTAATTCTTCTGCGAGAATAACATTCTTCCAGAGTGTGCCACCTCCCAGCTTCATCACAAACTTCTTCGGCAATCTCCTTCTTGATCAAACCCACTGCAGTTTGTTTATAGTTCCAAGGGACAGCCTTTGATCAATTACTCGAGAGTGGAACAGGATTAACAAAAATAGGCTCTTTCATCTTGGTACAAGCCACTTTGGTCATGTTGATTAATGAAAAGCCTTTTTGATACATACAAACTTTGGCACATAGCTGCTAGACTTCATCCCCTTTGGACCCCGGGACGCACAAGACTTTGGTGTCAATATTGACACCTTCCGCACTAAAAAGAGGCAACTGGTTTTACACTCTTCATTGGGGAATTTGTGCTTCTCCATTTCTAAAAAAACTTTTACATGTTGCTGAGGAGTCTGTACTCTTGATCATCACAAACCATACCCACTAAGTTATTTTCAGCGGGAAGTGGTTATTTGGTCACATTGGGAGGTTTTTCTATCTGTCACAACAACAACTCAATGCTCGATCAGCTTCTTCGATTGCTCATTCAAGGTCCAACAAGTTATCAGTGCTGTGTCCTTGGGCTCTGAATGGCTTCACATCTTTTCATGCTTGGAAACCTGGAGCATTTGGATTCAGACGATGTGGTGGGATGCACTCAATCGCTTCTATCTTTCTTAACTTCTGAAACAAGTTGGAGTATGACTCCTCCAATGGAGTGAATTTCTTTTTTTGTGCTTGATCTTGAGCATAATTCAGCATAAGAGGAGAGTTGTAAGGGACCTGATAGGGTGACCGTTGTGGGCTAAAGTTAATTTGAGATGGGGCCTGAAAATGTGGGCGATTGGGAGGATGCACATATGACTGAGCATTTAAGACCGTGTACGGAGATGGAGATACTGGATATTGAGGAGCAGAAGGTAGTAATGCTGAGGATAGCTAAGTTGTCCCTGAACTGATTGTGTAGGGACAATTATTAGACTTTCTATGAGCTCCTCTTGACCCTGATGCAGTGAAATAACTTCATCTTCCTTGCGATTTTACTAAAACTTGTTGAACCACCTTGAATGGCATGTTGTGGTAGCTTTTGATTGCTGCCGGATACGATCCTTCTTCCAAAGTTTTGAGACCACTTCGACCATTTCCCAAATTTGAGTGTTGTTATGAACTGGTCTTCCCATTGCGGCTTGTTGAGTGGTGAAGTAGTCAGGATTCTTGAGCCCCCCCCTCATAAAGATATAAACCAATTCTTGCCTCTTTAATGGGGGTTAATCGCGGTTGCGTGTTCCCTCACATTTGCATAGAAATATTCTTGAAGCTTTCACTGGTTTTTTCTTGTATTGGAGAGGTATTACGGATCTGGCATAATGTCGACATTGTAACTGAAATTGGCAAAAAAATCTGAGCCATATCATCCATTATGTCCCAGTGGGAAATCTCTTGATCTATAACCATATGAGGAACACTAGTCAGTCTTTCACTACAACTAAAGCATGAGCAATTCTTCTTTACCCCTGCACCCCGAAGTTGCATTACAGTATCTTTAAGTGGGCTATGGGATCACCGTGTCCGTCTACTTATCAAACTTACGGGTTGACCCATTGGGCGGTGGAGGTGGAAATTTGGGAACATACACAGGCTTTGACTGCGACACTTTTGTGCCATCCTAACCATTGCATGATCTAAGTTTTGATCGATTGATTTTCATTTTTTCACATTATTTATTCTTGCTCTGATCCTGGAGTGGGCCTCGTAACATCAATAAGGGGAACCGAATTGACAGAGTTAGGGCCCCCAAATGTTCTATCCCTAGAAGAAATTACTTGCTCGGGCTGAGGGTGAACGTCCTATTGAGTTTGTATTTGTGTCACATTCAGTTGTGGGTAGTAGATCCACAGGGGAGTGAATTGAAAAGACCGAGTGAAGATGTGTGACCATTAGGAGTATCATAAATGGCATCCCTTGGGACGTGTTGTTGATGGGCCCGGCCCCAACAATTAATCAAATGGACCATACCCTGGAGGGAAGAAGGTTCTGTATTGGGACCTCGAAGATGAATTGAAGATCGAATTACTAGTATCTCAGGAAACCAGGAATAGACGTTGATGGTTATTGTCCATTGGCCCAGAATTGCCACAAATTGTGCCATAAATCTTCTCAGGGCCAAAAAACTACAATTTTCTTCAACAGTGACATGTCTCTTTTGTGTGAATCAATGGAGTGTCGAGGATTACCTAGTTTCGTATGGTTGTCATTGACGCTTTAACCTTAGACCTGGAAAGTACGGTGCTCTGCCAATTTACCACAACCTAACCACCGAAAAGCTAACTAGAGTGATTGTGCAATGAACAAAATTGTTAGGGAGTGGGGTTTGTTGATGTTTTTTAGACAATTTTATTAAATCAATCCACCACTTATTAATAAATAGTTTCATCCCATCTCTGCCTTTGTTATTGTCCCTTTTTTTTTTTGGAAAAAAATAAAACGTTTTGAAAAAAAATAAATTCTGATCGGACCCCTTTGGAGGTTGCCTACGTATCATGTTATTGCATGAACGTTCATACGTAGTTCAAAATTATTGTAGACAAACTCAATAGATTAATTTGGAATTCATTCACCCAAACTTCAAGAGAAAACAACAAAATCAAAGGTTTAAAAAATAAAACAACCCGGAGCAACATAATATCCTTAAACACCAAATGTTTAAACACTAAAAACCAAGTCTTCAAACAAACAAAATGAAACGAACAACAAAAAACAACGAAAAAAACGGCGTGGAGGCAAGGGGAAGCACTTTCTTGGGCTTTCTTTTTCCTTCCAATTGGTCTCATACAAACTCAGAAAACACTCTTCGGCGAAAATGGTGGAACATGGTCCGTGCTTGCTCAGGCCCACTTCTTGATATTCCTACGGCAGTCTGATTTGAATAACTATGAGGTTTGTCTCTGCTAGTTGATGAAACTTGAAAGTCTAGTGCCCTTCCCGATGTTTTGATGACAGTTATTAACAAAGGCCTAATCGTACCCAGGTTATCCTCAAGAAGGGCCTCTAGCCGATTCTGCGCTTAGTTGATGGCTGAAGTGTTGTTCTTTCTGATCAATTGTCTTTGCCACTTCGGATGCTCTAAGTCCTCTTCAATCGAGAGATCTCAAATTCTTATACCTTTTTAACTGTCGTGCCCATGGATTTATTATTTGCAATTCTGCTCCAATAGGCTAATCTTCCCTCTGCATGCTTCGATTATCCCTTCCAGATCTTGCAACTCGAAACTGTGATTTTTTCCTCTTGGACCTGTACTTTTGTCGCTTGCAATGGTGGCTTGGCCTTCTCCAAACTCTTTTTTCAAATGTTTATAGCTATGTGATTCTTCTTTTTCGCTGGATCCTTCGGGGTGTCACCAAATTCATTGGATCACGAAACCATTAGGCACTAGGTACCCAGGAGAACCACCTTGACCTTCTCTTTCCCAAACCATTTCACTTAGTAAGAAATACTACACCCGTACCAAATCTCATTCAATCATCTGCGCCTATTAAAACAGAAAACCTGGTGGAGTGTCATATGCAACCTACTTCAATAATCATTGGGTGGGATTTCTGAACTCTGGCTAGTTGCACGCCTTAACCCGAATGGAGGCACTAGTGGTTTGAATACCTCTAAGGACCAATCAACACAAGAAAACGAGATACCATAGAACATGCAAGATATCCTTAGCGGGAACCAATAATAATCACACTATTTCCTCAGATGTGATCACTGATGAAAGTTTTTCTTGCACACGCATTATTCCTTTTGGGAAAATCCATTTTGGCTTCCTTTCCTATGAGCGGACGGGAACTAGTTGCACCAATCTGAGTAAAACATAGGCGCTGACGATCATGTGATACAAGGTGTTCCAAAAACCAATTTGGAGCAAAAGATAACAGCCTCAAAGTACATTTTCCCCCCTTAACACTTAGTTTCATGCATAAAACATATCTGCAGGATCATAGGAATAATAGTTTTATTTTCCATTTGGGGCAAAGCCTCTTCACCACACCAGCCAGACGAATGTCATATGCTTGTCCCTTTTGGGGAAAATAATGAGCCCCAAAAATGTCGGGACATAAAAGCAAAACATCCAGTTGTCTTCCAAAGCTCTTCACCCCGTGATAGTCAACTGGTTTCGATAGTTATTGAAAAACATCCCGTGGCCCCGTATTATCTGGTATAGAAAAGCTCCAATGAGAGCCCACCATTTTCAAATTCTCTGTTTTCTATTTGATGAATTTTGAGCATCTCCCAAAAAAAAAATTTGGCATCACAATGTTTCAGAATTTGGGGTCTTTTATTGCGTTTTAGATAAGCATCGAACAGTAGACCCCTTTCCCACGAGCTAGCAATTTCTTCCAAAGTTGGTGTCATCTCACAGTTAGAAAAACAACAATACATTATTTTGGGATCCATGAAAAGGAATACTGCTTCGACCAAATACCTTTCTCCGAGTCCAAATCTCATAAGATGAACTAAATGCCCCAAGTGTTCCTTATCTTTTTTACTCATGGACTGTTTCCTTGTTGGTTGGCCCATGCCATAAATCTTTGGTACTAGATCTACGCATCATGACCACTCTGGAAGCTCCCTCGCTTCCTAGGCCTTTGATTACCTTGTCTTTTGTTGAGGTGCCATTTGTACCTTAAATAGAATCCAAAAAAGGGTTTATGACAAACTCTAAGTCAGAGTCAGAAAAGGAAATAGTAAAAATCGTTTTTTTTAAGAAAATAAAAGAAAACACATATTTGACAAAACCGACCTTGAAGGAATGCTACGTCACTCTTTTTAGTAGGAATCAGGGGTTGCGAGAGTTAATTTACAAAACTCTCTTAGAAAAGGCTACCCCTTTTATTGACCTTTTTCTTAAAAAAAAAAAAAAAACTAACTCAGCAACGCTCTTTGACGTGGTTTCAAATAATGTCAAAGCCTTGAACCGGACTATTTTTACAAGCATATCAAATGAATAGTTGGTCCTAAGCATTGAACATATGGTAAATTCGTTAGGTCAAATGTTCATGATGAAAGAAACAACATTCCCCAAGAAATTTTATCTAGAGCTAACATTATGAAGGTGTTCTATAGATGGCCTTACTCGAGCGGACAGACTTAGGTCGGGGAGGGTAAACTTACCAGAAGCGACTATTTCCGGCTTAACTGGTGTCCAACCACTCCTAACCTGCGTAACAACATAGAATAGGAGCGTAACGCACACTGACTCATCTTAGAAGAGAAGTTCCTGTGGAGCGTAACCGCCACACACAGGTTATAACAAATTACAGGAGGATCTCAGAACGTGATTGCGAAGGAGAGACATAATTATATACAATACAAATAATCAAATACGATAAATTATAATTGCTTGACATAACCAAATTAGCCCTCAAAAACAAAAAGTTATCAAATAACACAAAATAGCCAAAAAAAAAAAGAAATGTACAAAGACCTCGACTTCTAAAGAAGTGTTCCCCAGCGGCCAAGTCGCCAACAATCCTGTCCCACCTCTTTTATTTATGTTTTATTGTTGAGGATATGACCAGCTTTTTTAATTTATTTTTTTTATTTTTTTTTAAAAAGTCGCCACTTGAATTGAGTTGTTTTTAGGTGTTTCAAGTCATCAGATAGTTCTTAATTTTTAAAAAAAAAAGAATTTTGGTCTACGAAAAAAAGAGATTGGGTAAGAATTATGTTAACCAGAGAAAGGTATGAGGCACCCCCAGAGTCCGTGGTTCTAGCACGGTCGCTTCATTAAAGTATATTGATTCTAAAATAATTTATTTATTTAATTTGGATAAAAGGGAGAAAAAAAAAAAAATTAATACTATTTTTTTTAAAAAAATGATTGGCGTAAAAGCTAACCGCAACAAGGCCCTCTTTGAAAAAAGAATACACACCAAGGATCGTAATCCGAACACATGATCAAGTATTGGAAGTTTTATTTTTTTTTCTAAAAAAACACAATAATTAATTACTCAAAAAAAATTAACGATATGAAGGATAAAAGAAAATGGTGCCCAATATTAAACCCAGAAATGATAAGTTTTTATTTATGTAGTATTTTAAAACAATTTATAGATGATATTTATGGTTTTACCAAAAGAAAAAGAAAAATTACGACTAGACAATGACAAATAAAAGAATTTTTTTATAAAAAAAAATTACATTAACACTCTTGATTAAATAAGGATATACTAGTTTAAGTTTTATGTATATATAATATTTTTTATAGTAAGATATAGACCGTGACTATATATAGATTATCTATATACTGATAACACAATTAAGAAAAAAGAACCACAATTTGGTAAAAAAAAAGGATTATAATATAAATGGCTAACCTTGACATTAGTTGGAAGACGATTCGCAAAATCAGCAAATATGTAATTGTGGAATTCTGTGAGTGACGTTAGTCAAATTTGGGATTTTAATTTAATAATCAATTCAAATATGTTTTTAAGATATTGTCTTAAAAAACAACAAAAAAATATGTTACTTTTTTCTTTTTCTTTTTCTTTTTAGACATAAACCAGATTTTATTTTTTTTGCCAAAAAAATCAACTAGATTTAGTTTGTTTTACAGAAATAACCATATTGTTTTTGCAGAAATAACCAGATTTTACATTTTCTTGTAGAAATAACCAGATTTGTCATTTTTTTTTGCCAGACATACAGATGTTTATTCTTTTATGCAGAAGACAACTAACCAGATTTATATTTTTTGCCAGAACTAACCAGCTTTACATTTTTTGCATTAATAACAAAAATTTACATTTTGTCTTTTGTTGCCCAAATGCCCCAGATTAAAACCCTTTGCAAAAATGACTAGATTACGTTTTTTTTTTTAATTTTTTTCATTAAGTTCATTCCTAAAAAAAGAATTACCGAAAACCTAAAAGATTTGCAAGTGTTATATTTTAATGACTTTATTTTTTTAATTTTTGTTTTTTACTTACTAAAGTAAAATTTAGGTAAAATGATTCATAATATACATGTACACATAATAAACATCAATCATGATGAAAAAACATACAGAATAATAAATTAATAGAAATATACAAACAAAGTCACGTACCTCATAAGGATAAACAAATCATACGAGAATATAATAGCTCTAGCAAAAATATCAACAATTTTTCAAAAGAAAAAAATACAAAATAACTAACGAGTACATTAAAATGTAAAAAAAGAAAATCCTAGAGGTTGATGGACAACAGCAAATATAGGAGCAAATTTTATTGAATTTCCAAGCAGTCAAAATAAGATATCTTCTTCTCTGTTTTTTTAAAGAAAGAAGAGAACTCTTTTAAGTAAGCGTTTTTTTTTGCATATTTCTTTCTATATAATCCTCTTTTTATTTCTTCCCCAATGGGTTTAAATAGGTGATCAACACTTAACATCCCACCTTTCTTGAAAACTTAAAGAGTCAATGCATGCATTGGACTTTTGTTTCCCAAGGTGCCACCCATATGACCAATGAAATTACTACTTTTTTTTTTCTATTTTTTTTTGTTTAAGACAAATCAAATTATTGGAATATCTTTTTGCACGCCTTTTAGCATGGACCCATTTACTGTTATTCATTTAGTGAATAGGGTATATGGTGGTCATGAGAAATAATAGGCTACTCATTTCTTGATTCATTGTTGAATAATATTAATGGGCTCATCGAAAAAATTTAAAATGGCCAAATGTGCTCATTGCATCAAGCATCCAAAAATAAATTGACTCACTAACACAATAATCTAAACACTAAACAATTTTTAAAGAGGTCAAACACAACAAAATAATGCAGAACGAAGAAAAAAAAAAACAAAAATAAATATGTTTAAGAAGAATATAAAATCGAAATAAAAAAATAAAAAATGAGTAAAATTAAGACTCAGCAAATCATCAACATGATAAACTAAAGAACATTAATAACATTAAATCTACATCAAACGGAGTATATGAGTCAACGACAAAAAAGATAATGATGATTGGGATAAAGATTGAGAGGGGGAAAAAAATTAACATAACTTCGGGTAAATGAAGTCGCCGGAAAACTTTGCTGAATTTTTTTTTATGGATTTTGAACTTAAATTATATCAAAGGATAGCCCTTGAAGGCTCTAACTTTAGTAAAAGGGTTTGGGATGGGAATGACGGAACTTAAACTATAAGAAAAAAGTAAAAATTATAGTTGGTTTTCCTTAGATCTACGGAGTTGGCTTTAGAATATGGATGAAAGGTTTGTAGATTTAGGTAGAGGAGGATGAAAAGGGAAAAGGATGAAAATTTTTTTTTTAAAAAAAATTTCCGGCCCCAAAAAGGTGGTGGCCAATGGGCGGTGGTGGCCACGGGCGATTCGGGTGGCGTATAGCGGTGGGCCGGCCGGCGGTATGGTAGTAAAGGAAAGAGAAGGGGACAAAAAATCTAAATTAAATAAAATAACATGCTAATTTTTTAAAGGTTTGTATTTTTGCTTTGGGTCCAATAAAAAGCACTTTGATCAAAATATGCATGAATGTGAGATTCACTCTTGATCTGGACCAGGGTCAAGATTCAAGTAGACCATAGAATTGTGTAAATCAACCCAATTTAAACAAAATTGGGTCATTTGAGCCAATAAAATAAATAAAGACAAATACCAAAAATTTAAATAATCAAAAAAAATTCCTTAATAAAATATTATAGGAGTAAAATAAACACGTCAAACATTAGGTTGTTTACAGACATGACCATGTTTACCACAGTAGTTCAAAGCCACGGTTCACATTGAATTTCTTCTTAGGAGGATTGACTTTTTTGGACCAGTGCTTATTTCTATTATTTTTTAATTTTGTGGGATATTCTGCAACCAAAATTACTCGAGATATTGCCTGAAATTACCACGTGACCTCTTTTTGCCCCGCTTCTTATTTCCTCTTCGATTCTCAAAGCTTACTATGTATCTTCAACAGTTATCTCTTGAGTTGTGTTTCAAGTAATTTTGAAGTTCATTCCTAAATAGAGGTAATTTTTCAATAATTGCAGCATTGAAAAGCATCATTCACACTCAATCCTACATTAAAGATATGATGGTATTAAGGGAAAAACTTAATATTTCTATACATAGGTATTAAATTAAATTAGACCTTCAGCAAGGAGAAGGGATTAGACCTGAATTCTGATTGGGTGACAACAGTCTTACTGCTCTATCATCTTGATAGTCAGAATTTCTGCCACAATGAATTTTTGCATTACCATGGGCATCGTCTGTTTGGGATTTTTTATAAAAAGCATCCAGAGTCTTTTGATGGTTTGGTTTTGATTTTGCATGCTTGTACACATTGTACGGATTCATCTTGCAGACACTCAAAATATAATTTTTACCACAACATACTCTCAGTGTGTCCATGCTTCTCGTACCAAGAATCAGTTCATCAGCAGTAATCGACATAACAGAACTTCAGTAATAACTTCTGCATACTCAACGTAGTGAGATAGAAGAAATCTTTTGCATGCCATCTCATTAAAGTCACTTACAAAACTTTTGAAGGTTTCTCAGCGGCGCTAAAGGCAGCATTTGAAAACGATTATGTGCAACCGGTTGTGAAGCACTTGTTTCCAACATTTGTTTGACTTGAAGTAGTCATTTTATTTTTTTTTCGGTCAACAAAATGCGCGGATAGTAATATTTGAACTACTAACAGTAAAGAACAAATCTTTACACAAACTGTTTAATATTTACGATAAAAGTTTTTTATGTTCTTTAATCGTTAACTTAATTTTTTAAAAATCAAGCAGAGTAGAATACCATAACGGTTTTAATCTCCAGAAAGTCTCAAATACGAAACTGTTAAATTTTTTAAGATTGTTATTCTTATAATAATATGTATTATAAGGTTAACCAATAACAGAAACAGACATAAGTTGAAGCAGAAAATACATAATACAAGAATGAATCCGAGTCCACAGAAACTACTGTGTGTCCTTAAGAAATGTATCCCTCACTGTACCCAAGGTTATGGATTATTGCTCCCAGATTACAACAGATTAAAACCGGTTAAAGAAATAGCAGTACCTCACAACTTCTTTTACATCAAGCACTTAAGAACAACAAAAAGAACGCCAAAAGTCCCACAGACTCGTCGATCGACACTTCGATTTTATTGAGAGAAAAATAAATGGAAGAGAAGGAAATTTTCAGGCTTTTAAAACAAATTACAAAATTTGCCTTCCGTTTGAAGCCATTTTCAGCAAGGGACGTAGTGTCTGTTCAGTGAAATATTGTCAGGACACATTTATAAGAAAGGTTGTGCCTTTGGAAAAAAAACAATTTTAAGGGAAAATGCGGTGTCTGTTAGAAAAATAACAAATTTTTGGGAAAGTAATGATTTTTCGGAAAAAGTTAACAGATTTTTCGGAAGAGTAACAACTTTTCAGAATGTTACGTTACCCGCATCCTTTATAAGAGATAAATACCCTAGGATTTATTGGATTACAAAAATGATTTAAATAAATTTGACATCAGTTGCCACAATACAATCCCCAAGCCCAAGCCCAAACCGAGAGAGCGACGATGCGACGGCGCGAGGGCGGCATCTTCTTTAGCTCTTTAAGAAGTAATGGAAGTGTTGGTTTCTTTATAAGGACAAACCAATTTCCCTTTCTTGCCGATATAGGAGAAATAACTTTTCATGTGAACGTGCAAATGACCTTTTCATTTTCCCTCCAAAGTAGTGCCCTCACTTTTTCATTATTCCTCTCTTTCTGGTTTTCAATTCACACTTTGCTAAATCCATACAACAGGTTTGCGCACGTGACATGTCAATATACATTTTACGAGGGGGTCAATGGGATCGCACAAGTAAAAAAAATTAAGTGATGGGAGGCACTAAAATTTTGAAATCAAACTACGTAACATTAACAATTAATTTTTTTACTTAAGAAATATACTTGAATTTTTAAAACCAAGCCACATAAAATTTATCTTGAACTTTCATGTTTATTTAATAGGAAGTGAACGAAAAAAGAAGAAGGAGAAAGACAAAATTCAGTTTATAATGAAATCACTTTTTATTTCAAGATTTCACCAACATCTGGTGACTTAACAACAAGAATGTCACGACCCAGACCGTCGTGAATGGCATCCATACTAACCACTCGGTGGGAGAACTGTTACTACCACCAACCAAAGCAAGAAATCTAAAACGAAGACATTTAAATTACAAAGCAAGTTAAATAACTAAGTTAAGTTCCATTACTAACTAAAGATATAATTACTAACTGATAATGCAGAAGATAAACCTAGAATTTGAAAGTCAATGTACCTAGAAATGATAACCAAGTCTAACAAAGAAATCTATTGAACATAGACAAGGAGAATTTCATGGCAGCCCGAACGAAGTGGTTCACCCTTGAACTCGAAGCAATCACTGAACTCCTAAGCGGGGTCTATCAACAATGGCGTGAAGATGTCCTGTACTCAACAAAATAAGAGCAAGTGCAGAATCAGTATACAATCACAGTGTACTGTAGGATCACGCGGCTATCCCACTAGTGTAACATAAACAAGTCAAACAACATTTTAATAACATGCATATATATCAACATATTCAATATCATCATAAGGTGTCGTCAACAACACTTTTCGCATGCTTAATCACATAGTTGATCCTCTCACAGAACCCAAACCTCAAATTGTTAGCATGTCGGAACGTGGCAATCCGATCCAAAATTAGAAGAGGGGACCCCCTTCTCGTCCGCTCGAACACTTGACATGATCCAACTGTTAGCCTGCCGGTGTTGTACATCCGAGGCTGAATCGACAACATCACAATTAACACATCAAAATCGAGTTGTGATAAAAATGCAGCCTTAAAAGATACCTAAACTACAACTTAAAAGTACATTCTTAGCATAAAACATCCTGGCAATCAAGTTCTATTTAAAATATAACAAGGTTTCATCCTTTACTTGAATTTATTAGGAAAACTAATCGATATATTCCAACAAAAAAAATAAGTGTCTTCCTAATTGTACTCTTAGCATTACTGCCAAGAATATTCATCAGAACTTTTTCGTAATGATTAGGAATTCAGGCAACATCTTTTAATTGTGACCGGCTTTTAAATTCATTTTTCAGGATAATTTTAATTACAAAAATATTATTAGTTAATAGGTTTTTTCAATTGATATGTAGAAGCGACATTTCTTAGAGGATTCTCTTTTTAATTACTGTAGAATGAAACTCAAATACAAGGACAGAATCAATATTTTGGTCACTTCGAATTAGATTGACCCAAAAATACTATAAATTTAATTGGTTAAGAAAAAGATTAAAAATAATAATCTCCAACTCTTTTCGTACGAAGAAAAAAGCAATATGTACTCTAACACCTTCCACTCATTATTAATTTCCCTTAAAAACAGTGTCGTAAGTTTTTTTTTAATTTTTCAAGGAACTTCATTGTAGAAAGTAATGAATGATGCATAATAACTTTCTGTTGATAGTCACATTAATGCTCAGGTTTTGTAAGATTTCCTTGTTTTGTTCACACTCTCATAACAAAATGATGAAAGTTGTTCACTTACAAGTACTTAAAGAATGTCTTCTACTAAAAATGATACTTTAAGGATGTAGTTCAAGTTTGAGTATAGTTAAAAGATATTTTCTGCTAAAAATGATACTTTAAGGAAGTAGTTTAAGTGTAGGATATAGTTGAAGGATGTTTTTTGGCCAAAAACTCAATCAAAATCACACACTTAAGTCATGATTTCATTTTTAAACATCTATAATCAATATTGCAACATGCTTACATATACAAGTATCACAATGAAGCAAGAACAAGTATATATTACATAATCATAGAATCATGACCATCACCTACCTCGAAGCAAGTTTGAAACCCTAAGAAACTTGATCCTTCCCTTTTCGGATTCTTTCCACTTGTTCTTGGTCTACAAACAATCACAATAACACGGGAATCAACAACAATCGCTAATTACTTGGAATACAAACAATTCTATGAACCCTAAATCAAACTCATGATCCCAACATAGTCAAATTAGGGTTAATTACACCATATAATTTATCAAGAAACCCTTTCCCATCAACATTGACACATTCTATTGCGTTCTACGGATCGAAACTTAATTCGTAAAATGAAAAGCTTATCTTTAGCTTCAAGAATGATGAAAAATAAGTTGGAATAGCACAATGGTCATTTATAGCTCTAAAAGTCAAAAAGTGTCAAATAAGATCGTTTTGGGGTTTTATTTATAATTTATTTCGTGTCTATCCCGCTACAACGTCACCTATCCCGCTGTAGTGATATCACTGCAGCGGCAGGATACGAGGCAATGAGCTCCATAATGGAGGTTCAATTCCCCTTTCACAACACATTCTTAACTCATTACACTCAGAATCTACTCTTAACGCTATGATCGATTTCCGGAGATCTATTTATCCAAATTCAATTCCTTAAAGTCGTGCGGATTCCTTAACAAGTTATCTAACCAATTATGTAATCAAGTTCCTATTTACTTCACCCGATTTCTACCAGATTTTCCTACACCTTAATGACTTCGATTTTCTCCAAATTTAAACAAGGTTGGGAAATTACTAATACTAGAAAAAAGTTTTTTCGGACCTGTTTTTTCTTGTTGGTATTTCTATAACGAAGAAACTCAATCATTATAAAGATATGAAAAATAAAGCGTAAATTCAAACGAGATTTTTAAAAATAAATCATATATAGAACCTTTTTTACTTTTCGTAGCTTTATCGGGTAAAAAATTAGAATTTGCTTATTAAATTTAAATTAAATAATTATTTTAAAATTTTATTGAAAAGAAAAAATGATTGAATTTAATGTTTACTATGCTTTTTTGTTGTTATATTTTTAAGTTGTAGGTCTGTAATTTAAGATTATTCTAATAGATAGTATGAGTTTTGAATTGTTGAAAAAATAACATATTTATTAACAATGATTAGGTATCTAATTAAGATTTTTAATAGATAATGTATTAATTTTGAATTATTAAAAATATAACTGATTTATTAACTATAATTAAAAAGTAATTAGGAGTATTTTGAAAATGTAAAACAAATGCTTCGAGCTCGTGTGTGCACACATTTATAAACCTTTATGTTGGACCGTTGGGCTAAGAAACTTAGGTGTGCTTCAGGGTATCCAAAATATGTTATTTAACCATTTAAAGTATAATTTTACTGATATACACAATGTAATTTTTCAATAAAGGGTGTCCAATTGGACACTATGAGCCTAGTGTACCTCCCCCCTTGTGTATGCAATATCGATACTGCCTTTCAACCCCCCCCCCCCCCCTCCCCATTCACTAGTTAAGTATCAGATTTGGAGTCACATACATTAAAAACATCATTCCTTAAAAATTAGCATAAAATAGAGTCCTTATATTCCCCTACAAATCCGACTTCTTCATTTTTTCAAGTTTCTATTCGAATTAGTGACACATGTCATAAGTTTAAATAAATGATTAAGATTTAATTTTCTCAAGTAGATCTATGACCATGATTTAACTAATAAATACAATATATATTTTTGTATTAAAAATTATTATAATATCACAATCTTAGCAACATATTATCTTGTACATAAATATAGGAAAACAAAATTACTTCCTAATTACTTTTTTTTACATGGGATCTTTTTTACTTTTCTTTTAAATATTAAATTGCTACCAAATATAGCTAATATAATATTAATTTTTTATTTAAAATTGCTACCAAATATAGCTAATATAATATTAATTTTGGAGGAAATAGAGGAGGGGGAAGGCGAAATTAAATGGAAAATATACTTTTTCAAAGCTTAATGGTTTAAGAAGAAAAAATTCATGAAAAAGCAATAAAAATGTAACTTAAAAAGAAAATATAAAAATAAAAAACAAATCCCAAGTAAAAAAATTATGAAGAAAACTTTTTCCCCCTTACAATATAATATGTAGAGCTGTCAAAATGGATTTGACCCGCTACGTCGGTTCAACCCAATCCTTGAATTAAGTGGGATTGAGCCTCATTTTTTAGGTCTATTTAGGAATGGGGCTTTTTAGCTCAACTTCATTTGGTCTGTTAGCCTGTCATAGGGCGAACCGCGGGCTACGTGGACATGTAAATAGGATAAATGCTGATATATACACCTGATTGGGGATATTTTCTATTATTCCTTACATTTGAAAATATCTTCAAAATCCCTCTTTTCTGTGCATCCAAGCCCCACTTTTCAGATGAATAAGTTTCAATATTCAACACACATTTTTATTTCAAATTTCACTCCTTAATCTATCCAATTCACTCATCAAGCATTCTATTTCAAGCCCTATCTTACTCCTATCTTTTTAATTTTCAGATTTTGTTCTCTCTCCTGTCATTAAGTTCTCGTCATAACTTTTTTCAACAACTGAAGTAAATTTTCTCTCCACAATTTTTCGATACTAACTGATCTCATATCTTATCCACCCTTCAACAAAAATCATAGAAAAGGTTGAAAGAGTTAATGTATCGACATTAACAAAATCGTTTCCAATGAATCCTCTTTTGTTGGTGAAATCTCTTTCCATTAATGGCGGTGAAAAAAAAGATACGGAAGTTGATATAGGGAAAAGATAAAAGTGGGGGGATTTTAGTAATTTTTTTTGCTTTCAGCAGATCAAATTGTTGATTCTTTTTTTTGATTCTTTGTTGTTCATTCTGTATAATACATATGGATTCAAATTTTAATGTATCCAGTTGATTTTATTTCTTAAACTAATGTATAATGCCTTCGTTGATTTTCAATGTATCTCGTTTATTTTGATTCTTAAATTAGTCTACTTTTGTCTTATGTAATGAATCATATTCATATATAAGGTGTTGATACATAACCCTAATGTTGTTCAATATTCTATTAGTTTTTATCACATTCAATATAAATGTTGTTGATACATAAATACTCACGAATATATCATTTACATGTTTCAAGTTCTTTAATGCATCATCAATCTTATTCAAATTTGAAAGGTTATATAGCGTAACAAATTAGTTGTGTGTTATATATCTGCACTCTTTAATATTTGTTCAGTCTGACCCAACTTAGAAAGCAATGTATATGTAAATTTACCCAATAATAATCTTGATACATAAATCATAATGTTCTATAACTGGAGCACTATGTATCAAACCCAACAATAGGTATATACATTTTCATTCTTTGGAAAATCAAAATTACATTTATATGATTCTTAATAACTACCATACAGTAATGTATACATCTAAAATCAAATATTTTATGGGCAATTTTTACTTATCTAATGTATTTAATAATAGATTACAATACTTAATAATTTACTTAATATTTTAAGAATAGTAATGTATCATGAGTAATATATCTTTCATGTCCACAAGGTATCTCATCTAGTTAGTTGAAATCTACTACAATTACATATTTTCGCTTAAGGCAAACAATGTATTTCTTCCAGCATCAAATTAACACATAGCGACACAATTTTGTAACCATCTTGTAACATCTACTAGATACATTATAATAACCAATGATACAACCATTCAACAAAATCCGAGATGGATATATATTAATATATCATCCACAATTGTTTCTTGATTAAAGCAACTAATTTACATATCTTGATTGTTACACTATTTATATGTACAATATAAAAAATAATAGCCTGATATACTTATACGAATTTGTTATACACACACTTGATTAAAAACGTATTTGATCCATTTCAATTGTTAATGTATTTATTACATGTATCCTATACAATATATTATAATGATACACATTTATACAAATCATATTCAGATGGAAAATAATGACCACATCATAATTCATAGATTCAAAATTACAATACACGCGCGTCGTTTACTGCCAATGTATCATGACTTACATATTAACATCAAAACAACAAAGAAAAAACGTCTTCTTCAACCTTTTGCAACAAAATCTTAACTTGTCCCATCAATAAATTCTCGATAGATCTAGGAGTAACCAAACATTTGTCTTGATAATGAATCATTTTTTGGACATTTCTAAAGATGGTGTCTCTAAAAATCCCCATAGAAAGACCAACAATCGGGGAATTGTTCTTTATATCGATCTGATTGGTTTCCAGTTCTTTTTCATGATTTCGCCAATGATTTCTTCTCAGATTCATTAATTTTCTCTGAACAGTAATTGAATGACTTTTCAAAAATCAAATTAAATAAATGTTAATAAAGGAAAGATGAAAAAGGGGAATAAAAACTTACTAGTTGGCAAAGAGATCATGCTAGCAATGGTAGCAACAACCAAGGTTGTTCAATCAGATTTTTATAATACATTGAATTCAAATTACACAACAATTTATTATATTCAACGATTTTGAATTAAAGATTCAAAATCATGAATCGTTTGTCCAATCATCTATGACGACAGATTTGAGATTCAAGATTTTGAATTGATGGAGAAGATGAAAAATTGATCTTTGAATATTGTGAAGTTGTTATGTATTGGAATATATGGATATAAACCAATCTTTGTGATTTGTGGGAAAAGAAAATATGTATACGTGATATGTGGGGAAAAATAGTAATCGTTATTTTGGGAAAGAAAATCAATTTTATGTTAACATTCCATATTAAGCACAAGAAACAAGTTTATAAAGGTTCAATATAATTATATCTGGATGAAAGTTAGGTATCGGATGACTATATTGTGGGGATTTTTATAATTAGAAAAGAGTTAGGATAGTAGAAGTAATTAGGTCAACACTAGGGATGTAGGTACGTATACTGAAAAAAATATTTTTTTCTATATATTTTTAGTAGTGTTTTATTTGTAAAGTTTTTATCAATACATATTTTTAAAATAACAAATTAAGTCTTTCAAACTAGCTAGTTTATTGTGGGAGGAGTGGTGGAATGATCTACATTTTTTGCGCTAAATCTTACTTTAACTATCATGTATTTTTGTAACAATTCACTGAAGTGTGTGATTCATAAGTATATTTTTGTAAGTATTCACCGAAGTGTGATTCATAAATGAAAATTTGTATATATTGATGTCGTAGTCATAGACTCAACGTTCGATACTCTTAGATACTCTTCTAAGAGAATAATATTGTTCATTTTTTGTTGAAGGGTTAACCCGTCCCAACCCATTTAACTCTAGCTGGTTAGGATTGGGTTGGGTCAACCCATTTTGACATCGATTATAGTCAGTAATTTTATTATAATTAATTTATAAAATATATTCATTAGTTAAATCATGATTAGAGATTTACTTTGAAAAATTAAATCTTAGCCATTAATTTTTATCTATGTCTTGTGTCATTAATCCAAATAAAAACTGAGGGAAATGAGTCAGATCCATTCTCCTACTTAATTATCTTATGTTTTAACTTCTAATCGATCCATTATCCATCCTCTCTTCATTATTCCTCCCAATGTTGGTAACTAATTTTTTTTTACCTCTTTTGTATCAGTACAATCTTCTTCAATGAAAAATGAAGCACTATAAATCAAATTATTGAAGTTTGTAACTAATTTAATCATTATTAAATTATATATTTAATTTTCTTATTGCTTTCAATCGATATATTTAATTTTCTAGATTTGGATAGTTATACCAAATTATTTTCTTGAAAGTTCATTAATTTAGATTATTCTTTATTTACTTTAATGGCCAAATTTAAATTATATTCATGATCAAACAAAATAAATTTAAATATCATTTTATATTTAAATTTTTCATCGTTCACTTCACTTAGACTCTCGGAACCTCATATGCCCTTTGCTTCATTGTCAAAATCGGTCTAGGATTCTAAAACCAAACTTAGTTTACTTATGTAGGAATCCAAGAGACACTTTTATATCTATGTGGCATTTTACAATAATATAGGACTTGATGATCACAAAGATACCAATTCCATTAAAGAAATGATTGGTCATTTTTTGAAAAGGTATGCGTCTTTATGGTCCGAATTTGAATCATATATTGAATTATTGGAAAGAAATTACGAAAAGCTGATAAAGTACTTTTCTTGATGTATGAAGAAATTTAAAAGCAACCTAAAATTTAGCTTAAAAACGCTGTTGAATTCTTTGAATATTCACTTTCATTAAAGAAAGAAATTTTGGAGTGGTGGATGGAAATTAAGAGTGTGTAAGCTTTGGAAATTTGAGGGAATTGGAGGTGAGGTGAATAAAAAAGGCAAAATGCTAGCTTGGAGTGAAAATAAAAAAATCCCATTCAGCGAGGGGAGTTCGAGATTGACCAAATTATTTCTCTCGGAGAATGAAAACTCCATAATATTCACTAAAAAAGTTTCATGGATCAGGATTTTAAAATTTTCAGAATTTGTTTGGCCATTTAATATGATATAATGCAAATTGAGTGTAGTTTATTTATTTTTAAAATCAATAATGAACGAGTAGTTGTGTTTGAGAGTAATGTAACAAGAACATACAACAAAAGCTCTATTGTAGCACTAATATATATTATTTTAAATGTTCATTACTCAAATTGTTGCAAATTATGCATTAATTTTAATGAATTGTACTTCTAGCATGATTTTCTTATCATTGATTGTTTGCAAAATATAAAAATGTATCAAGTTTAACTATGAACAAATGGGAATCTTGTTAATATATATGTAACATCTGTACTTGAAATAACTATGGAAGTTGAGGAAGCGTACGGCTTGGGAGAAAAGAGAAGAGAGAGACAGATCAGATGCTTCAAGAAACGTTTAGGTTTCGCTTAGCGAAAATTTACGAGGATCCTTCAAGGATGTTGGCAATTATTTCTGTGTTGGGTTCATTCATCCACACACCAACATGTTTAATTCAACAAGATTTCTATTGATTGAATGATAAATCTTGAAGTTATTGATTAACAATGGTTGAATCCTTGTCGGTAGAGTTGCAGTGTACCTTTTGTGATTTGATTCGTGTTTTCGGACACTTTTACGAGTCTAAACTATTGGGTATTGAGTATATTAGGGATCCTAAGTATTTTGGGGAAGATCCATGGAAGTTTGGGAGGTTTAGAGTTGAAAATCGGAAAAGAAAAGTCGAAAAACTCATCTGATAGGCCTTGAGGCGGCGCGCTTACCAGAGCCATTCAGGACAGACTCTGTCCGTCAGGATCTGGCGCGCCGCGCCAGCCAGAGGCCTGAGTACAGTGTTTGTCCGTCAGGATCTGGCACCCCGCGCCTCTCAGAGCGCCAGGGTCACCTGGAGTTCCCATTTTTCCTCCATCTTTTCGTACTAGTTCCTAAGTGATGTACCTATCATTCCTAGTTGATTCCAACACTCTAAAGTACCTCTAAATATCATGAAATCATCCATAAAGGATGAGATCATGATACTTGAATCCGTAATTCAAGTCAAGGAAAGTTAAGATCAAATCAAAAAGGCTAAGAGTCAAGTCTAAAAGTCAAGAAGCATAGTCAAAGTGAATTCTTAAAGTGTAAAAGAGTTTCAACAAACTTTTAAACTTGGGTTAAAGGACTCAAGTTACAAGTTTTAAGCGGGAGAGTAAAGAGTTGATTTCATTCTCAAAAGTTATCTATAAGGAGACTAAATACTCCCTCAGAGTTAAAACGCTTTTCACATTTCAACAAGTTTGTAAAAAGCCTTCGGACAGTTTTAATATAGAAGTAATAGTTTTATAAAATGAAACAAGCAGGGAAACTATGATTTTCAATAGAGCTTTTTAAAGCTAAGTTTTGAGCACGAATTTTAAATCACATAATAAGTATGTTTTAAAAACATAAGAGCCAATATTTATTTTGGGAGTAGTATTGAGCATCGATGTGGTGATGCGAGTTCTTAGTAACTCAAGTCTCCATGTAAACAATGTAGCTAGAGGTGTATAAAATCGAATCGAAAACCGAATCAAATCGTAAACCGAGTCAAACCAAAAAAAACCCGAATAGTGATTTGGTTTGACTTGATTTGGTGTTGGAAAAAAAACCCAACTATATTTGGGTTGGGTTGGTTTCAACTACAAAAAACCAACCGGACATTATATACATAATTTTAAAATTTTATTTTATACGTAAAAATACTTACTTTGATATAATTTTTAAATAGCTCTTATACTTTTTCATAGTTATTATCTTTTAATATATTTATTTCATGTTTGAAAGTTAGAATTATTAATGATATAATAAAGATTATAATCCACACATGTTGGTAATTATAATGAAGTTTAAATAAAAATCAAATTAATACTAATGCAAAAAGAAAATCAATTCAACACTAAGAAGGACAATAATATTGAATATTCTTTTTTTTTAATGTTTTACACGATTTCTATTTATGTTTATGGATTATTTTAGTGTCATTAATCATAATTATTTTGTGTTATTTTCTTGATAAAATAAATTGTAGTTGCATTTTGGTAGGAGCAAAAAAATATTTGAAGCTACAAGTAAATTATGTATGTTTGTATGAATACTTTATCGAAAATAAACCCAGAAAAAACACAAAAACTCTAATGACAAATCGGGTTTTATTGGTTTGGTTTGGTTTGTAAATTAAAAAAAATCAACAAAATTGGTTGGTTTGATATTTGAAAAACCTTGGTGTGAACCATTCGTCATGTACACCCTATATGTAGCCATCATGGGAAAAAAAACGGTCATACTTGTAGAGCAACCTTTCATAGTATACAGTGGATCCATTAGGCAGTCAAGTTATCTCGGCAAGGTTCGGAAGGCGGGGTACGGGACGAGTTGCGTTGTATCATCACTATACCTTAGGTGATGGTTGTTGATGGAAAGCTTCCCTAGACGTATTGATTGAGTGTTATATACATCCAATTATTGATATTAACGTATACATCTCAGATATTAATTAGATAATTGATAGATTCTAGAGTTTGCCAAAATGTTTCAGTATATTTCTTATATTGCATTTACTTTTAACTGTAGATTGAAATAAGGAGTTAGCAAATCGTGGGTTGAACAGAGTCAAGATAAGTGGTCTTTCTTACGTCTTTTTAAAGCTAAGTGTAGTTTAGCATTCCCAACTCGTATATGTTGGGATATTGCCCATGTTCCAGCCAAAGGACCATGGCCTCCTATCCTACTGGAAATGATGAATTATTCTCTTTATTGGAGGTTTCCAATTATATTAGAAAAGGATTGGAAATAGTAATCTATTTGTAGTTGGTTTGGCTTTATAAGGAAAGCACAACTTATTAAATAGAGGATGTTTTGAGAGAATAATTAATTGTAATTGGTACTGTTTTGAAAGACATTTAGAACAGAAGAGGGTTTTGCGAGAGATTTCAACAAGAGAAGAAAAGAGAAGAAACGGTTTCTTTTGATGCAGTTTTTCTCGACAGTTAATGTTCAGATCGTGAGTTCACGCTAAACTAACCGTTGTGAGCGGGCTGAAATTTGAATGTGGATTCCTAACCATCTTGGTGGTTGATTTGAATGTGGATGGAGATGGGTCAGGAGGTCATCAGATCCTGTTTTAGGCCCGAAACAGGACGCTGGAGTTTGGGTGGTGTTTATTTCTATATCTTTTGTTGGTGTAGCTATTGTGTTCTCTTTTGGACTTGTTGCGTAGGGGCCATTAGAAGAATATTGTAACACTTCTTATTGATAGTGAATCAATTCGGACATTTGTCGATCCCGTGGTGTACCTTCGGTTTGAAGGGTTTTTCCACGTTAAACTTGGTGTCTTTATTGTTAGATTTTCGTTTCACTCTTTTGTCACAACAGTTATACTCGTACTTCCATGTACATTTTATACAGTTGGTGCATATGTATATGATGCGAGCAGGTTTAGAACGGGCACATCTCGTACATTTTAAGACAAGTTGAGCATCCCATAGTCTGTTGGTGAGCCTCATTGCTTTCTGGAGGATCCATTTTATTGTTTTCTAATTTAGTTCATTAGGATGTTATGGGGCCTGTCCCAACATCCATCTCAGTTATTAGAGGCTTCTAGGACAGATAGTCAGTTAGATTGTTCAATTTGATGTCTCTTTTATATTACATTTTAGATGTTTTTAACCTTGAGACTCCAGTGTCATTTGGCTAGATTATTACATATTGAGTATATTTCCTTGAAAATGTTTATATTAAGTTAACTCTTTCCTGAGTTAAGTAAGTCAAGCCAAGGATTTGTTCGAGATTAGCAATGATCACGAGTGCCAGTTCCGCTCAGCATATAGGCTCGAAGCATGACAACTATATTATACGAAATTCATTATATGCATAGAAGTTTGTACTTTACTATCATTATCATTTTAAAAAGTTTTACGTCAAACTTTGCTGCTAGTAATTGACGTACTAATGAAAGTGACACCTCGTTGCGCATTTCTCAACTCTTTCTTTCGTTTGCAAATAAAATAAAAAAATTACTCGAAAAAAGGAAACTCACATAATTAAATGATTAGAGGAAAAAAAAAAAGAGGCACACGACTCTATGTATACTCGTGCATATTTGTCATAAAGCATGGTAGAAAATATGAAGCTTCGAATACATACAAATTTAAGTAACCCCATAAATTGAGTATTATATACTCCCTTCGCTCACTATTACTTGTTTATCGGATTAAAAATAATCTTTTGCTTTTATTTACGTACTTTAGCATATCAAGAAAGGGAAAAATAAAATTTACTATTATTTTTAACTTTAAAAAATCATTTTTCCCAAATTAAACCCAACTCCATTAAGACTATATATATAAATTAATAAATACAATTAAAATATTCACGTCATATATGTGTTTTTTAAAAAGAATATAAACTTTATCAAAAATAAGTAAAAGTAAATGAAAAAAATATATGAATAAATTATATTTTTTTTTTCGTTTAAATTAGATTGTAATGGCTTTAAGTGATATAAATAAAGTCCAAAAAATTTAGTCTTGAAAATTAAAATTATAATCTGACAAAGAACAAAACATTTAATGAATTTTTCTAACTATTCTACCATACTCTCATTAATAACACTCTGTTAATAAATTAAATAAGTTAATCAAAGCAATTATCACTAATAGAAAGACATGAAAAATGTGAAGTGGTGAGCTCACATGAAGTGTATGACTAAACGTTCACATGAATAATAAGTGCCGATGATCAAGAAGAGTTGTGAAGTGAAAACCCCACACTTGTGAAAAATAAAAATACTCACCTCCACTAAAAGCGAGGACCACCGGCGCCGCACAAAGAGGGACAAGAGTAGTAGCAAGAGAAAGAAGAAGAGCTAGTTGTGTACCTTCTAAGGTGTTAGGAATATTGCTCCCGATCTTACCAAAGAAAAAGGATGTGTGGATAATATATCTACATTTATCAAGGTTGTTGTGGATACACCAAGATTGCTCAGGTATGATTGCATGCAACAACGATTTCAAGCGAAGATGAGGACGATGAAGGAGGGGGCAAGTAATTAGACAAAAGCAGGACGGTTGTCTTAACCGAAGGTGGGCTTTGGGAAAAAGTCAAAGGGAGTGGACTCGGATGATCGAGTGTGGATAGGGAACATCCCTATGTTTGAAAACCTCTTGATCACCCTGTACTTGTTAAATCCTCATGGTCCTTGTTCCCATTATTGGAGCATATCACTTATGTTGATGGTCACGTTCCTGATTTTTTCAACTTGCACTTCACCTAAGGACTTTTGGAAAACTCATGTGCATTGCTTCATTGCCAACATCAATCTGGATTCAAGAACCAAACTTGTTTACTTATGCTACGGAATTACTAAGGACACTTTTATTTCTTATGTGGCAATTTTGCAAAACAATTTAAAGGACTTTCACACAAAGATACCAGTGTCCATTCAGAATTTGATCTTTTTGTGAGGGGTGAGCATTATGTTACGTTTGTGGAATTCACGTGTTAAATTATGGAAAACAAAGATTAGGAAAATCCTGACAAAGTATTTTTCTTGATGTACGAAGAAATCAAAGAGAAACCAAAAATTCAGCTTAAATGTTTGGCTGGATTTTTGAAAAGTCCATTTTCTATAGAGGAAGAAAATTGTGGAGTGGTGGATGAAATATTAAGAGTGTGCAGCTTTGAGAATTTGAAAAGATTAGAGGTGAATACAAATGGAAAATTGTCAACTGGAGAGGGAAATAAAGCGTTCTTTCGTCGAGGAAAAATTGGAGATTGGAGGAATTATTTTACTACAGAGATGAATGATAAACTCAATCATATCATTGAAGAAAAGTTCCAAGAATCTGGATTGAAGTTTTCATATGTTTAATTAAGTATTAGTATGCTATAATTTCAATTGAATGCGATTACATATTAATCTTGTTGCAAGTAAGTTTAAAATGTCAAATATTATTGAACTTATAAAATAGTATTTTTATGATTTTGATATATATGAATTAAGAAATAAATAAAAGTAAATTCTTGCAAATAATGGACCAGCAAAATGCGTGAGAAATTAAGGAAAAGGTGTCAAATAAGTCTCGTTTTTGTTTTTGGTGACAGATTGATCATGAGTTGGTCAAAAAAATTTAAATGTAAAATTAAAGCTAATCGGACCAATTAAGAATTTTTAAAACTTTATACTCTTTTATTATACACAAAATACACTTTTATCATTCAAAGTCAAATCATTTGAAAATAAAAATTTTTCATCTCCTCCTCTCCTTCTCTCTCTCTTTTTTTCCTCCCTTGGGAGACATTGTTTCCTGCTTCTTCCGTAGAATTCGTAAATTCCGTCGTTACTCTTTTCTTCTCCATTCGTTAACTCTTCCTTTCCAGTCTTCCATTACTCATCCCTGCTCATCTTCTGAACTGTCATCGTGTTCGAATAAAAGGTAAGTTTACTTTTTGAAATTTTATTAATTTTTGGAAGTTTTTTCTTTGGAATTACCGAACATAAAATGTTCTGTAGATGTAAAAATTGATAATCGCCTAAATGATGTGTATTATTTAGTATTGTTTGAAAGAAAATCCGTCAACTCAAAAAATTCTTTAGGGTGAGGGAAATGTTAATATGTATTGTTATCATTCTAGTTAGTTTAATGAATTTTTTGTTGTTTGATTGTTGTTCTTTTGTGGGCCATTTTTTTTATATTATTTAGAATATACTGTTTGTTGTCGTGTCCAAAATACTATTTTCCATTGTTTAACTTTAGCGTATGTGTAACATTTTTTAGTGATATGTTGGTGCAATAGTCACAGTTACTATATGGTGTTAACGCTCACTTTATGTCACAAATGGTCACCTGTTGTAAGACCTGAGGTTATTTTTGGAAATATTAGAATTATTCGTATACTTGAGTTACATTTATTTATGAGTAATTTGTTGAAAAATGAAATAAAAAATTATAGATATTATTGGGTAAAACCTGAGCAGTTGATTTAAGGATTTTTATACATAGGTACATGTAATATAAGATATATAAAAATAAGCTTAGTAGTTTTGACAGTTTAATAAATATTAATTTAGAAAAGAAGGAGAGTCGAAAACCTACCTGAGCGACAACAGAGAGGAGAAGAACGAGTTGAGAACTCGTTTGCGGGCTGGAAAAAAAAACTACAAGGAAAACCTTGCGTGAATCAAGTAAGTTTACATCTCATATGATAAATTTTTATGTGGTATTGTTTTTGAAACTTTAAGAAAAGGACAAAGGGTCATTATAATTGAATATAGTTTTTTTTTATATTGTTAATGTGTGGTTTTAATTGGCCAATTGATAGAATAATCTAAGTAGAAAACGATTTACCCCTCGATGGCATAATGGTATGGACATATCTTGGTAGAACCTATAATAGTATAATATAATGTGACATGTTGCGTTTTTATTTTATAGGATATCCACCACTGGTTTTCCTAACCAGTGGTTTCTCTATTTAGAAAGTGTAGTTTTTATCTCATTATGATCAAAAATTTGATATCTCATATAGGTGATAAATCTTGATGTATTATAGTATACTATTAAGTTATAATTTTTTCAGCATTATATGATATACACCCTAGTCTTGAATTTGAAGGGATATAAAGAATTGGCATGTGAAATTGGGTATCAATAATTAAACCAAATTTGATTATAAAGTTGGGGTGTATTTTTGGGTAACGTGTAACACATGTCAATGTAAGTGGTTTGTTAGTTCCTGAAAACCTATTGTGAATAATACTTACTTTAATCATTCCATGGTTCCGACGCTCAACTGAAAGGGCAGGCTCAATTCCCAGAGTAATTATCGATTGGCTAAGTCACGTGTGATTTCTAAACTCTTGTTAAGCGTACGAAATTCGGTAGTATTGTCCTTGGGTTGTTATAGTTGAGGAATAGTTGAGACTTTTGCTTATTTGTTATGGTTTATTTCCGTGTTGCAAATTGTGCTTGGTTTTATCCAATAGTTATCTCCTCCTTTTCATTTTGAGTCCTAGGTCCATTTGCAATTGTATCTTGAGACATGGTTGTGGTAGACTAGGATTACTATTTTCGGGTTCCCGTATCCTGGCGCGCCGCGATGATTTATAGTTCGAGGGACGTATCGCTGCGCCGCGCATAGGTTACATGATCGAGGGTCCCGTGTCGTTCGACCTGTCGACGATGCCTGGACAGATATCCCCCATCGGTCCCGGCCTGAGAGACGCGGGTGTGTATCTAGAAGACATCATCACGATATTGACATTGCATCATGGCAATTGCACTTTTACTTATTGATGAACTTGAACAATGTGTTTTGCGATCCTTGTGATTGTTCTATGTGAATTGTGTGATTGTTGGAATATGAGTTGTATTGAGAATGTGGTAACTGATAGAGTTTGTTTTGAGATGGTGTTTGGTAAACTATTATGCTGTAGCGTGGATGTTTAGATAGGGTGTAAGGAGTACCCGTATTATTTCGTTCACTTAACTTGTGTTTAGAGTTGCTATTGTTGGGTACCTACCCGTGGTTTGGTATCTCACCCCTTGCTTCTTCATTTTACAATTATTTGTAGGTTACGAGCCGTGATTTTAGGATACCTGTTTCCATTCTCTTCGTTTTCGCGATGGCATCTTGTGGGATTGTGAGGTAGCTCTTGTCATCTCAGCGACTTTTCCTACTCCAAGTTTATAGACTTTGTTTTTACTTGAAAGACAACTTCATTGTAGATTTCTATTTTGTTTTCCAATCTATTTTTATCATTAGAGGCTTGTGCACGTACAAACCTTGTTTTGGGGACTTGAATTAATACTTACTTGTTTTCTTTTAATAGAATTGTTGTTGGATTGTCCATTTACTCGCACTTTTGTTAGATATTGGGTTTTAGGCGGACTTGTCTTGGCGGGATAAGACGAGTGCCCTCACGCCCATTTTTGGGTCGTGACAAAATGGTATAAAGCCCCGGTTCAGTAGTCTCACGTGTATACGAAGCGAGTCACTAAGTAGATTCTCAAGGATCTTACGGATCGTCTTACTCATCTCTGAGAGCTATAAAGATTACTAGGAAACCTGTCTTTTTTGTTCTTCTAATCTCATGTGTCGTAGTTCCCTCGTTAGTAACTAGAGGTTTGTTTTTATACTTTTTGACAATTACAGGACTAGAAAACGAAATGTTACTGGTGTAAAGAGGAAGGCATTTCCCAGGCAGTTGTTGAGGCCCCAGCTAGGGGTAGGGGTAATCTCGAGCTAGAGGTCCGTGCTATAGTACAAGCAAGCTCCAGAGGTCGTGGACCGTGGTAGCAGCACCATTGAAGGTCCGTGCTAAGATGTCTTCTACAGAAACCTCAGATTGATGGCAGGGAGGACCAGGCTTTCCTCCAGCCCTGTAGTCACAACACCTTGTGCTTCAGGATACACTTTGAAGGGTTTAGTGTGCTTTAGGGCTTTTCTTCAGGTGGTAGTGCGTCTACCACACCCATGACTCCGTACTAGAGAGGTGGCTCAGACCCCAGAGCCGCACAACATCCACTGTTCATCACGAGCGGTGGGAGCTACTACAGTAGGTCCCCCGTTCAGAATGATGTTGCACCCAGCAGTTAGGGGTTCAATGCAATCGATGGGTTGTTCTGACAGAGGATGAGCAGCGTAGGTATGAGAGATTCGAAAGAATGGACCCACCTCAGTTTTAAGGGGTTGGAAGAGCGAGGACGCCATGAGTTTCTAACTACCTTGCCGCAGTACTAGAGTGGTTTGGGATTACTGAAGGGCACATGGGGTAGATGGCTACACTCCAGCTTCATGGGAGCCATCGAGAGACTAGGTTAGGACTATATTTCCGGGGGTTTTGCCAGTTGAGATCCTCTCCCAGTGACTTGGGGCATTTCTATGCATTCAGGATCGTTTTATTCCCTGGAGCGTTAGATAGGAGATTCGCTTGGTTTTGTATAGTCGGAGACGATGGTTTATCGCGGTTTTACAAGTAAATGAGGCGCGGTTGTTTGCCATTCTAGCTGCGTTGGCCATTATTTCCCAAATGAGACAGAGAGGTATCCGCATATTATGTGAGGGGATTACTTTCTCTATCACGGTCGCTGTGTTTCGGGAATCTAGGGAGACTTCCTTTCCAGTCCTTGTGACGCCGCCAAGAGGCGAATTGATGGAGAGAGAGTAGTTGGGGACCCTAAACGGGCCGTATATCAGGCCCGTTTCATGGTGCCTCACTGGAGTTAGGGGATCCACAAGAGTGAGTGGTTCTTTTTCAGCAGCGGGGTACCTATTCATGCTACTATGCGAATTGAGGGTGTCCGACATCTAGGGGTTCTGTTAGACTGGGGCGCGACTCTCGTGACCGTGTTCACAATCATCAGCGACCTATAGGGCGGTAAATTTTAGTGGGTTTTCAGGTCCTCACACAACAGTTCCCAGGTCAGAGATTTTTGTTTTACTTGTGGAGATCCCTGATCATCTACTTCTCCTGAGCATTGTACTTCACAAAAAGGGGTCGTGGTGGTCCTCGACCTGATTTCTTCATTCCACACTAGACCACCATCACCACGGGTGAGTTTGTGGCCAGAGTTCAGTCGTCGAGGTATAGAGTTTTTTTCTAGTAGTTTGTTTGCCAGCTTCAGCAGATGGGGTATATGTACCACCCAGGATGGAGGTGGACGAGGAGGCACTGCTATGCTTTCCCCGGAGACCTGAGCGGGACCTCTGATGCTTTTATTACAGTATTCCTAGTGTGCCATCGACCCCCGCGTCTGTGTTGGTTTGATCCAGGTTCTACATTCTCTTATGTACTACGTATTTTGGCTGCGAAATACTGATATATATGTGATAGCAACGGAGACGGTACCTATTCGTGTTTCTACACCCGTGGGCAAGCCCTTAGTGGTTGAGATGATGTATCGATCCTTCCTTGTTTCCTTCTTTGGCTGGGTATGACCCTTGGTAGACTTAATCATTCGGGGATGGGAGACGTTGATGTTATCTTGGGTATGGATTGGCTTTTTCCTTTCCTGGTCAACACGCTGTCCTTGTTGTAATGCTAAACTGTGACTTTACAATGCCTGGTGTTTCGATGTTGAGTGGAAGATGTTGTGGTCGCTTATCCTAGCAGGTTTATCTCTTTTATCGGTTGCCTCAGAGAAGGTGGCAGAGTTGTTGTTTGTCTTACTTAGCGGTTATTCGGGATACTAATGTTGAACCACCTCCCTTGACTCCTGTTCCGTGTTTCAGAGTTTCTCGATGTATTTCCCTTCCTGACTTCCAGGGTGTCCGCCCCTATAGGGATAATCGATTTTTGCTAATTGTGATTTTGGAATCCCGGGCACTTAACCTATTTCCTATCCCTCCATACCGTATGCGCCAGCAAGTTTGAAAGAATTGAAGGTATCAGTTGCAGATGTATTTGAGTAAGGGTTTTATATTTCGCCCTAGTGTACAACCTTGGGCCCCTTATTGTTTGTGAAGAAGAGGATGGGACTAGGTGAGAATGTGTATTGATTACGACATTTTGAACAAGGTAACAGTTCAAATAGTATCCTCCTTCCGCTTATTGATTAACTTGTTTGATACAGTTAACAAGGAGCCTTCAATTGTTCTCTAGATTGATTTGAGGTCTAGGTACCATCAGTTGAAGATTAGGGCATCAGATATCCCTAAGACAGCTTTTCGGAACCCTGGTATGGCATTATAGATTTTTCTAGGATGGTCCTTTACGGATTGACTAATGCCCCTGCCATCATTCATGGAGTTGATGAATGGGTGTTTTTTCGACGCATACTTGATTCTTTGGTGATTGTTTTCATCATGACATCTGGTTACTCTAGAACTGTGAGGACCACTGTCCGACACCTGTGGATTGTCTTCAGAAGGTTGGAGAGAAGAGAATTGGTATGCCAAGTTTTCTCAAGTGTGAGTTTACTGGCTTTACTTCTGTGACATTCTTGGGACCGTGGGTGTCCAGGAGGGTTTATCAGTAGATATCCGGTCCAAATTGAGGCGTTTAGGCTGGACGCGACGCTCACTTCACCTACTGAGAATTAGGAGTTTTGTGGGTTGCAGCTTATTCGACGATTTGTTCAGAGTTTCTCTACTATGCAGCTGCCATCTGACTAGATTGAGCTCGATACAGAAATGTTGGGTTTTCAAGTGGGTCTATGATGTGAGGAGAGTTTCAAAAGCTCAAGACTTTGTTGACTCTGCTCTGTGTTGACTCCTACCGAAGGGAAAGGTGTGACTTTACACTGTGTCATTGTGATGCTTCAGGAGTTGTTTGGTGGGTTTTTTGATGCAGAAAGGAAAGTGATGTTGCTTATTCTTCTAGGCAATTGGAAGTCCCTGAGAGAACTACCTACTCCATGATCTGGATTAGCGCTGTGTTATTGTACTGAAGATTATTGGCCTCATTATTTGTATGGAGTGTCACTTGTGAGGTCTTCACCACTGATCATAACTGATCTTCAATTATATCTTTAGCCAGAGGGAATTGAACTTGAGGCAACGTAGATGCTTGAGTTGCTGGGAACTATTAATGTGACCACTTCAATGTATCATCCAGAAAGGCCAATGTTGTTGCCGAGTGCTCTGTCTTAGGAAACTCCTACAGGGATTCTTGCAATCGCTTAGTATTGAGGAGAGACCATTGGCTAGATATGTGCAGATAGCTCACATCTTGTCCGCTTGCAGTTCCAAAGAGGAGTGAATGGGATGATATGCTTTTATTGAGTCTCGGTCTTCCTTATCGCGGCAATCCGTGCACACCAGTTTGGAGGATGTGGAAAATTATGTCTCATTCGAGACAAGTATTGGGCGGGGAAGCTAAGGAGGCTGTCCTTGATTTTCTGATGGCGTCTTGTCTGACGGAGCAGATATTTGGGCCCAGAAAGACGATTTTCCAATTAGAGTGATTCTTTGGGCGCCCATTGTTTCTTCAGTATTCATCCGTATCCGATGAGGCGGCAAAGATTATCAATGATCTGATCAACATTATGTGGGTTGCGGATGAGAAATATATGCAGACTTTGTTTCGAGGTGTTTGACATTGCCAGCAGGTCAGTTTGACACCAGCGTGCCCCGGGGTGGGGTGGATCGATGTGGGCGTCGCCGTTCGCGGACGTGATAGGGGGGACGGGATGACTATGACTTGTTGTCGTGGGTTTTGTCTACCACAGTGGGTGGTTATGACGTCTATTTGGTTTTTTGTGTGATAGGCTGACCAAGTCTGCCCAATTCATCCCGGTTCGGGTGAAGGACCAGCAGAAAAGGTCTAGCATATATCAGTCCAGATGTGCGACTACCATGAGTTCCTATTTTCTATCCTATAAATACCGAGGTTCACTTATTTAACTTCTCCATTTCTGGAAGGCTATTACATACATGGTCCTGGTACTCAGTAATATGAGTACGGCATTTCACCCTCGAGACGATGGTCAATCTGAGCGGACCAATTCCGGTAATTGGAAGTAGTCTTTCGGCTTGTTGTGATAGATTTTGTGCAAGAGGATCGACATTTCCCCTTAGCGATTCGCCTATAGTAACAGTTATCACTCTAGTTCCAAATGGCGCCCATTTGAGGCATTGTAAATGTTAGAGAAGAGACTGGTAAGATCCTCCTATTGGTTTGGTTTGATTCGGCGTAGATGGACTCTTTGGGATACAGACATTGCTTGATATGCTATATAGCAAGTTCGTAGGATTTCAGTATATAATTAGTGACAGCTCAAGTCCCGACAAAAAATAGTATGCAGACCGTAAGAGTTAAGGCCGCCTGTGTTTATTGAGGGTTATCATTGTTCTGGCTTCGAGTATCACCCATGAAGTGTGTGATGCGGTTTTGGAAGGAAAGGGCAAGTTTAGCCCTAGTTCATTGGACCTCTTTGAGATTTTAGCCGAGTGGGAGAGTGGCCTATAAGTTTGGCCTTGGCACCTAGTCTTGGTGCGTTCATCCGTTTTTCCCCATGTCATCTATCTTCGTGAAGTAATATTCCCGGATGAATCTCATGTTATTCAACTCGGATTCTGTGGAGGCTTGTGTCCAGACTTGAACATTTTGAGGGGAGCCTATAGCTATTTGGATAGGCAAAGTTCGAAAGCTAGGACCAAAGAGATTGCTTCATGAAGGTTGGCAATGGCTGCACCGATCAGTGGGAGAGGCGCCTTGGGAGACAGAGTCTGACATGCGTGCCAGATATCCTCAACTGTTGAAGCACTCAGGTAACTTTCCTTTTATTTATGGTTTCGAGGACGAACTGATTTTTTAGTGGTGGATGAATGTACTGACCCCTCGGGTTATTTTTGGAAAATAATAAATTATTCTATAAACTGACGTTACTTTATTTATGAGTGACTTGGGTTGAAAAAAATAAAACTAAAAATTAATAGATAGTTAGTGGACTAACTTTCAGTTATTTCAGATTTTATACTATTAGGTCCATGTATATTATTTATATATAAAAATAAGTTATTGTATTGTCATTTATATAGTTAATTTACGAAAAGAAGGAGAGGCGAAAAAACCCTTACCTGAGCGCAACAAGAGAGGAGAAGAACGAGTTGAAGAACTCGTTTATGCAGGCTGGAAAAAAACACAAAAGGAAACCCTTGCGTGAATCCAGTAATTGTTACTTACTCTCATATTTATAAATTTATTAGGGTGTTCTTGTTTGAAACTTAGAAAGGACAAGAGGGTCATATATCTTGAATAAGTTTTTTTTTATATTGTTTTAATGTTGTTTCATTGGCCATTGATAAAATAATCTTAAGTGGAAACAGTTACCACTCCTACTATTGCAGTAATGTAGGCAAATACTGTATAACTATAATATTAGTATTATATGTGACGTGTTGCGTTTTTATTTTATAGGATTTCCACACTGGTTTCAATGAACCCTGTGTTTCTCTATTAGAAAGTGTAATTTTATTATCTCATTATGATCAAAAATTTGATATATCAATAATGGTGATTACATATTGGGATTGATTAATTATACTCTGAAGTTATCCTGTTTTGGAGAAATTATGATATACCCCTAGACTGAAATTTGAGGATATTCAAGTAGTTGGGCAATGTGATCATTGGTATCAATAATTTGACAAATTTTGATTATAAATTGGTGGGTGGTATTTTGGGTAAGGGTAAACACATAAAAATGTGTGAGTGTTGTTAGTTCTGAAAACCTTATTGTGAATATATACTTAATAATTCCATTGGTTCAGACGCTCAACGCAAGGAAGCTCCAGTCTCAAGAGTAATTATTAGATGGCTAAGGCAAGTGGATTTCTAAACTCTTGTTAATCGGACGAAATTCGTCGTATTTCCTTGTGTGAAATTTGAGAAATGATTTGGAGACTTGTGTCTTATTTGTTAGTGTTTGTATTTCTTGTGGCAAATTGTTCTTTGTTTATCAACTAGTGATGCTCCTCCTTTTCATTTGAGCATTTCATTGGCATTGTACTGGACATGGTTGTGGTAAGGATGTACTATTTTCGAGGGTCGTTCGCGCCTGCCCCGATGGATTTATATTTCGAGGACTTCTCGCGCCCGCGAAGGTTAACTATTATTCGCAGTTCGTGTCCGTGCGACCGCTACAGATGCATGGACAGATATGTCCCCCATCGGTCCCGGTGTACGAGAGACACTGGTGTGTATCGTTACTAAATGACTGCATCCACTAATTTTGACATTGCTCTTCATGCTTGCACTTTTTTATTATTGTGACTTGCAACATGTGTTTTGCTGATCTTGTGATTGTTCTATGTGAATTGTGTGATTGTTGAATATTGAGTTGTTATTGAGAAATGTTAAAGCTGATAGGTGTGGTTATTGAGTGGTTTGTTGGTAAAAACTATTAGGCTGTATCGGAGGTTTAGATAAGGTAGGAGACCCGTATTTTTGTTTCACTAACTTGTGTTTAGCAGAGGTTTCTTGTTGTGTGACCATACCTCCCGCCGTGGGTTTTGGTACCTCACCCCTGTCTTCTCTACAATTTTTTTGTAGGTTACGAGCCGGTATTTGAGTGTATAGCTTGTCCATCTCTTCGTTTTCCGAGGCATCATTGTGGAGGATTGTGAGGTACTGCTTGTCATCTCAGCGACGTTCCTACTCAGCTTAATGACTTTGTTTTTACTTGAAAGACACGTTCATTTATATTTCTATTTTGTTTTTCCGAATTCTAATTTTTACATTTAAGAGCTTGTGGCACTAACAAACCTTGTTTTGGGGATTGAATTATTATGAACTTGGTTTTCTTTATATAAAATTGTTGTTTTGATTGTCATTTCTTCCGCACTTTGTTAGATATTGGGTTGTTAGGCTGACTTGGTCTTGGTGGGCATAAGACGATTGCCACACGCTCCGCCCATTTTTTGGTCGTGACAACTGTTGCCATATAAGATTCAAATGTCCAATAATCGTACATTTATGTCAACATATGACATTCACTGATTTCTTTCTTACATAAGATCTATATGTTGCGACAAGAAATTTTTATTTGTTTGGTAACAACAGTCACATAATTGGCACATAAGTTAATTTATGGCACAAACTATCCATCTGTTGCAACATACTGTATTAATTATGTTATAAAGAATTCTTTAAAATCTCATATTTTTTGTCTTTACCTTATCGATTAATGATACGAGAACGTCAATCCATGACAACAACTCATTTGACCTATGCCCCAACAGAGAGGAGATATATGTGGCAACATCTGTCACAAAAAGAAGAACTTTGCACATATGTCACAGAAATAAGTATGTGGGGGGCAAACATATTCACATCAAAAAGATATGTGGCAACATTACACCTAAAGAAGATGATGTGGCAATATAGGTCCAAAGAAAGAAGATAATACAACATATGTCACAGAAAACCAAATATGTGGCAACATATGTCACAGATAAGAAATATGTGGTTAATCTTTTATTGTTACCCCAATCTGGTATCTGTGACCACATAATATCACTTGTGTACAAACATTATCTGCATTTACCAACAACAGAGGATATATGTGGTCAACAGATTAACACTATGAAGTATCAAAAAGATTCAAAAAATAAAATAAAAAAGTTTAACAAAGATCGTGTTGTTTCATATTTCACATTTAAAATTTATTTTTACCTACTTTTCCTCTTTCTTTCTCTCTTTCCGTTCTCACCTCGGTTCCCTTATTTCTTGATAAGTCCAATATTTTGTTATATTTTTCACAACAGCCGTGATAATTGTGTGCGGTTTTTCTTCTACAACAACCAAGCTTGTGCCCTCATCATTTCTAGTTTTTCGTTGATATCTTCTAGATCTTCTAATCTACAAACTAATAGTTTCTTGATATTAAATCAAGACTGTTTTAGTGGTTTTATCACTTATTTGTTTGTAGATGGTAGGGTTTTATTCCTTTTGAAATATTATCGGTTCTGCAAAAAAAGTACATTTTAAGATGTACAATGGCGTCACATGTGACATGTCTGTTGTCAATATTTTCCAACAAAACACGTGCAGATGTTGTCACGAATGTCGCTTCAAGCTTGACTTAATCGATAATTGAGCGATTTATAGAATGAAAAAATTCAAATTCAATCAATTTGGTACTTTGGACCATATTACGCAATAAAAATTGCCTACTAACACTTGGAACCAACAATATTTGTCAACGATGTTATATAACTATTATAAATGGATCTACTTGATCATTGTAATAATGAACTAGTGATGTGATAACCTTTGTAAAAATAATAATTGATATAAGTTTATAAAGATTGTTATATTATACTATAATTTTTGTAACTTAAACACTGTTGTAGGACTTTAATTAGTGTTACATGTTGAAATTAAGTGCAATTTATTGAATACCCCCTCAAAGACCATTTTAAAATATATCATTTGGCCACATAATGACAGTTCTGTTGTCAATTTTTTCCAACATAACATGCATATGTTGCCCCACATGTCCTTTAAACATGATAATCGATAAATTGAACGATTTTAATGGCCAAAATATCAAGTTGGACCAAATTTTAGTACTTTTTGGAACTAAATTAAGGAAAAGAATATGGTGTAGAGGAACACTTGAAATCAATGATTTATAAGTGTTTATATAACTAGCATATTAGTTACTTGATCATTGTATGAGGAACTATTGGTAAATGTAGTCTTTGTAAAAGTAATATGATAGATTGATTAAGGGTTGTTGTACTAAGACCCTAATTTTGTAAACTTTAGACATGTGTTTATAGACTATATATTAGTGTTTACATGTTGAATTAAGGTGCACATTTAATTGACTTAACCCCAAAAGAAAATCAATTTTATGATAACTATGTTGCCGAAATTATACATTTATTTGCAATTTTTCCAACAGAACGTCCATATGTGGCCACATATGTCCATTTAAAGGATGACTTAATCGATAAATGGAGCGATGCAAGAATGAAAAAATTCTTCAACTTGGACAAAATTTTAGTACTTTAAACCATAATTAATCAATAAAATATGATATAGAATAACACTTGAACATGATTTACACGGGTTAATATATTTATTTGGTCATTGGATAATGCCCCCTCGGTGGTAAATTATAGGTATTTGTACAAATATGTGATAGAATTAATGAAGGTTTTTGTATTAGAGCCATAATTTTGTACTTAGACAGTTATAGGACTTATATGAGTGTTCATGTTGAATTAGGTGACAATTTAATTCATTAACCCCCCAACGATCATTTTATGATTACATATGTTGTCATTTATGACCACTACTGTTTGCAATTTTTCCGAACATAACGTGCATCTGTTTTGCACATAGGAACTTTTCTATTCAATTTTCCCAACAGAACTGCCATGTTGCCAACCATAGCACTTCAAGGATGACTAAATCGATAATTGAGCAATTTTAGGGATAAAAAAATGTCAAATTTGGATAAGAATTTGAGTACTTTACAATCGAGTAATTAAGCATAAATCTGAAATACTAACAATTAAAACATGATTGAACAATGTAATTATATAATTACATGTCGACGGAGACGCAGTCATATGTTGCTTACATGTCCTACTAGCTTATCTTTTTTGCCAGCTAGTGTAAGTTTCATATGTTGCACATCTGTCAATTCTGTTTCTTAGTGAAATAACTTTCTGTTTGCTACATATGGCTACAATTTATTGTTTCAATAGGCCATTGTTGCAAACATAACAATCTGTTGGAAACGTGAATGCACATTATTGAAAAAATGCAGGGTGCCCAATGATGATGAATGATTTCCAAAAAAAATAGTTTTTACATATAAAAAAATGGTGTGTGACCCTAATCATTAGATGAAGATACTTTCAATTGAGAGCACAAAAGGGCCCTAATCCATTGGATGAAATTAGTTAATCTGATGCAAGAAGAGAAAAGTTAAGGACCAGCAAACCAGACCAATAATGTTGAAAGAAGAAAAGCTAAAGGAAACGAGAAGATAAGACGACAAGCAAGCCAAACGGACGATCGTATTTCTATCACAATATCATGGTGTCCCCCGTGATGTAGTTTATATGAAAACGATACATGAAAGGGCGTTGGTAGAAAAAGTATATTAAATTTTTTAAGATAGGAACTAATCTATTTATGTGGGGGGTGTATCGGTCCGTGTGATATCAAAAAATTTACGAAGGGTGTCCAAGAATCGCACAAGTTAAAAAAAATAATCTGATGATGGGTGCACCAAAATTTTGAAATCAAACTACGTAACATTAACAATTATTTTTTTTACTTAAGAAATATACTAAAAATTTTAAAACCAAGCCACATAAAATTTAGCTTGAACTTTCATGTTTATTTAATAGGAAGTGAACGAAAAAGAAGAAAGAGAAAGACAAAATTCAGTTTATAATGAAATCATTTTTTACTACAAGATTTCCCAACATCTGGTGACTTAACAACAAGAATCTCACGCCCCAGACCGTCGTGAATGGCATCCATACTAACCACTCGGTGGGAGAACTGTTACTACCACCAACCAAAGCAAGAAATCTAAAACTAAGACATTTAAACTACAACCACGTTACATAACTACGTTAAGTTCCATTACAACTGAAAGTAATAATAACACCTGTATAAATGCAGAAGATAAACCTAGAATTTAAAGTCAAGTACCTAGAAAATGCTAACCAAGTCTAACAAGAAATCTATTGAACATAACAGGAGAATTCATAGCAGGCAGCCCGACGAGTGGTTTCACCCTTGAACTCGAGCATCACTGCACTCCTAATCGGGGTCCTGCAACAATGCACAATGCGTGAAGAATGTCCTGTACTCAACAAAATAGAGCAATGGCAGAATCAGATACAATCACATGTACTCGTAGGATCCGCGGCTATCCCCACTAGTGTAAACATAAAAACAGTCAAAACAACTTTTAATAACATGCATTATATCAACATTTCACAAAGATTCAATTCATCATGGTGTCGTCAACAACACTCTTCAACATGCTTACTCACATAGTTGGATTCCTCCTCACGGAACCCAAACCTCAAATTGTTTAGCATGTCGAAAACGTAGGCGGATCCGAATCAAAATTCAAAAAAAAAAAGAAACAAAAAAAAAAAAGCATATTTCTGCACGTGACAATCTTATCCAACTGTTGCATCTCCGGTAGTGACAACTCCATATTAATACACCATCACAATAACACATCACAGTCAATTTTTGGTCAAACATCCTTAACTATAGCCTCAAACTCCAACTACAACCTTAAGTATCATTCTTATCATAAAACATCCTTCAGTATTTTAATATAAACAATTTTCATCCTTCTACATGAATTTAATTAGAAAACTAATCGATTAATCTCACAAAAAATCCGTCTTGTCCCTTCTATTGTTACTCCTTAATATTCCAAGAACTATTATCACGAGTTTTTCGTAATTGATTTAAGAATTCTGCAAAATTCTTTTAATTTGACTGTCTTTTTTAATTCATTTGTAAACGATTCTCTCCTTTTACTTACCATAAGTATAGTTTAAAGACTGGTTATTTTTCTCCCTTAAATATCGCTATAAGCGACATTCTATAGAGACTGCGCCGCTAAGAATGTAGAATGAACTCAAAATCACAAGACTAATCAATATTGGTCACTTACTCTCGAATAGATTCCCCAAAACATCATACAAATTACTTGGTTAAGAAAAAGATAAAAAATAATTATCTTCACTTCTTCGTTTACGAAAAAAAGCAATTATGTTACCCTCACACTGCCAACTCCTTTTAGTTTCCATAATACCAGATTGTCCTCAATTTTTTTTATTATTTTCAGAACTTCTTGTAGAAAAGTAATGAAATTATGCATAATAATCTTTTGTTGATAGTTCCCACATTACTGCTTCATGTTTTTCGTAAGATTCCTTAGTTTTGTTTTCACATTCTACACAAATGATTAAATTGTTCACTTACAAATACTTAAAGGCTGTCTGCGGCTAAAAATGAATCCTTTAAGGATTTAGTTCAAGTTTTGAGTATGTTAAAAGATCTTTTCGTCTGCTAACAATGATACTTTAAGGATTTAGTTTACAGTTGTAGGATATAGTTGGACTGATGTTTTGGCCAAAACTTCCTCAATGACCAAGTAATCATGATTTCAGTTTTCAACATCTATGATCAATATTGCACACATGCATACTCATACAACGTATCACAATGAAACAAGAACAAGTAGATCTCACTAGATCTAGAATCATGACCATCAACCTACCTTCCTCGAAACAATTGAACTCTAGAAACTGATCCTTCCTTTTCTGTATTCCGTTCCGCTTGTTATGGTCCTAGTCAAACAATCACAATCCACTGGTAACAACAACATCATAATTACAGGAATCACAACATCTATGAACCCTATTCACTATATCCCAAACTAGTCAATTGGGTTTTCATTACACCATATGTATTTATCAAGAAAAACCTTTCCCAGCAACATTGACACATTCTATTACGTTCTACGGATCGAAAGTTAATTCGTAAAATGAAAATTTTATCTTTAGCTTCATGAATGATGAAAAATAAGTTGGAATAGCACAATGGTCATTTCTAGCTCTAAAAGTCAAAAAGTGTCAAATAAGATCGTTTTGGGGTTTTATTTATAATTTATTTCGTGTCTATCCCGCTACAACGTCACCTATCCCGTTGTAGTGATAAACTCAAAGCGTCAAGGGATACGAGGCAATGAAGCTCCATAATGGAGGTTCAAATTCCCCCTTTCCACAACACACTCTTAACCATTAACACTCAAACTACTCTTAAGCCTTGATCTAATTTTCGGAGATCCTATTTAATCCAACTTCAAATTCCTTAAAGTCGTGCGGATAGCCGTACCGAGTTTATCTAACCAATTATGTAATCAAGTTCCTATTTACTTCACCCGATTTCTACCAGATTTTCCTACACCATAATGACTTCGATTTTCTTCAAATTTGAACAAGGTTTGGAAATTACTAATACTAGAAAAAAGTTTTATCAGACCTGTTTTTTCTTGTTGGTATTTCTATAACGACGAAACTCAATCATTATAAAGATATGAAAAATAAAGCGTACATTCAACGAGGTTTTATTAAAAAATCACTATATCGAATCCTTTTTTACTTTTCCGTATCTTTATCCGGCGTAGAAAATTAGAATTTGGGCTTATTAAATTTTAAATTCAAATAATTTTTTTAAAATTTATTGAAAAGAAACAACATGAATTGAATTTAAAGTTTACGATGTTTTTTGTTTGTTTATTTTTTAAGTTGTAGTCTTGTATTATTGAGATTTATTCCAAAAGATAGTATGAGTTTTTGAACTAGTTGTAAAAAATAACTATTTATTAACAATGATTAGGTCTCTAATTAAGATTTTTAATAGATAATGTATTAATTTTGAATTATTAAAAATATAACTGATTTATTAACTATAATTAAAAAGTAATTAGGAGTTTTTTGAAAATGTAAAATAAATGCTTCAAGCTTGTGTGTGCACACATTTATAAACCTTCATGTTGGACCGTTGGGCTAAGATACTTAGGTGTGCTTCATGGTATCCAAAATATGTTATTTAACCATTTAAAGTATAATTTTACTAATATACACGATGTAATTTTTTGATAATGGCTTCCAACTTGGCACTCTGAGCTAGTGTCCCTCCCACACCAAAACCCCCCCTTGTATATGCATCTAAGAGTATTAAGGCGAGGAATATTTAGTTATAAAAAAAAAAAAAAAAAAAAAAAATTATCATATAGACATAATTCATACTATCGATACCTTACTGCCTTCACCCCCCCCCCCCCTCTCCCCATCTCACTAAGTTTAATGTATCAATTTGGAATCCATAACTTAAAAACATCCATCTCCTTAAAAATTAGCCATAAAACTGAGTCCTTATCTTCCCGCTTCCCCCCTACAAATCTCGACTTCTACTTCATGTTTTCTCAAGTTTCGTAATTTGGAATTAGTGAACGTGTCATAAGTTTAAGTAAATGACTAAAGATTTAATTTTCTCAAGTAAATCTATGACCATGATTTAACTAATAAATATAATATATATTTTTGTATTAAAAATTATTATAATATCACAATCATAGCAACATATTATCTTGTACATAAATATAGGAAAATAAAATTTCTTCCTAATTACTTTTTTTTTACATGGGATCTTTTTTACTTTTCTTTTAAATATTAAATTGCTACCGAATATAGTTAATATAATATTAATTTCGGAGGAAATAGAGGGGAAAAAAGGCGAAATATAATAGGAAAAATAATACTTTTCAATAGCTAATGGTTAAAAAGAAAAATTCAATGAAAAAATGCAATAAAATGTTAACTTAAAAATAAGATAAGATAAAATAAAATAAAATAAAATAATCATGCCAAGTAAAAAAAATTAGGAAGAAAACTTTTTCCCCCTTACAAGATAATATGTAGAGCTGTCAAAATGGGTTTGACCCGCTACGTCGGTTCAACCCAACCCTTGAATTAAGTAGGATTGAGGCTAATTTTTTAGGTCTATTTAGGAATGGGGCTTTTTAGCTTAACCTCATTTGGTCTGTTAGCCTCATAGGCCAAATCCGCGGGTTATGATTATTTCAAAATAGGATAAATTACTTATATACACACCTTATTTTTTATATTTTCTATTATTTCCTTCCATTTTAAAATATCTCCAAAATCCCTTTTTTTTCCTCCCAGCCCACTTTTGCAGATAATAAGTTTCAATATGCAAACACACGTTTTTTAATTGTCAAATTTCATCACTCCCTGAAGTCTCGCCCCACTATCACTTGCCACTCAATCTACTTCCTTTTTCACGCCCTCAATCTTTACTTCCTCTCTTTTTAATTTTCTGATTTTGTTCTCTCTCCTGTCATTAAGTTCTCTTCATAACTTTTTTCAACAACTCAAGTAAATTTTCTCTCCACAATTTTTTCCAGATAACTAACGGATCTCCTTTCTTTCCACCTTCACAAAATTATACGAGATAAGTGAAAGAGTTAAGTGTATCGACATTACACATCCGTTTTCATGAATCCTCTTTTGTTGGTGAAATCTCTTTCCATTGATGGCGGTGAAAAAAAAGATACGGAAATTGATATAGGGAAAAGATAAAAGTGGGGGGATTTTTAGTAATTTTTTTTTTGCTTTTCAGCATATCAAATGTTTTGACTTCTTTTTTTTTGATTCTTTGTTTTCAATTCTCTATAAACATATGGTATTCACAATTTTAATGTATCCAGTTGATTTTAATTTCTTAAACTAATGTATAATGCCTTTCGTTGATTGTTCAATGTATACTCGTTTATTTTGATTCATTAATTAGTCACGTTTGTCTTATTAATGAATCATATTCGATATATAGGTGTTTGATCCATACCCTAATTTTGTTCATATTCTATTAGGTTTATCACATTCATTAACTGTTGTTGATACATAATTCTTACATATATCTGTTACATGTTTCAACTTCTTTAATGTTACCTCCATCTTATTCAAATTTTGGAAAAAGGTTATGCGGTAACAAATTTAGTTGTGTGTTATATATCTGCACTCTTTATATTTGGTTCGGCGGTCCTTAACCCACTTAAAAGCGATGTATAAGTAAAGTTTTACCCATAATAATCTTGATACGAATCATAATGTTCTGGTTTTTCTATAACTGGAGCCCGATGTATCAGAACCCAACAATAGGTATATACCATTTTATTCTTGGGAAAATCAAAATTAATTTATACTGATTCTTATAAACTACATACAGTATGTTACATCGAAATCAAATATTGTACGGGAATCGTTACTTATCTAAGGTATTTATAATAGATTACACAACTACTTAATTACATATTTTCCGCATTAAGGCAAACACTGTATTTCTTCCAAGCATCAATTACACATAGCGACACATTTTCATTGTTAACCATCTTGTACAACATCTACTAGATACATTATAAGAAACCAATTGGATAACAACCTTCCAAAATACCGAGATGGTATATATATAAATAATCATCCACAATGTTTTCTTGATTAAACAACTAATTTACATTCTGTGTCATTGTTACACTATTTATATATGTAACAATATACATACTTAATCCTGATATACTTATACGAATTTGTTATACACGCACTTGGTTAAAAATGTATTTGATCCATTTCAATTGTTAATCTATTTATTACATGTATCCTATACAATATATTATAATGATACACATTTATACAAAACATATTCAGATAGAAAATAATGACCACATCATAATTCATAGATTCAAAATTACAATACACACGCGTCGTTTACTGCCAATGTTCAGACTTACTAGTATAACATCAAAACGCCAAACGAAAAAAAACTATCTTCCTTCAACCTTTTGCAACAAAACTCTTACACTTGTCCCATCAATCAATTCCGTCGGTAGATCCTAGGAGTACCAACCTTTTTCTTGATAAAGATCATTTTTTGGGACATTTCTGAAGTGGTGTCTCTAAAATTCTCAATAGAAAGACCAACCATATGTGAATTGTTCCTTTATATATCGTCTAATTGGGTTTCCTTCTTGTTTCATGATTTTCTTCTCAGAATTTCATTATTTGCTTACACGCGAATTGAATGACTTTCAAATCAAATTAAAACAGGTAATAAAGGGAAAGATTGAAAAGGGGAATAAAAACCTTACTAGTTGTGCATAGGATATCATGTTAAGCATGGTATGCAACACCCAGGTTGTTCAATCAATTTTTGTTATACATTGAATTCCAAATTACTCACACTTTATTATATTCACGATTTTGAATTAATGACTTCAAAACCATGATCGGTGTCCAATCATCCCCCCGCTCGACGAGACTTGCGATGCAAGATTTTGAATATGATGGAGTAAGATGAAAATTGAATCTTTGAATATTGTGAATTTGTTTGGTAATTGAATATTGGATAAAATGCAATCATTTGTGATTTGTGGGAAAAGGAAATCGGTAGTAACGTGATATGTGGGGAAAAATAGTTCTCCGTTTAATTGTGGCAAAGAAAATCAGTTTTTATGTTAAACATTTACAATATTAAACAACCAAGAAACCCAGTTTATAAGGTATCATATTAAGATATCTAGATGAACTTTATGTATCCTATGACTATCTTTTTGGGGATTGTTTTTTTTTTTTTTTTTCATAAAATAGAACAGAGTCAGGGGGATAGAAGCTAATTTAGGGTCAACACTATGGGATTTAGGTAATCCCTTTACTACTGCAAAAATATTTTTATATATATTTTTTTAGTAGTGTTTTATTGGTAAAGTTTTTATCAATACATATTTTTAAAATAAAAATTAAGTACTTTCAACCTAGCTAGTTTATTGTGGGAGGAAGTGGTGGGAAGGATCCATCGATTTTTTTTGTTGCAGAAATTTACTTTGACATCATGTAATTTTGTAACAATTCACCGAAGTGGTGTGGATTCAATAGTATATTTTTATTTGGATTATAAGGTATTCCCGAAGTGTGATTCAATAAATGAAAATTTGTAATAATAGTGATGTCGTAGTCATAGACTCACCACGTTCTTACTCTTTCTAGAGATCATATGGGTTCAATTTTTTGTTTGAAGGGTCAACCCCGTCCCAACCCATTTAACTCGTAGCTCGTTAGGTTGGGGTGGGTCACCCATTTTGACTCCGTTATAATACAGGATTTTATTATAATTAATTTATAAAATATATTCATTAGTTAAATCATGATTAGAGATTTACTTTGAAAAATTAAATCTTAGCCATTAATTTTAATCTATGTCATGTGTCATTAATCCAAAAAAAACATTAGAATTGAGAAAAATGAGAGAAAAATAAATGGAGAAGAATCCATCCATTCTCAGACTTAATTATCTTAATGTTTGTAAACGTCATCTAATCGATCCATTAATCCATCCTCCTCTTCCATTATTAACCGTCTCCAATGATTGGTCAACTCAATTTTTATTTTACCCTCTTTGGTTCTCAGTAAACAGCTTTCCTTCATGAAAATAAAAGCACTATAAATCAATTATTGAAGTTTGTAACTGTATTTAAATTTTTAAACAATTATTACCTTATATATTTATTTTTATTATTACTTTTCAATTTGGATATATTTTAATTTTCTCTAGATTGAATAGTTATATCCAACAAATTATTCCTTGAAAGTTCATTAATTTAGATTATTCTTTATTTACTTAATGGCCAAATTTAAATATTTCATGATCAATAAATAAATTTATATCAATTTTTAGTATTTAGATTTTTTCATCTTTTCACCTTCACTTAAACCTCGGACACCTCCTGTAGCCTATTGCTTCATTGTCAAAATGGGTCTAGGATACTCAAACCAAACTTGTCGTTACTATAGGTAAGAATTTAAGAGACACCTTATATCTATTGGCATTTAACATAATAGAGGAACGTGATGAATCACAAGATACCAGTGCCATTGAGAAGATGATGGTCCATTTTTTGAAAAGGTATGCGTCTTTATGGTAGGTCCAATTTTTGAATCATGAATTGCATTAATTGGAAAGAAATTACAGAACTGATATAATTAACTTTTTCTTGTGTATGGGAAAAATTTAAAAGCAACCTAAAATTTAGCTTAAATGCTTGGTTGAATTCTTGAAATATCCACTTTCCATTAAAGAAGAAAATTTTGGAGTTGCGGATGGAATATTAAGAGTGTGTAGCTTTGGAAATTTGAGAAATTTGGAGGTGAATACAAAAGGAAAAATGTTAGCTGCAGTGAAATAAAAATCCCATTCAATCGAGGGGAAGTTCGAGATTAGACGAATTATTTCTCTCGAGATGAATAATAAACTCAATAATATCACTGAAAAAAAATTCAAGGATCAGGATTAAAATTTCATATATTTGATTTAGCATTAATATGATATAATGCGAATTGAATGTAGTTTATTTATTTTTAAAATCAATAATGAACGAGTAGTTGTGTTTGAGAGTAATGTAACCACGAGCATACAACAAAAAACTCCTTATTTGTTTAGCACTAATATAATATTATTCTTCATGTTCCTTACTCATTGTTGCACATTATGCACTTAATTTTAAATGAATTGTAACTTCTAACTGCATGCTTGTTCTTATCTTGATTGAGTTGGCAAATATAAAAATTTTAATCAAGCTTTTAACTATGAACAGATGATGCAGGTTTTGTAGTAGCTATGTAACCTCTCGGAACGTGGAAAAACTAAAAAGTTGAGAGCTGGCTTCAAGGCTTGGGAAGAAAAGAGAAGAAAATAAAGATCAAGATGTCCTTCAAGAACGTTAAGGTTCGGCTAGCGAGAATTTGTCACGCGTGCTCCTTATCAAGGTATGTTGAGGGTTGGTTCATTGCATCCACACACAACATGTTTAATCAACATGATTTCTATTATTGATGAGTAAATCTTGCAAGTTTATGAGACCAACTCCAACTACGACCTTCAACTGCAACCGACAAACAAGAACGGAACAAAGACAATGAAAGGGGATTGCAGATCGGGCAGTCTGTAGAGAAGGCTGTTTTTAATCCTTTTGGTCGGTAGATTGCAGTGTACCTTTAGTGATCTTGAATTGTGTTTTTCGGACAGATTTTGCGATTCTAAAGTAATTAAGGGTATTCAGTAATATTAGGGACCCTAAGTATTTTGGGATATCCTGGAACGTTTGGAGAGGTTTAGAGTTGACAAATCTAGAAAAGAAAAAGTAGAAAAACTCGTCCTGATAGGCCTTGAGGCGCTCACCTACCGAGCCCTTCAGGACAGACTCTGTCCCGTCCGGACTGCGCACCGCGCCCAGCCAACCTGAGTCAGTGTTGTCCGTCCAAGGCTTCTGGCACCCCCCGCCCTCTTAGGTGCCAGGGTCACCCTGGAGTTCCCATTTTTCCCTCCATCTTTTCGTACTAGTTCCCCTAATGATTTACCTATCATTCACTAGTTGATTCCAACACTCTAAAGTCCCTCTAATATCATGAAATCATCCATAATAGGAGATCATGTACGCTGATCCATAATCCGTCAAGGAAGTTAAGACAAATCCAACAGAAGCTAGAGACAATCAAAGTCAAAGCAAGTCAAGTGAGTTCTTAAAGTCTTACAATAGTTTTCAACAAACTTTCTTTTAACTTTGGGTTTAAAGCACTTAGTCACAAGTTTAAAAGCGAGAGTAAAGATTGGATTTCATTCATTCTTAAAAATTATAAGGATAACTAAATATCCCTAAGAGTTTACAAACGTTTCACATGTTAACAAAGTAAAAAAGCCTTCGGACAGTGGTTAATATAGAAGAATAGTTTTTATAAATGAACAAGCAGGAAACTATGATTTCCAATTAGATCTTTGTATAAGCTAATGTTTGAGCACGCATTTTACTCACCAGAATACGTATGTTTTAAAACATAAGAGCCAATATTTATTTTGGGTAGTAATTGGCCAACGATTGGTGATGCGAGTTTCATAGTAACTCAAAGTCCCATGTAAAACAATGTAAGCTAGAGGTGTATCAAACCTAAAAACCGATCTAAACCGAATCAACCGTAATAAAACCGAGTCCAAACCAAACACAACCCCGAATAGTGATTGGTTGTTGGAAAAACAAAACCGCTATATTTGGGTTGTGGTTGGGTATCAACTACCAAAACCAACCCACATTATAGTACATACTTTTAAAACTTTTATTTTATACGTAAATACTTACTTTCAACTATAATTTTTAAAGAGCCTTATACCTTTTTCATCGTTATTACTCTTTTTTAATATATTTTATGTCATTTTTTGAAGTTAGAATGATAATGAGATAATAAGATTATAATCCATACATGTATTTGGACTTATATGAATTAAATAGAAAATCAAATTAATACTAATGCAAAAGAAATCATTTAATACTAAGAAAGGACAATAATATTGAATATTTTTTTTTAAATGTGTTTTTACGCGATTTAATTATTTATTTTTTTTTGTTTTGGACATATTTTAGTGTCCATTAATATATTATATTCTTGTGGTTTTTTCTTTTCTTGATCAATAACTTATATAGTTTGCAAAGTACGAAACAGAGTGGATAAGACTTAAAAATTGAGAGAAGCAAGAAGGAGGAAAGTAAGAACCCAAGTGACATGGACGGAGAACTATATAACAAATAAAGGGTTGCGTCAGAGGGCTCGCAAATCGAAGGATAAGAAAGGACGGTGGGAAGAAGCGGGGTCGTAGGAACGGGAACATGGAAACAGAGGGGAGTGGAAGGAAACCTATTTGGTAGGATCAAAAAAAGAGTTTGAAGTCCAGTAAATTAATAATGTTTGTGTATGAATACTTTTTATCGAAACCAAACCACAAAACTCTAAATTGACAAACTCGAGTTATGTTTGGTTTGGTTTTGTCAATTCAACAATCGACACAAATGGTTTGGTTTGATATTGAAAAAAACCTGAACCAATTTGCTCACATGTACAACCCTACAATGTAGAATCCATGGGTAAGAACGGTCATACTTTTTTAGATTGCCCTTTCCATAGTATACTAGTGGATCCATTGGCCGTTCAATTCCTATAACTCTGGCAAGTTAGGAAGGTCGGGCACGGGACCGAAATGACGTTATCATCACTACTAAGCCTCTTGAGTTGATGGTTGTTGATGGAGAAGCTCCCATAGAAGTAATTGTATTTATTTATATCCATCATTATTTTGTTATTTTTTCACGTACATTTCCGATTTATTATATTAATTGTAATAGATTCATCAAAAGTTTACAAAATGTTTCGAGTCATATGTTCTTATATTGCTTATAACTTTTAAAACATGCACTATTGAATAAGAGTTGCAAGTCGTGAGTTGAACAAGCCCAATATCAAGTGTTTCTTTCTACTCTTTTTAACATTAAGTGTATTTAGCATGCCAACTCTGGTATAAACGCTACATGTCATGTTACTGCATACCGTTGGCTCTCTTATTATGATGCAGACGCAGGTACGAGGTGACGACATCCATCGCACCAACCCGGTTAATTCCAGTGAGCATACCCAGATCTGTTGGAGCCCTTGCTTCTTTCTGCAGGAATTCGGTTTATGTTTTCTATTTAGTTTCATTAGGATGTTTATGGGGCCTGTCCCAACCTCCATCCTCGTTATTAGAGGCTTCATAAGCAATTAGTCCATTTAAGATGTTCATTTGTGTCTTTTGTTATACATTTTGATGTTTTTTAAGACTTGAACTCATTGGTTCATTTGGCTAGATTATTACTATTGGAGGTATATTTCCTTGAAAATGTATTTATATTAAAGTTAAGTCCTTTCTCCCTGAGTTAAGTCAGTCCAAGCCAAAGATTTTGGCTCGAGGATTAGCAATGACACGAGTACAGTTCCCGCTCAGCATATAGGCTCGCAGCCATGACAACTATTGATACAACTTCATTATTGCATAGAAGTTTAATGTACTTGATTTCATTACTCATTTTTTTAAAAAGTTTTTACGTCAAACTTGCTGCTAGTAATTGACTACTAAGAAAAGGTGGAACACCGCGTGCGCAGTTCTCAACTCTTTCTTTCGTTTGCAAATAAAAAAAAAACAATATAAAAATAACAGCGAAAAAAGAAACTCCCTAATTAGAATGATAGAGAGAAAAACAAAACGGAGGCACACGACTCTTCTGTATACTCCTTCATATTTTTCATAAGCAATGGTAAAGAAAATATGAAGGCTGCGAATACATGCAATTTTATAAGTGAACCCATTTGATATTGATATACTCCCTCGCTCACTATACTTGTTTATTTCGATGTAAAAATAAGCTTTTGCTTTTATTTAGTACTTTAAGCATATCAAGAAGGGAAAATAAATTTACTAGTATTTTTAACTTTAAAAAATTATTTTTTCTCAAATTATTCCCACACTCACTAAGGACTATTATAATAAATAAATCAATAAATATGATATTAAAATATTCACGTCCTATATGGGTTTTTTATCAAGAATATACACTTTTTATCAAAATAGTATTCAATTAGACTGACAAAAAATATATGGAATAACTGTTATTATTTTTGTCGTTTAAATTAGATTGTAAATGCTTTAAAGTGATTAAATAAGTCCAAAAATTTTAGTCTTGAAAATTAAAATTAAATCTGACAAGAGCAAACAACATTTAATGAATTTTTTCGTTATCACTATTCTAATCTACCATACTGTCATTAATACACTCTTTTACGAATTAAATAAGTTTAATCAAAGCAATTATCACTATAGACAGACATGCAAAAATGTGGAAGCTGTGAGCTCACATGAGTGTAATTAACTATAAAGTTCACAGGAATTAAGTAAGTGTCTCTCAAGAATTTGTTATAAAAACCCCCACTTGAAAAAATACTCAAATCATAAAATCATGACACCTTCTCTCCCACATAGTTACAAGAGGATAATCTAAGTGTAAGATTGCAAGAAATTGCTACGCATCAATCTACCAAAGTAAAGGCATGGATTGGTCATAGCGGTCTACAACTAATCAAAGGTTGATTGGATACCACCCAAGATTATGCTTCAAAGGTATCCCTTGCATGTCCACCACATTTCAAGCAGAAGATACCGTGAGTATCATTCGTGTTACTACTCCAAGGTCGAGAACTACTTGGTTAAAATCATTTTATTGCTCTAATGAATCAGTGCAAACATCCTATTTTGTGAACCTAAATCAATCCTTTACTTGTTACAATCCTCATGTGGCTTGTTCCATTCTTGAGCATGAACCTATTGTTTATGGTCACGTTACCTGATTTTTTTCAAACTTCACGTCACCTAGACTTGTTGGCAAACGCACATCCATTTGCTTCATTGCCAATCATCCTCGAGTTCAAAAACCAAACTTATTTACTTTTATGTAAGGGAACCTCCTAAAGGACACTTTTATTTCTCTGTGGCATTTTGCAAACAATTTAAGATGATCAGCACAAAGATTACCAATTCCATTCATGAAATGTTGATCTTTTTTTGCTGAAGGATTGAGCTTTCTGGTCCATTTTTGGAATCACGTTGTTTTGGATTATGGAAACAAGCATACGAAAATCCCTCCCAAGTAGTTTTTCTTAAAAATTTACGAAGAAATTAAATCAAACCAAAAATTCAGCTAAACGCTAGCTGAATTTTTGGAAGGTCCATTTTCTCTACCGAGGAGAAATTGGGGCGTGGTGGATGAAATCTTAAGGAATGTGCAGCTTTGAGGAATTTGCAAGTTTTGTATGTGGAATACAACTGCTAACGTTTGTCATCGAGAAGGAAAATAAAGTGTTCTTTCGTCTAGGAGCAATTGGAAAGATATTGGAAAGAATTATTTTAACTACAGAGATGACATGATAAGCCTCAATCATAGTCACTTGAAGAAAGTTTCGAGGAACCGGGATTGAAGTTTCAATATGTCCTAAAAATTAATTAGTACTTAATAGGCTATTGTTTATCCAATTCACGCAATTACATAATTTTGAAAGTAAGTATCCACTAGTGTGTTTTGAGATAATGTAACAAGCTAGACACAACAAAGTTTCTCTTTTGTAATTAATACTCTTCTTAAAACAAAATTTTCATTCACTCAAATTTGTTGCAAAATTCAATAGTAAAACTAGTATTTTAATTCGATCTTCTTGCAGTTATTCGGAAAATTAAGCAAAATTCATGAAAATTAATCACTCTTGTTGCAAGTAAGTTTAAAATGTTAAATATGTTTAAATTTATATAAATATATTTTTATATTTTGACATATTATATGATATAAAGTACATAAATCAAAGCAATCTCGCAATACGGACAAAGAAGTTACGTTGTAAAACTCAATTATTCAAAAATCCAAAAGTCTAATCATATTATCACGTATATATTTTTAAGGAAAAGAAGTAAAAATAAAATAAAAATAACTACAGCAATATTACAACACAAAAACTAAATAAAAACATTTTTTCTAAAAATACACTTTATAATGACTCGGAAGGTCATTTTTGAAAATTTTGAATATTAATATAACTTGAGTTAATTAATTGATAGTTAATAGATTAAAGTGCTAATTTATTTAAAATCTTGTACTATTTAATTTATATCAAAATAAAATACTAGGGTTTATCAATTTTAAGAGATCATTATTTTAGAAGAGAAAAGAAAGAGGAAGGACGTAAGTTTGATGTCATTAATGCTAAAGGCATTGGGGATTACGCATTTTTGCTGTTCAACCGTGAGTTTTCTTGTTTCTTAATAGATTATTATATGAATTCTTAATGGACAATAATACGCAATGAGGCAAAATAAAAGGAACTAACATATTTAACTACAATTAGTTTCCTGTTTTGTATATAATTCTCATTAGTATATAATGAGATAGATTAACTAATGATTAAGTGTATTATATTATATTAAAAATTATTAGGATGATATTCTGAGAGAATTGAACTTATTCTGGATTTGAAACTTGAAATATGTTAATTCGAACTTTATATTGATGTCAAGATTTAAGACTTAATTAGTAAACCATGGTTGGAATTTTGGGGTCAAGGTTAAACCCACTTAATATGAATTATACTTTTTCCGAAATCTTATCGTGATAATTAATGTGAAAATTGTGCTTTGATTTTAGAAGTACACGAAAAGATGAGAAGACTCAGTTCCCGTATGAATTGTATCATTGTTTAGGCAAGTGGATTTCTAATAACTTTACTAAGTATATGGATGCAATAGTTATTTTCCTTGTGATATATGTTTTTGGGTGATTGGGACTTGGTGGATATGTTGACTTGTCCACATTGAATTAATTCCTAATGATAAAACAAATGTATAAAGAGGCATGTGTAATATTGCTTGTGTGTGTATACGGAAATAGTTTTGAAGGCTTTTTTAAATCATTGTTGATGTTTTGTTGTGGAATTGCGCAATGTTATGAAATTGTCATACCCTCTTTATTTGTGTGAAAATGTCATTTGCATTATTTTAAGACATTGGTTGTGACAAGTGTATTTTCATTGAGACAGAACGAACTAAAAAGGATGTACCTTTTCGAAGACGTTATCCGCGCGCCGCGCTAATGACTAATTCAGGGACGTATCCGCGCGCCGCGATGATTACTATACTATTATCGAGGGTCGTGTCGTCGCCGCGAACAGCTGCATGGACATATATGTTCGCCCTGGATCCCCGGACTGAGAGACAGCGGGTGGTTCATTTGGTCAGGCGTATAGACATTATACTTGGACATTGCTAATTCCTACCTTGCATTCCTTACATTACACATCCTTATTGTGATTGATTGAATAGTGGCTTGTTGTTGGGGCGATATATAATTGTTGAAGTATTGTGGTTGAGTTATAGTAATTTGTCAAAGTGTGTTTTGGGAGGATATGTACTTGTCAAAGTTTTGTTTGTGGAGGATCTGGTAAATTGTGAGCTGTTATATGGGTTGATTTTTACATGCAGGTTTAATTTGCGGATGTGCGCTTTGGGTTGGTAGGAGTACCATATTTTTGTTCCTACTTTTTTTTTAGGATTTACGTGGTGAGTAACCGTGTGGTTTTGTTACTCACCCTTGCTTTTACAATTTTTTTTGTTGATTGTAGCCCGATCCTTTTGTGATAAATCCTTCTTTGCCCGGCTTTTTTGAGAGTTTGGTGAGAATAGTTGTGGTCTAATCAGCAGACTTTCTTTCTCCTTAATTATGATTTTTGTTTCTATTCTAGAAACAAGTTCATTTGAGATTTGAGTTTTCTTTTGAATCTATTATAATACTTTAGCGGCTTGTAAACGTGACAATCAAATTTTGAGAGTATTTTTAAGTTGATAGTAATTTTTCCGCGTTTTATTATAATAATTGCGTTTTAGGCTGACTTATCTTGGTGAATAAGACGAGTGTCATTACATCCAATTTTAAATCATGACACACTTTCTAACAAATATATTCTTGAAAGTATAGTCAAACAAATTTTTACAATTAATCTACGGTGTCGTGTGGCTATCTAATTAAGGAACTTGATGTGATTAAATTTCGTAGAAATATGTAGATTGAACTTGAAGGGAATTTCGAGGTATTTTGTGATGCTTCTTTAAATTTCTACTTTATGATTTTTTTCATGATATATCATTAAATTTGTAATCTACAATATCTAAATATGCAATGCTCGATTGTCATTTCTGACTCAAAAACATAAGAATTTATTTAAATAATGGATCAAACAAAATGATTTATGATTTCAAATGAATTGATGAAGTAATAAGCTGCATACTATTTTTAAAAAAAAATATAACTAGTAAAATCATTGATCAAAAAGAAGGGCACATTACTTCTTAGATCTTGATAAGATAATAATATTCATTGGTGTTTAATTATACGAGAAGTTAAAATATAATATAATATAAAATAAAACAATAAAAATAAAAATTAAATTAAAAAGTTTAAATAATAATTTTCTTTTTCTTATTAATTTTTTGTTAAACTTACAAATTTATTTGAATACTTTTATAAAAAAATATTGTTTAAATTTTCAAATAATTTACTTAGAAATTTTATTATCATGTAATAATTGCACACATAGATTTTTTCAATGAATTTTGTTTGGTTAATATATATAAAGAAATATTTTTTTTTTTTTATTACAATCTTATAAATCTTATGTAATTTATACATTTGTATTTTGGAGACATAAGTTTGATGCATTAATAGGTCATTTATTTTTTGAAATGATGATTTACCGACATGTCATATCAATAAGAGTAAAAGCAGACTTTTGAGATATTTAGTAATTTTTGGATTAAAAAAATATAATATTATTTACTTACCGAAAGCATAAATTTCAAAATACATAATTAATATTATTGTAATAGTTAATTGACCTATAATATTATTGATTCATTATACAATTTATAATTAATTGATGTGAATTAGCATTTATGAGTGATTTGTATATCAATATTTTTTTGAACGTATAGTATTCAAAATGATAATATTATAGTACATTTCAAAAACTTATTTTTCATAATATAAAAAAATTAAAAGCTTAATTACAATAAAAGATTCTTAAGTATGAAAATTTATTCTTTAGTTAAATGAATTTAATGAATTAAATTAGTTTATTATTTAGAAAAAAAATTCTTAAATGACATGTCATGCCAATTAAGAGAGAGTAGAACTTTTGAAGTGTCAAGTATATTAAAAGGGAAAATGGTAATAATTAAGTGATATTTTGATTTCAAGCGGGGGGACGGAAAAAGAAACCGCTCCGAGAAAAAAATTGGGTTCCCAATGCTTCCTCCACGTTCAACGAGATTCGCCACCTCGAGATTCCACAAATTAAGCCATTAAAGACGAGTATGGCCGGGCGTTTAGGCTAATGCCATTGGGGTACGTAAACGAGGAATAGATCACTGGTCGAAAAAAGGGATTCCCTTTGTCCTAAGAAATTGGCGTTGAGAAAGGCATGGCATCTAGAACCTTTCAACAGAGATAGTGCTTATTTTTCAACTCTCTCACACATGGAATCTTATTCAACCATATCTGCCCTGGTTTACTTACTATCGACGAATTTGTAAGGGCAAGATGAAGCTTACAGAGGGTGCCATCAAAAACCGGCCCCAGGATTTGAGAATAGGGTGGGAGATTCTGGATCTAGTGCCTGTGAATCACGGATCAAAGAGCAGATTTCTGGAGATATTCTTCACCACGAGTTCGTGGCCGGTGGAACACTGATCACAGAAGCCAGCAACGCCAGGTTTAATGGTTATCGTGTGGATCTATTAAGTATTTAGAGAGCGCTTTCTTTCTTTAAAAGAATAATATATTTTTTAAGATAAGTCTATAAATGAAAATGACCTTATTGGAAAATGACTCCTACAAAAAAGAAGTCCACTCCAATAAAAAAAATAACAACAAAGACACCTAAGCCAAAAGTAGTTAACACTCATAGGTCATTCCTGTGAGACAATAACAGAGAATTAATTCCTTGATTAATAGGGGAAAAAAAACCAAAACCAGTGTACCATATTTCATGTCCGATGAATTACTTGTTTTTTAGCTATATATTAGAGATCAAATTATTTTAAGTGTATTGAAAATTAATACCATGAAAGGTGTGCTGGGTAGAACCAGATATATTAAATCATTTTGAATGAACAATAATATATACAGGATTTAGTGACACGTATGTGATATGTAGCATAATAAGGGCTATGGAACCACTTTTTACAAACGGGGAGGGAGGGGGGGGTTGAGGCAATGTGTTTTGAATACGTAACAAGACATGCGTAAGTTTTGAGATAAAAAATATAAATTTCATGGATCTACGGAGCGTAGTCTCATATATACTCAAAATTTCATCGTTTATTACTAATAAAATAAAAGTAAATCTTTCAATAATTTATGATTTTTATTTGACATAAGTATTAATAATCAATTATGAAGACAAAAAGTATTATAATTACTTCATTACACCATTAATGAAAATATGATTTAAAGCAAAAAAAGTTTTTAAATTAAAGTCATACGTTTTTACGCCCATGACTTATATTTTATGCTTGGGGATAACGCCTCAAATTTAGGATTTACACCTTATGAATCTATGTCTTTAATTTGTGTCCTGAAGCGCTTTTGACGCTTTTGGTACGCCTCACCCCGAAAACGTTTTTGAAAACTCTGATAAAAAATATTAAAGTTATAAAAAATCATATAATTAAACATACATCATACTACCTTTCACACCCTCGTTCGCCCCGAGACTCGTCTCAAAAACGTTTTTGAAAACACTGGCCAGATATTAAAGTTATAAAAAAATATCTAATTAAACATATATTGATACTACCTTTCAATCCCCAGCCTCTCACCCTGTGACTCACCCCAAAGATATTTTTGAGAACATTGATAAAAAATATTAAAGTTATTAAAAATTATCTAATTAAACAAATGTATATCGATACTACTTTTCAGCCCACCCCCATTCAATAGTTATGTATCAAATTTAGAATCAGATACATTAAAAAACATCTCCATTGAAATTAGCCTAAAATAGAGACCTTATATATCCACCTACTTAATTATCTTCGTAATTATGTCTTAGCTTCAAATCAATCCACCCTTTCTTCATTCTCACCTTTCACGTTGACTCAATTCTCTTTATTTATTTTGTACCACACAAATTTTTTCCGTAGACCATAACTGAACGAAAGATAAAATACTATAAATCAAATTGTTAAGGGTTATAACTGATTTAATCATTATTTAAGTATATATTCAATATTTTTTATTGCTTTCAATTGATATTCTTTTTTCTAGATTTGGATAGTTATACCAATTTATTTCCTTCAAAGTTTATTGATTTAGATTTTTCTTTATATAATTGGAAGACCAAATTTAAATTATATTTATGATCAAACACAATAATTTTAAATATTATTTTATATTATTATAAATATATATATTTTTTCAAATTTCACCATAAAACGTGACTATAGTAAAGAGGGAATTTAAGCCGAAACCCTAAAAAGTTAAACTGAAATGGAGTCTTCTCCGGCTGCCGTGAAACGGAAGGAACCGGAGGTGAATTCCGACGAGAAGGAAGTCCCGGAGCTAAATTCATCTTCCAAGAGAGCAAATTTAACTAGAACCTGCGTGCACGAGGTAGCAGTTCCATCTAGTTACACTTCAACAAATGACGAATCAGTTCACGGAACTCTTTCAAATCCTTGTTACAATGGTGAAATGGCGAAAATGTACCCATTCAAGCTCGACCCATTTCAGGAAGTGTCAGTTGCATGCTTGGAACGAAATGAATCAATCCTTGTATCAGCACATACCTCCGCTGGGAAAACTGCTGTTGCTGAGTACGCAATTGCAATGTCGTTTAGGGATAAACAAAGGGTTATTTACACTTCGCCTTTGAAAGCTTTGAGTAATCAGAAGTACAGAGAGTTAAGTCATGAGTTTTCTGATGTTGGTTTGATGACTGGTGATGTTACGCTCTCACCAAATGCGAGTTGTTTGGTGATGACGACGGAGATTTTAAGGGGTATGTTGTATAGGGGTTCTGAGGTGTTAAAGGAAGTTGCTTGGGTTATATTTGATGAGATACATTACATGAAGGATCGTGAAAGAGGGGTTGTTTGGGAAGAGAGTATTATATTCTTGCCACCAGCTATCAAGATGGTTTTTCTTTCAGCAACTATGTCTAATGCTACTCAGTTTGCTGAATGGATATGCAATATTCATAAACAGCCATGTCATGTGGTCTACACTGATTTTCGGCCTACCCCGTTGCAGCATTATATGTTTCCAATGGGCGGTTCTGGATTGTATCTTGTTATTGATGAAAATGAGCAGTTTAGGGAGGACAATTTTTTGAAAATGCAGGACAGTTTTGCAAAGAAGAAAGTGGGAGATGGAAGCAACAATGCAAATGCTAGGGTTAGAGGTAGAATTGCTAAAGGTGGCTCTACTTCTGGTGGTGTCTCAGATATCTGCAAAATTGTCAAGGTGTGTAGTTTAGTACTTTGGTCTCTAGATGATATTATCTTGGTTTTGCTCTTTCTTATTATATCAACTCCACACTTAGATTTTTGTCATAACAGCTTTTATTACACATAATACTTTCTTCTTGAGTGAAGCCATGCTCTTCGATGTTACACATCAACATTTTAATGATAAACCTATAAAGAAAACAGGGTTCGAGGTAGAGGTGATATGCAAAGGTAGGGTAAAGGATAAAATATGATTATGAGTTAACGATGTGATCCACCAAATTGATTGTTACATGTAATGGCTTCATGACCCATGAACCTTGTCACTCGTATGCCTTATGGCTATTAAAAACATCGTGTCATAATTCATTGCCCTTTTCAGTTTTTAATGATTTACTATAACAATGGTGATGGCTCATATCACTGAAGCAATTGATTTTTGACATTTAGATGATCATGGAACGGAAGTTTCAGCCAGTCATTGTGTTCAGTTTTAGTAGAAGAGAATGCGAACAACATGCAATGTCTATGCCCAAACTTGATTTTAATACTGAAGAGGAGAAGGAAGTAGTGAAGGAGGTTTTCCATAATGCAGTGGATTGCTTGAGCGAGGAAGATAGAAACTTACCAGCTATTGAATTGATGTTGCCCCTACTTCAGCGTGGAATTGCTGTTCACCACTCTGGCCTGCTTCCTGTTATAAAAGAACTTGTGGAACTTCTCTTCCAAGAAGGACTCATCAAGGCTCTTTTTGCAACAGAGACTGTAATGACTTCCCTTTGTTTTTGTTGTGTGTCTTGTTATCTTGTGTAGTTAGACTCCCCTAATGATTTTTCTCCTTTTTTTGTTTCCTCCTTCTAAGTGTTTATAGTCCCATGGGAGCTAAACATGCCCTGCAACACTGTGTCTTTACCCAGTATGTAAAGAAATGGGATGGTGATAGTCATCGTTACATTGGATCTGGTGAGTATATACAGGTGAGTCTGAATTGCCCATATGACATGACTTGAATCATTTTGCATTTCGTTTTTTTATTCTTCAATTTCTTTTTCCTTTCATGCAGATGAGTGGAAGAGCAGGACGTCGTGGAAAAGATGACCGTGGTATTTGTATTATCATGATTGATGAGAAGGTAAGTTGATAGTAATATTCTTACTTTAAGAGAATCTTGTAGATAACTGTTATTGTCATCTTGAAGTGTATAGTTTTAGCCACTCAATCATATGTAAAATTGCAAACAATGTTGTCAAGTATTCTTCTTAGCTCTTTTGGTGGATGGCTTACGTAGTGTTTGATGATTTCAGATGGAGATGGATAGCATCAAGGACATGGTTTTGGGTAAACCAGCTCCATTAGTCAGCACGTTTAGGCTGAGTTACTATACAATTCTGAATTTATTGAGTCATGCTCAAGGCCAATTTACTGCCGAGCATGTTATCAAACATTCATTCCACCAGTTTCAGCATGAGAAGGTTTTGTCTTTGTCAACGCCCATTCTATCTTTGACTGCACTTTATTTAATGACTGACAGTGAGGTTGTCTTTGTGTAAGGCGTTACCTGACATTGGAAAGAGGGTCTCTAAGCTGGAAAAAGAAGCTGCAAAGCTTGATGCATCAGGGGAGGTAAAATAAGTTGTCATTGACTTATCATGGTTTTTCAGATACCTCTATCTTCTTATGCAATAGATTTTGAAATTTGTTTCTCTCTACTTGTAGGGTGAGGTTGCAGAATATCATAAACTAAAGCTTGAGATAGCACAACGCGAAAAAAAACTGATGGCTGAAATAACACGGCCTGAAAGGGTTCTCCATTTTCTTCTTCCCGGTAGGCTGGTAAGTGGCGAGGGATCTCTATTCTCTACTGTACTTTTGTGAGTATATTGAGCTCTGATTAGTGTTAGAGTGCGGACCTACGTGACATTACCCTATTTTGACCCCTTATATGATTTCGTCACCGTGTTTCTGGAATGTCTCTGTCTCTCTATTTTTGGGTGCACATGAGTCTATCTGCCTCATATTTTTGGAAGCTCGCGAAATTTAACTTTTAACTAATTACTTTTTATTATGACTATTTTAACTAATTACTATTGATGCCTAAGCCTCTTTGTGAGATGAGCCGTAGTTCTGCATTCTTGCCTTGTGCAACTTACACTTTAGATACTTCTTATAGTTTCTTGCTCTTTTTTTTGTTGTCAGTAATTTCTTACTCTTTTTTTTATCAGTAATTTCTTGCTCTTTTTTTATCAGGAATTTCTTGCTCTTTTTTTATCAGTAATTTCTTGCTCTCGTTCTAACATTACCTATCAAAATAGATAGAGGACTCTATTTTCTCATGATGCTCCGTGATTACTGTTAGTTTCCATTAACTAAAGCCACTGTACTCGTTGTGGACCCCATGCGATGTGGGATTGTGCGTGCTATTTATTACTTTTGTGGTGTTCAATTCATTTTTTTTTTCATTCTCAAAAAAATTTATTTTTCTGTTTGTATTGTTTGAAAATTCACTCACTTATTTAATTTTTGATTTTCCCCATTAGACTGTTCATCTTAATGTTGTTCATTGAGATTGCATCGATAATGGCAGGTCAAGGTATGGGAAGGTGGAAAAGATTGGGGTTGGGGTGTTGTAGTCAATGTGGTAAAAAAGCCTCCAGCTGCATCGGGTTCTATGCCTGCTGCACTCTCTGCTTCACGTAGCACGGGCTATATTGTGGATACCCTACTTCATTGCTCTCTTGGTTCTGGTGAAAATGGTTCTCAACTCAAACCATGTCCACCTCGTCCAGGGGAGAAGGGAGAAATGCATGTAGTGAGTACATAAGTTTGTAATAATTGTTTATTTTCTATATCTAAATTAGATTATGACGTCATTCCTGAGTATGTTTCCAAATATCAGGTTCCTGTTCAATTGCCCCTGATTTCTTCCGTCAGTAAGCTTCGAATATCTGTTCCTGCGGATCTTCGGCCATTGGAGGCAAGGCAAAGCATCCTTCTTGCTGTTCAGGAGCTTCAGAAACGTTTTCCTCAAGGCCTCCCGAAGCTTAACCCTGTAAAGGTATGATTCATCTTACTTCTGGTTCCACATTGGATTCGACATTTGGCATTTTTAATATGGAACTGTCTGTTAGTAAAGATTGGCATCTTAATTATGTCCTTTTTGGTTCCTTTTGTGAAATGATTATCTGGTTAACTAAAATTCTTTGTTAGGAGAGACTGCCAATCATATCAAAAACCATAAATTAGTGTTACTTATATGAAACTGGAGCCATGTGTAATTCAACTGTATTTTACGTGTTTCTTCACAAACAGTGGAGGCTATATGTGGTTGATCAGTACCCTATATGGTTGCAGTTTAGGCTAACCTACTCATAGTCATAGAGCATTTTTGAAATGTTGATGCACAATTCTCTCAGTAATGAAAAGAAAAAAAGAGCTGAAAGGGAAAGTATCGTCTGTCAGCTAATTGTACTATCATTATCAGATTACTTTCATTCATTGTGTATTCTAGCTACATTTGATGCCAAGTACCATTCTATTGCCCTTCTATATCTTGTTGAGAATAACCGTTCTTACTTTCATTGAGGGACTTGTGTCTTAGGTCACAAGTTTGAGCCTTGCGCCAAACAAACTAACTCTGGTATTCAGAAGATAAGGATAGAGGGGCGGGCCCATCATCCGTGAGTTTTGAGTGCTATAGTTGGCCCCAAGGGTCGGCTCCTGACAGATTTCTCGGTCATCCAATTTTTTTTTTCTTTTGAACATTGTTACTTTCTCTGGCATTCATCTTATGCTGGTCAGAATTCTGCATTTATTGTTCTTGTAGTCTCACATGAGTTTAGCATCACATCCAGCATAATTTTGTTCTGTTTGGGTCAAGTATAACGGAGGTCTACTGGTTGTGGAAGGAACCTTATAAACATTCTTTCTTCAGCTATGAACTACTGATCTATATAAGTTTATTGCTACTTCTCCTGATTTCTATCGTTGTAGGACATGGGATTTGAAGATCCTGAATTTGTTGATATAGTGAACCAGATTGAAGAACTGGAGAAAAAATTGTTCGCTCATCCACTACACAAGGTTTGACAAAAAATTTATTATGATACTCTGTTTAATCTGTGAGGACGCATGAAAAGTATAAGCTTTTGCTTTTTATGTTATCGATGAATATGATTTAATTATTGTCACTACTTTCTACATGTGATATTGCACACGTGTGGAACAGTCACAAGATGAACATCAACTCAAGAGTTTCCAAAAGAAGGCGGAAGTGAACCATGAAATTCAACAGCTCAAGTCGAAAATGCGGGATTCACAGGTAAAGCTCTTATATGGAATGATACAATTAATTAGGGTTGGTTTATTATATAATTTTTCAATTTCCAGCTTTCTATTCAAGATTTGCTTTCTCTTTTCATTTAAAAGGTTCAGAATGTTATCTCCTGATTAGTCCTGAACAATCAGCATCCTGTGGCACGTCTTTTGCTCTTATCCTTTTCAAGTTTTCTTCTATACTATTATACTCTTTTGAGCTTCAAGATGGTATTTATATATATTAAACTTCACTTACATCACCTTGGAGTTATTGCTGTAATCTTTTAGAACTTTACTGGATTCTATCAATTTATTTATTTAATACTAAAATTGACATTTTTCAGCTTCAAAAATTTCGCGATGAACTTAAAAACCGTTCCCAAGTCTTGAAGAAGCTGGGTCACATAGATGCTGATGGTGTTGTGCTGTTGAAGGGACGAGCAGCCTGCTTGATAGACACTGGGGATGAACTCCTTGTGACAGAATTGATGTTGAATGGTAATATTTGTCCATATCAGTATGCAATTTTTTGGAATTGATTTTAAAAGTGGGAGCAATGTGTATTACTTAGGGACGCATAAAGACGTGATTTTGAAATTCTTAAGAGCGAAAGCAAATGAGTTAACATTAAAACGAAAATGAGTTCACATTAAAACGAATTAAGGCGTGGCCGAGCTGCTTTTTGCGATACAAGGATTTGACAACCATGTAGTTGCACTGAAACTTATGTTACAAAAATAAATAAATTATTTTCTTTTACTGCTCAGTAGTCTCTTTTATGCCTTTATTGCTGAGTACTTCTGCTAACTGGATTTCAGAATCCAACTAGTTACTTTAGTTTTCCTTTGGGCGTGTGCCAGAAGTAGATATAAACCAGTGATATACGATTTGTAAATAATCTTTTTTGCTAGGTACATTCAATGATCTTGATCATCATCAAACCGCGGCTCTGGCAAGTTGCTTTATCCCAGGAGACAAAACAAATGAACAAATACATTTAAGAGCTGAGCTAACTAAACCATTACAACAGCTGCAAGATACTGCAAGAAGAATAGCAGAGGTCAGTCTTATATAGGGTTTGGAATTCAATGATTGCATGTCAGAAGCACAAGCAAAAACTTTTTTCCTGTTTGCAGATACAACGTGAATGCAAGTTGGAGATAAACATTGAAGAGTATGTAGAGGCATCAGTACGGCCATTCTTGATGGATGTCATCTACTGTTGGTCGAAGGTTAAGTGTCAATACCTGTGTTCTGTTCAAGTCCATGCTTAAATTAGAGTGATACTACAAGTTCATGTTTTTTGCAACATTTTTCTATAAGCCAACTCCGAGGAGCTTATGATTGATTGATACTAGTTTTCCATGCTTCAGTCCAAAGAAACTTCCATCTATAGTACATCCATCTTGCTGAAACCAGCAACCTCATCTATTTCTTTTGTCTTTTCCTTTTCCTTATCTGATAGATAAAAATGGATCTTTATTGAACTTAGTAGCAAAAGGTCAGCTCCCCTTTACATTGTTAGTTAAGAGTCAGGGAGCTGACAAAGTTCAGAAAGAAATATGGGGAATCTAGAGGGGATAAAAAAACCCAACTATACAAAAACATGAGGCAATAAGCTTTTAAAGATTGGTAGGTAGTTGATATTCCATCAAAGCATCTTCTATTCCTTTAGTTCCAGATGCTCCAAAAATGGCTACAGGTATCATCTTCCAAGCTCTTCATTACTTGCAAACCTACTGGAAGTCCCCTCTGCCTTCAGTGCAGTTTTCGTATCTAGAATGCGAGTGATTTCTTTTTCTTTGTGGTCTGCGAGAGGCATATTCAGGAATATTGATCTACTATAGGACAATTTTTTTATCCCGGAACCATAATTTTTTAGTTTGAACTTGGAACTGCTGATTACTCTTGCTTAATCTATTATGATTGAAACCAGTTGGAGGAAAGTTGATTATAGTCAAACTTGTTTCTCTTATTACATGGAAGAGCTTTATTCAGTTCAACTCTAGTTCATTCTTAAGGAACATTTTAGTGTTGATATTCTTCTTGGTTAAATGATTGTCGCGGTTGCGCCTCAAACTAAGGTTGTCTACATTGGGCTCTTCCACAATTCGTCTACCCTAGGGTGTTTCCTGGGCCCCAATGAAAAAGAGCGAGAGAACACTGCAAATTTTTATTCTTTCCTCTTTATTTCTTTTACTGGGTGCTTTCACTCCTTCAGGAGCATCTTTCGCGGAGGTTATACAATGACTGGGATATCTTTTGCAAGGTAGCATCATTTCGGCCTGAGATAGAGGCTTGATATGAGATTTTTGAACGCTAGGTAATTCATGGATTATCTTTGGCGATAGAGGCGTTTAGTGGGATATAAAAACGGCCTATATCTTTTAATATCCTACTGGTTTTACGTAAGCTAGTTGGGTGCGATCATAGGGAGTACTTTCCTATGAATAAGATTTGGAGATTTTTCTTTTTTTATTAACGCTTGTACACAAGTATGTCATTATGTAACACTTTGGATACGAGTTCCCGTCTTTATATATGTTATGGAATCAAATACTGGAAATTCGTCTCTTGGATTTACAGTTAAAAGGTGCTGCACATGCTGCGGGAGAAGTAGATTTGGAGAACAAATTTGCTGCTGCCAGTGAGAGCCTTCGACGAGGAATAATGTTTGCAAATTCTCTGTACCTCTAGTCTAGGAGTGTGTGTACTTGGGGAACTCTCATTAACCTTAGATCAATTGATGTGTAAATTCACCCCCATTGATATGAGGATTAACCGGCATTTCCTTTTCTTCCTGGTATAGAAAAATTAATCGAGTGTTCCACTACTCGAGGATAGATGTGGAGCACAAGTTATTTTCCTAGTTGTAGCTTTTTGTAGCTGATGTATCTCAGTTTTGTAATACACACAAATATGAAGAAATTCGACGCTGGAAAGCAAAATGTGTTGTTGTCTGCTGTTTAGTAAAGGCACAGAGTGAAATCTTTATTATTTTGAACTACAAATGATATTATTGTAATACAAATAGGTGAAAAAAACTATAAATATTCATTAGAATCTTTCAAGAATGGCTCAGTAATTTTGCTTTCTGGTAAGCATATTATGCAGCAACAGGCTTGAACACAACTGTGGAATGCTTTGCAATGTGCAAATGCAAACTGCCCGTCCTTTTTTCAGGCTTGCATGTCAACTTTTTTTCCCTCTACCTGAAGAGTTCCGCCTGCATTTCAAAATCTGACACTAGTTTTGAGCTATCACAAGCTCCTCAGAATATGGCAATGGGCCAAGGGATGGGATTCGCGGGGGCAGCTCCGGCCCCACATACCAAACGGTAACGTACCTCGAAAATCCCTCTTACCACCACCACATTCCTGGGGCCTTGCCGTGCTGCACCATCCTCGCATCGAGCAATCCTCTGTCAGGTCGGTGAACTCATTGTCGGGTTTTTCCACCATGCAGGGTTGTTAGCCAACGCACGCGATGCATTCAGCAACCTACATTATTTCGCTTGATTAGTGTAATCACCCTAACTTGTGGTCTTCACAAGGTTCATGTGTGGTACCAGTAAAGGTATTGGTGTGTGGAGTCTTAGTGTCTCATTTATTGTGGCTTGCAAGTAAGGCAACTCATGGAGATTTGATTCTGTGACTGACTTACCTTTAAGGACAGTTGAGATTTCATCCCTAATTTTCTGTTGAACATTTGGAATGATTTAGACAGCTCAGCTATTAGGGCCTCATTCGCATGGTACCTATAAAAAAGGTTGTTCAAGCGCAACAATTGATATTTCTCCACGAATTACAACACTATTTTCTTTCACTTATTTCTATCCTTTCATTTGAGGGCATATATATATGAATCAATAGCTAGCACTTACATTGTTCTTCTTCGTCCATTTTCAGCCATTAGTTTCCTGTACTCAAAAAGTTCAAGGAAAAGTTTTACGAGTTTTCACTCACATAACTTCAAACGCGATTTCAAAATAAAAAGAATGAGAGGAAAAAGGGGTCACCTTCTTTTCTCCACAAAATGATTGTTGAAGAATGCAAGTCTCCTTGTTTGCAAATCTTTGCACTTATTAAGATACCCTCTCAAGAATGGTCTAAGCAAAGATATAAAATCACCATAATTGTAATCAAAGCTTTGAGCTAATCTACTTCTCTCCGAATTGAACTTAGTTGCCTCAATAAACAACGGATCATCTAAAGACTCAAATTTATCATCGAACATCATCCTATACATAATATTATATAACATCAATTGCAAACGTCTCCTTATAACAATTCCTTCATTTTTCAATTTTTTCAAGTCATCAACAACTAGGTCCATTTCATTTTCCCACATATCACTATATTGGTGCACAACTTTGTTAGTGAAAAATGGTACTGTCATGATACGTCTCATTTTTCTCCAATGCTCACCATATATTGTGAACACCATGTCTTGTCCATTCCCCGTGAATATATCAAACACAACGTTACGTGGACGTGACCCAAACTCAACCCCTTGTGTGTGTAGGACTTGATTAGCTAGCTCAGGGTTCGATATACAACAAGTTTTGGACCCGGAGTTTGACGTAAAAGATATAGAACGGCATAGGTTTTGTGCGCATGTTGCTAGGAGTCTATGTTGGCAAGTCGTTAACCAGCTTGAGCGCATTATTTCCTCGAAAATCGGGACGGGCCGTGGGCCCGGAGGGAGGGTGATTTGGGAATTGTTGGCATAGAGGAAGTAGAAAATAAGGGAAAGTATAGGAAGTACAACAAGTGAAATGTTATTGAGAGGGAATGATAATAATTTTGAACATGAAATAAATATAATTGTAAAGAGAATTGAATAGATGGTCATTTTGTTAATAAATTTGGCCATGTTTTTTTTTTAAAATTTTTTTGTAGAGATGAGTTATATTATGAGAATAGGCATAAGGTGTTAATTATGTGTATATATATGAAGTAAAATTGACAACATGGTGGGGGTAGGAAAGTTTGTTGTCAAATGGTTTTGTGTATAATCCATGGGCATGTTCAAATTCTAGGTAGGAGAATGTATATAGTGGCTATCTATTAATCAAGTCAAAACTAGTAGACTCATGTTTGGTAAAGCCAAAAATGTCATTCATCTACATTTAAACATTTTTTCTAGGTAATCTTAATGTCATAGGTAAGCTATCGTTTGATCGTAAATTCAGATTTTAAAAAGTTATTTTTAAATATTAATTTAGGCATGAATTATTTGATTAGATTTTGAATATTTGATCTTCGAATATTTTTATTTTTCAAAAACTGATTTAAAACCTTATTTTGAAAAATTTTACTTTTATTCACATAATTTCAATTTTTTTCTAAGTAAAATGTATGTTCACATAATTTCAATTCAAATAACAACGAACGTCAAAATAAATTTATGTCCAAATGAGAGTTAAAGTAATCGCCAATTGTCTTGATATTCCATTTTAATGGCTGGCCCTAACTAATATACGAATTTAATGGTATGGAATTCTATATAATAAGGTCAATTTTGAGAAGTTATAGATAGGTTTTTTTTAACAATAAACATTAATATATAACATGATAAGATTACTAAATGTAATCAACAAATATTTGGTATTACGACATATCTACTAGCCTAATTCAAGTGATAAATACGATTTTATATATTTACAAAAATTATTCAGATTATAAAGAAAAGTAATTAAGGTGTCAATAATACTGTTATGTAGTTATTTTGTAAAATTTATCTCAAATTAATATTTTTGTTAATTGATTTGTATAAGTAATATTATATTTTCTTAAAACTAATTCATTATCTCGGTTTTATTTTAATATTGACACGATTCAATTAATTTGTATATTGGTGTTGTTCTAAAACAGTATGAGTTAAAACCTATTACAAAATATATTCTTATGTCTAAATGCTTTGAGTATAACGCAAAGCATAAATTCATGCATGCATGTCGTCTATATAAAACCCATAAATCTAAGGTTTTGAGAAATTTACCGTAATCTAATTAATAATTATGAAAATATTATTTACGCCTCATGCAACAATAACTTTTTTCACCTGATCATATGTTAACTATCATATAATTATATAAAAGAGAATCTTAGGCACAGCCATACGTTGTGCCGCCCCCACACGAACAAGAATTGCCTCTTTTAATTTATTTATTTACAAAACTACAACGCTTCACGTCTTTCATGAAAAGTTGTGGGATATTTATTGGATGTTGTGACTTTTCATATAAATAATTGGGCGACATGTAATGAAGATTTGGCGAGCCTTATATAAGATTGCGACTTTATGATAAGTTGTGATTTTAATAAAGAGTTGCGTCTTTATGATGAAACTTGTGACTTTTCCGTGAAAGTTTACTTACCGAGATTGCAACCTTTTCATTAGTTGTAGAGATACTTCTGATAAGTCCATCAATAAATCATTCTCCATCACTACCCTTTGTTCACCGAGCAATAAATAGAGTAGTTTGCGCTTCGCGCATTTCGAAAATAAAAATTCTAACTTCTTGTTTTCATATTAAATATTTATTTACAATTGCTCGCCGTTGGGAATGGCTAACAAGGCTTATTCATTGTTTATTTACAGATCTTGATATGTATTTTTACAGTCATTAGTTTATGCTATATATTATTAGAGGATAAATGATAAGAATGTCAATAATTTTTGTGTTCCTTTATAACACATCGTTATGCTTCTTATACATAATGCTTGTGGCGTAGAGAATAAAGATTCTTACTATAAATTTTGTATTTGAAATATCCTGCACCGAAACGACCGGCGGTTAATTTATTAGCTAGTTCATTTATAATACAGATTTTAATAGCATGTTAGCAAATAAGAATAATGTATTCACTATTATTAGTGCTATTGGATGGTTATATACTTTATCACACAGTTAATATACACTTATAATATAATATGTCAATTTCTTATCAAACCAAAACATAATATTGGTAACATAATTCACGACTTTTAATATAATATTGCCAAGATTTAAACATGGTCTTGTTATGTGTGGCTGCTATAAATGGTGATAATAAAAATGCAAAATAACGCCTGTCGTGGACCCTCGCTTAAATTTTGGCACCAATTTCAACTATAGGGGGCACAAAACCGCCTTCAATTAGGCATGTTCATTTTAGACAAGCATCTTGAGACCTCATTAGGGGTTCTGTTGAGATGTGCATTTGACAGCTTTTGCTGAACATGTCCAAGTGAGTGTGATACCTCTCAACTAATATCAGCGTGAAGACTATTTAGGTTAGACCATTTTGAATTTTATTTATTCTCTCTCTTCTCTTTCTCCATTTTTCTAAGCCAACCACCCCTAAATCTGCCTTATCTTTTTTTCAACTTAAATCCTTCTGGAGGTTAAAATTTTTATGCAAGTTCATTTAAAGTTTTATTTTCTTCTTCTCCACCATCGTATTAGCTATCTAATCTATCATTGCACCGGGTCCTCTCCATATGGCTTTCGAAAAAATGGATAGCTAAAACCCTATTTCATATTTATTCTGCATCAACTTCTTTCTTCCTTCCGCATCTTTCTTTCAAAACTATACTAAAAGAAAGATAGATGAATAAATATAAAAAATAGGCAAAAAAATAAATATTTTTTTGAGAAAACAACTGCAAAATAGATTTTGAGTGTAATGAAATAAGAGATTTTCTTATAGATAATATTTTAATTTTTACTAAAAGATTTTTATAAGTTATTTTTAATTAAAAATAACAGCATGTATGATTTAATTGATTGTTTTGTCACGTCATATATTAGCGAGTGTATTATCACTCGTCCTTTAGTTTTTGTTGTGTTAGAAGAATAGTCAAAATAAAACCCTACATGAGGTGTCTAAAATGAAGATCGCCTAATTGAGGTGTCTAAGTGAAAATTGCTGTCAAGATTAGGAAGCCACCGATGAATTTGACCTAAATAAAAAGTATCGCTAAAATCAGTAATTATTTATTAAAAAGTATTAATTCATATATTTTTTCCAACATAAATTTGTCATTGATACATATACTAGTTTTTAAATATTAATTTAAAATATCAAATTATTGTAGTTTAATTTAATTTAAAAAATTAATCTACTTTTCTTTCGAAAAAACAAATAAAAAATGGAGGAAAATAGATAAGAAGTTGAAAGTGGAAGCGACGATAGGCGAGTTTTTGAGAGTTTAGCCGGCGAGCACATTGTGGCCATTTGAGGTGCTCATCAGGATAGTCAGGCGCATATGGCTTAGCTGGGTTAGTGCTTTATTCCATAGGGCCGTAACGTGCCAAATTGAGGTTAATTTCCCATCAAAATCAATCTTCTGTCTGCAGAACAGGTGACATATTTCACTTCTCGCATCTGGCTATAACTCCCCTTACTCCGCCCCCACCCCTCACTTTTTTCCTTTTCTAGAACTAATTTTTGAACCTAAATTGAATTAAATCAACTCAAATTAGCTTGTTTGGATGGTTTTTATGTATCATTGTATTGTATTGGCGTAAATACATAAACATGTTTTAGCTTAAACTTGTTAAAAGTTGAACATAATACCACATAAAACATGAATTGCCAAGTAGGACACCACGTAGAAGGCTTGTTCCACTTTATATAAGTTAAAAGTGCATGTTTATGTATTATACCTATTGTACTTATTGTTTCGAAGAATACAATGTTCGAATAGATTGTATTGGATTTTTCAAATACGGTTGCACCAAGTAAAATGTATTGAAGTGGGAATTGATCAAAAGCTCAACATTTAACCATGTGGACTATTTAGACTTCTTGTAGTACGGGTGCCAGAATATAATATTATACGAATTTTAGAAAATGCAGATATAAAATATCTAATTTTACGAAATGACTGCGGGTGCCAGTGCCCTATTTTTTTAGCTCTATAATTTGCCACTGGTTGTTACATAATGACACACATTAATAATTTGAAGGATGGAACACAATATTAAAAAGAAAAGTAGGAAAAGCAGGATAAGAGGTAGAGTTATTATAGAAAAACTAGGGCAATGGATAAAAAAGGATTATTAAATAGTAAGCAAAGACAATGAGAAAGACAAGAAAGATGACAATGCAACCACACCAAACGGATCGTTACATAGAATGTGAAACTTTTCGTCGTTACATAATGATGGATTTAACAATACAATATAATAAAATTTCAAGTAACAATCAAATAAAATATTGGATGGAAAGTAGCAATACGATTAGAAACAACTATCCAATCAATCATTGCATAAATATAGTCATAAGCTTTACCTTATAAGTTGTATATATTACTGATCACAGAGACTTTTGGCACATGAAACAGGGAGGGAATATTGATCCACGTATTAATTACAGAGATTGTGCTTCACTGATACAGGGGTTAAGTAGGAAAAAATTGCCTGTTGCTGCTGAAAGGCTAGTCCTTGAAATGAAATCTGAGGGTTTTGTACCTGATAGCTCTACCTTGTCAGCATTGATGCTATGCTATGCTACTAATGGTTTATTTTGCAAAGCATTAGCCGCTTGGGATGAAATTATGAACAGTTCATTTCTGCCGGATGTTCATGTAATTGCAGAACTGATTGATATCTACGGTTGCAAAGGATATTTAGATGTTGCTGTCAGAATATTGCATCAGATTCAGTTGAAAGATTCCAACCTGCTTCGTGATGTTTATGCTGAGGCTATCTCTCGTTTTGGAAAGAAAGGGCAGCTTGAATTGATGGAAGTTATGTTGAAAGAGATGGTTTCCATGGGGTTCCCTGTTGACTCTACGACTGGAAATGCCTATGTTATTTACTATAGCAATTTTGGCACGCTGAGTGAAATGGAAGTTGCATATGGCCGTCTTAAGATGTCAAGAATTCTTATAGAGGAAGAAGCAATCAGTTCGATATCCTTGGCTTATCTCAAGAAAGAGAAGTTTTATAGTTTAGGTCAGTTTGTTAGAGATGTAGGTCTTTGTAGGAGAAATGTGGGGAATCTACTGTGGAACCTGTTACTTCTTTCTTATGCTGCGAACTTCAAAATGAAAAGTTTGCAGAGAGAATTTGTGAGAATGGTAGAAAGTGGCTTTTTTCCTGATCTTAATACTTTCAATATTAGAGCTTTGGCATTTTCAAAGATGTCTTTATTTTGGGATCTGCATGTAACCCTTGAACATATGAAACATGAGAAGGTAGTTCCTGATCTTGTGACTTACGGTTCTGTTGTTGATGCATACTTGGATAGAGGTCTGGGACGAAATTTGGATTTTGCTTTAAGGAAATTGAATATAAATGATTGTGTTACAGTAGCAACAGAACCGCTCGTATTTGAGGCCATGGGGAAAGGGGATTTCCACTTAAGCTCGGAGGCACGTTTGGAGTTCAGTAAGAAAAAGATTTGGACATATGAAGAGCTTATTACCACCTATCTCAAGAAATACTTCCGCCGTAATCAAATCTTTTGGAACTATTGAAGATGAAAAGTTTCTGAGCTGGAAGTTCTGTGCAATTGCTTTGTGCTCAGTTATTTGAACAAGTAAGCATGTTTTCATTGCTTATTGAAAGCAAATTTAACTCCATGAATGCATGCATAAGTAACATCTGATATGTGAGACAGTAGTATACTGATATCCACCTCAGACATGTTGCGTAGTATGCCATATTATGTGAGAAAGATGAAACAGTTTCTTAAACAGTATTTTATCCTAACAAGATATAACATTTTGTTTTCTGTCTGTCCGGTTCTTCAGATACACTGGTTTAAGTGGTTTATCGGCCCTGACTGCAGCTACCCATTCACTGATTTTATCAGAAAAGATATAACTGGAAGCTGCAGTTGTGGGTTAGTTGCAATTTACAATTCTAAACTTTTATTTTTCTTTTCTTTTAATCATCATTTATGCTATTGTTTGGTCCCTTTTTTGCCTAGCTATCCATTCAGTAAGCTCAGCTGAGTGGTACAATTTAGTGGATAGGTTAACAGATGCTAAAAACAAATAAAAAAGACACTGAAGATTAGTAACCTGAAAAAAGACAAACTCCTGCAGATAAATGGAACTCCAGGAGGATCTTCAGTTGCAGTTTCCTCCGAGTGGAACAACTTCACGTCTCCAAAAACTCCCAGAAAACTCACTTTTTCTTAAAGCTTTACACACACACACACACACACATACACACATTCAAAATCTGCCTTTATGTGGCGAGGTTTAGCAAGACTTAGAGCCCGTTTGGATTGGCTTTAAAGTCTGTCAAACCTACTTTTAAGTTAGTTTTTGACTTCTGGAAGTGTTTGACAAATATAAAAATAACTTAAAATAAGTCAAAAACGACTTAAAATAAGTTACGAAGTGTTTGACAAAGTAAAAAATGACTTGAAATAAGTCAGAAACCAAAAGTAGGTCTCTCCCTACTTATTATTTTTTTGACTTAAAAGGCATTTCAGTTTGACTTTTTATTTTTGACTTAAAAGCTACTTTTTTTTAAGCCTATCCAAACGGGCTCTTACACCTGAGTATTAATAGCTAAAAAGGTGAAGATTGATGAGAGAGACTAGACTCAATAGATTAATGAGTGGGTGAGAAAATATAAGCTCACAAACTCACAACTCCATTAATGAACACAAGCTAAGAGAAGAGAGAAAGGAAGTTGTATTGGTCATTATTTTCGTGTGTTACATTCAAATGAGAGCATTGTGCTAACTCTTATAGCCCCAATTTACAAAGTATCCTTTAAATGAATAACAAAGCCAGCTCATCACCAATTAATGAGTAACCAGTCAACTAACTATTAGATCAGTAACTAACTAATGTAATGAATAGTAACTAAGTAATGGATGGGATTCATTGTGTGATGCAATCAACTAATGGACCGGATTCATTACGTGATGCATTTGAATAGTGGGCCAACAGTAATGTTAGTGGCTCAATGGGCTGAACTTAGAGAAACCCAGAGCAGCTTTATGGGGTGAGTTGAGAAAGATAAGTGCACAACAATAGAACACGAAAAGAGAAAATGGTTGTGCAAATGGGCTCATGGGAGTTTGGCTCTAATATCAAGTGAAGAATATGACCGATAGGTGGTCCAGGACTTTATAAATCTCTCCAAAAACCCATACACAGTCTATGAGGAGACTTACCAATCCCACAATCGATGTGGGAACTCAACACACTGTGTGCTAGGACTGGACATCTGTAGCATGAAAAATATTAGATGGGGGGCTTAACATCTGATAAACCAAGAGAATTGTGATAACCCTAACTCTAATACCAGGATAAGAAAATTGGATTTTGGTCCTAACTCAATATCAAAAGCTAGCTCATGAGGTGAGGATTGTCGGAAACCATATAAGAAATCTTTGTCTGTTCAGGGTAAAGTGGCCTCGTTGATTTGGACAACCAGTAACGATAAGAAGTTCTCTGTTAAAAGTTGTTATAAGGGAAACATTTCATTTGGACAGTACTTGGCCTTGGAAGACTGAAACTTTAGTTAAGGTAGCATGTCCGGAATGGATTGCAACCTAGGGTGCATGTCTACTCAAAATAATTTACAGAAGAAGGGCTTTATTTTGTGTAACAGATTCTATTTATGTGAAGAAGAACAGTAAACAGTTGAACTTTTACTTCTCTACTGCAGATTCTCTCGACGAGGCTGGGAACTTTTCCTTAGCGTTTTGGGCATTTCATGGGTGATGTCGAAAGTTATAAGGGTCTATTAGTCATTAGAAAGATGGCATGTTCAAAGGGTTCCTAGTAGGCTGAAACAGATATGGAAGACTATCCCTCTCTGCATTTCTTGGATAATATAGCTGGAAAAAAACAACGCTTTGTTTGAAGGACATAGAGATCACATTTCTAGAGTTAAAAATAAATGTGGATCTGTACTTCTGGTGTAATAACAATATGTTAGTTAATCTAGATTAGTACATGGATTTTCTGAAATTGTTAGGTAGAAAAGAGTAGCAGATTGTGTGGTTGGGTTTTGTTTGGATTCTTGTATCCTTCTTGGTACTGTTTCAATAATACTTTTATCTTGTTAAAAAATAAAATAATAGGAGACCAAATACCCTTTCCACAACTGATGTGGAACTCCGCCAAAAAAACTTTAATTTTTCAATACAACTTCATTCCATGTGATTTTAGGTCTATATTGTCTCCTTTTACTACCTTCTATCATCATGATTTCGGTTGAAAATATAGTTAACAAAATAGAAGTATGCTTTTCTCTGACACCTTAAGTTTCTAGGTGAGTCGAATGTCAATCAAATATTTCAACATGGTAGCAAAAATCACTGCCACCCATTATCAAAAAGAATTTCCACATTCTTGGCCAATGAAAAAAAGAATTAAGCCCAGAAATGAGGGGGCGTGTTGAGAATATAATTAAGAAAATGAATGTGTGCTCTCTCTAATAGCTTAAGCTTTTAGATGAGAATGGTCACACACTTCAACAGTTACACAAATATGGATCGGTGCATCTGAGGTCGGTATATCACGTGACAAGCTAACAACCTTTTCTCACTTTATCCTCTACGTGCACTACTTTCACCTTTTGCCAAATGTCATCATTTTTTTAAAAAAAATCTTCTATGACTGCACATCCGTCTGACATTTGCATTTCTCCTTAAGCTTATTTTGAAAGGAAAAAAAAACATTTTCCAAGTGTTATAATCACAGTGCTTGAATTTTGTGGTTTCACTAAAAGAGTTGGATGTTCCATCTTCCAACTTGTTAATCTGCTGGTTCCAAATTTTCTTTTTTAGAGCTAATGAGTACAGGAAATTCGTGTTCCTGCATTTTATAGTGTTACTCATACCACATGACCTTAAGTATATAGGATCTTAAAGGGAAAAAAATATTTTTTATAAAGCAAAAGGAAACATGCTATCAGAAGTCTGTCAACTTTTATGAACATAGTTTAGTTAAAGCATCATTTTCTTTTTGCAGGATAAATAATAAGTAACTGGTAGCTGGATGGAAACAGCTATCTTCAGCTACCTAGAAGATGAACTACATTAAAGAAGCTGCTTGTGGTATCTTTGGTGTCAACAGTATCTTGGCTCCTCCAGCTTTTTTCTGTTATATGCATATTCTTATTCACCACTTGATTTTGTGCTTGATGAAAAGGGGTTGCTTGAGCGACTTTTATTGCTATCTGATCCTGAAATTACCTGCAAAAGATCATTACTTGTTATGTGTTTGAAGGTTCTTCTTCATGGTGGGTATGCCAATCAACATTGCTGACATTCTTCCATCTGCAGCATTCTCATGATATTTTCTTGAAGTTGAAATTGTTTTCAATTTGCTTTTACAAAGATGTTCTTATATCACTTACTTGAGAGCTAGATCGACTTTCACTAGTTGGGCTTCTTGGGCTGCTTCCAAAAAGCATTGGTTGCATTGCTTCTTCAGCAAGTACACGTAACCTGTTAAGTTCAGGCAAAATTACAGTGCCAAGATCTGGTCGGTCTTTACGCCTGAGTTCTGCACACTTGAGTGCTAACTTGGCAAACGTTAAAGCCTCTTCCACAGGCCAGTCAGGAACTGCTGGATCAAGCATATCAGCAAAAGTGCCTTTCTCAATTGCCCTCTCAACATGGTGAGTCAAACCCATTGGAGGTCTGGCTGTAATTATTTGGAGAAGCATTATTCCAAATGAGTATATATCAGATTTTGTTCCCAACATCCCAGTTTGCTGATATTCAGGATCTATATAACAAAATGTTCCCGCTGTTGATGTCATTCGGTACTGTGTAACGGAGTCAGCTATAGAAGGGGGGACGAGCCTAGCTAAACCAACATCGCTGATCTTACTTACATAGTTGCGGTCAAGCAAAATGTTGCCAGGTTTCAGATCCCGGTGCACTAGAGGTTCTGGCTTGGTCTGGTGAAGGAAGAGGAGGCTAGTTCCGACCTCTGCAGCTATACGGAATCTCAGTTGCCAAGGAAGAACTTGAGTGCTTCCTCTTCGGAAGAGGCGATCATCTAAGCTCCCATTGGCCATGTACTCATACACTAGGCAGCCAAATTCCGGGCAGGCTCCAAGTAGAAGAACCATGTTTGGATGTCTTATGCAGCTTAGAACTTCAACCTGCATCAGAGCAAATGAAAAGGGGCATGAGAGAATATAACCTTTTCGGGAACTACTGTATGACTAATTGGATTTGCTTGGTAATTCTTTGAGTGCCTTTCTTTCTGCACTGATTCTTCTCTGTGCCTCTCGTTCGGCGATCCTCTGTGCTTCTTCTGCTGCTTCAAGGGCTGCCCTGCACTTCGCTTTTTCTTTCTCTGCAACAGCCAGTGCTGCTTCCTCTGCTAGTCGTGCCTCTTCTAATTTTTGTTCTTCTTCTACTTTCCAGCGGTGAAGCTCCATTGCCTGCATGAAAAAAATTAGGCTACATTCCAGTTCACAAGAGAAGGTACTTTCCAACATATTCTGATACACTAATGTACTATAGTCTGATTAAAACACAGAAATTTTCACCACCTCAAATTAATACCTTATGTTTTGCTGAAAGTGCCTCCTTGCATGCTGAACTGTACATGTCCATGGTCTGCTTGAGTTCCTGCTTGAGTCTTCTCATCTCTGCTTCTATGTCTTCCTATATATTAGAGAAAAATATTTATCATTTATCTTCTGTATTTGGTGCTAATAGTAGTTGCTAAAGAAACCTTCTCTGTCACAGCTTTAGTGAAACATAGGAAAGCTTGAATGACAACACCTTCATAACAACTAAAGGTGATGAAATTCATATCTTAGAAGCATGAGGAGGATAGGTTCCAGCAAATGATTAGAGTTTGTTGCACCATGTTTATCTTCCTATACTTTTTCTGGATTTATTTGGTTAAACTTAGATTGCTTTTGTGATATTGTATCTAGTGTGTTTCAACAATTTTTTGCAGATACTCCTGTAGTTGATGTTGAAATGCATACCATGTTGCTGGGCGAAGACCATGATCCATTGCCACTATCAAAAGAATTTGATGAGAAGCCATTAGCTTCAGATAACCTGGTTGCTGAGAATGATGATCCAAAGCTTAGTCTGCTCTCCGTTTCTGAGCTGTTTGAAAGTCGTGGAGCAGAATATTTAGCATCTGTGTCTGAGCTGTTTGAAAGCCGAGGGGGAAGACCCAAATCGTGACTGCTATCCATAGAGATTGGAAATGTAGAGCTTGGATGACCAGAGCTCACAAATGATAAATCAGATTCTGCCATGACGAGGTTCCATATGATTGGACCTCCCTTACCTCCTGGTGAATGGGGCTGTGAAAGGCGACTAAACATAATTAAGTCGTTTTATGTTAATCAACCATTTGGAGTAGCTACATTTGCTAACTTCTCTTATAATCTGATATACCCCAGTAACAGTTCCTGCTTCCGGATTCTCTGAGATTACGTACCTTGATGCTATCCGAAATCGTCACCCGCTGAGGCTTCGGTGAGGGTATTCCCGCGTGCACCCAACCCACACAATAGCAGTCACGCTTCCCTGTTGAACATAGGGACAGGTTAAACCACGTTATAAACATTGTTTAGTGCTTTAGACAGCACAATTACCGCAATAGCATGAGGTGCGCCACACACAAACCACCACCCTTTTGTGTCGTCCGCAGATTTTCCTGTGATAACGTGCTCCCCCACTACCGCGCACGCCCCAGATTCCAGCAACAGGGAGCAGACCCGGACCGGCCGGACCTACTTCCTGCGCCGCAGGGAGTTCGGTAGAACAGGGGCCCAACCCAACGGACCGACGCCCAGAAACCCCCCCCCCACCCCAAAGAAGACAGCCCCTCTTTGTCCCGAATGCACAACTTTGACCTCTCTCGGCCACAAACCACACAACAAAAACCTGGCAAACAGCCAGGTATGCGAATCTCAGGACACCGCAGTTGGGGCGGACATCCGTATCTGAATCTTATTAAGTAAAAAATGTCCGTGAGTACCACACTAGAGTACGGAACAGTGCCAGGTTCGTCGAATACTCTCAACCCACTTCCTATGGAAAAAAATAGAAAATAGTACCCTGACAAACAAACCGTTCACTTGATTGCGAGCACCACCACCAGATTTCTCCTATTGACCATCTGGCCTCCCTTGATCACCCATACGTAACACAACTACCCTATGCCCGACCCCCCGGAGCTTGTCTATGCCTTTCAATTACACACCACCTTCAACTTCGACTCCTGACATCCCTCGACTAGAGATCATAACGACACGATTCAGAAAACTGCAAAAGACATCTGCCCCAAAAAGAACACGACGGAAAAACCATCCCTGAAGAAACGTCCCCACGTACAGCCACCCCCAACGCACAAACGTGCCACTCACATTCTAACGGACGTGGCAGAACCCCAAAGCATCCGACCCCACAGGGACAGAACAACTCCGTCTCAGACCTTCCCGTGACTCATCACCCGGATTCCCCCTTCCTCACTACGACTCCCTCGCCCCGGAGTGCCCATCAATACAACCATACCATGAAGAAAGAAACACCCCGCCTTGTCCCTCGCAATGTAATAGTCATTAAACGCCCAGGGTGGATATAGGGATGTGACAGACATAGTTCAACTGTAAATTTAATCATTGTTAACAGACATCACGATATCTCCCTATTATACTACTACGAGAAGGATAGATAGATAGATAGAGAGAGAGAGAAAGAAATCACTTTACATTTAACAAATATTAAATATTAAAATTCATTCATACTGAGAACTAACATAGGTTTAGATTTAAAAATCATGTCTATCTTTTCGCAAGCTAGAACACACTACACTACCCTCCCCCCCCCTTATCAACAAATAAAACTAAAATACTTTACATCTAAACAAATATTAAATATTAAATTCATAATTTGAGAACTACATAGCTTTAAGATTTAAAACATCATGTCTATCTTTTGAAGCTAGAACATATACCTCTTATCAACAAATAAAAATACTTTCATGCCATTTTTTTCTATTTTATATGGTTTGGGATAACACCAGGTTGCAGGGTACAGTTTCACCCTTTCATAAAGAAAAAACCAACCCTGTACCTCCCATTATACCCAAAGAGAAAATGATAGGCTAAAACATCTCAGCCAAATCATTTACCAAAAGAGAGAATTGAAAATGACACAATAAAAGATTAAACACAAAAAGAACAAAAACACAAAATTAGCAATGTACATCAATAAGAATGACATAAAAGAATCAGAAAAAAACATCAATATCTCCTATCGATTTTCGTCGATTTTTTTTTTTTAAAAATAAAATAAAAAGATTATATAAAGTTAGAAAAAAAAGAACCTGCATTAGGAAGGGAAAAAGTTCACTACTCTTGTGACTGTTGTACCTTTCACATGATCAGAGAGGGATAGAGTTAGGAGAGGACACCATTTTTGTACTACATGTCAACTTGCTAAAGACGTAACGTGACAATGAAGTTTACCCAGAGAGGAGTGTAGTGTGAAGTCGTTGAGGTATTAGTTTTGAGGATGTTATTGGGTTGCAACAGTAGATTCGGTTGGACATATTTTGCTATCACCCGTAAAATCCACCACCCTTGGCTCCCACCTATAATATATGATGATAATTTTCAACAAATTTATTCCACAAAACCCCCACCACCACCAATAATAACCATGAAAATATCAATTTAAGATAACCTTCTCTACAATTTGTTTCCTTTCAATATGTATAGGGAACACATCAAATAATTTCCCCCCCCACGGTCCAATTCTTGGTTCCATGCTACTTTTCCCTTTGTTTAGTTTCTTTCTTCTCAATATGTTTTTCCAAAACAACCTATCTGACCTCATTTGTTCGTCTGAAATTGTTTTACCCACTCTACTTTTCTTTTGTATATGTCACCTGCCTATGTATACTATGTCAATTCATTATTTTGGAACTCCCCGAGACGCTCTAGGAGTTTTGCCCATTTATCAAGCTCGTCCAGGAATTTGTTTTTTCACGCTTCTTATTAAAGTATTTTCTTTTAGGGTTTCTAAGTTTTAGGCGGTCTGTAGTCTAAAACCACTTTGGCCCCCTACGATTATATAGATTATATATTTATATATATATACCGATATATAATATAGTTATATATATATTATATCTTATATATATAAATTTGCCCACCCTAGAGAAGAGTTAGAAGGAAACCACAATGTTTTTTATTCTTTTTTTTTACTTCTAAAGTTTTTTTTTTTTTTATACTAATATAGATTTTAACAATAACCTATCCGATTCGCGCCTTTACCGATGATGATATTGTATTTTATCCAAGTCTAAAAACAGGTGCAATGAAGCATAAAAATAAAGGTCGACAAGTTGTCGCTAAAAAGAGCCTGAGATATGAATATATTTCATTACCATGCTTTGTCGCCACATACACGACTAACCCAATATGAAACCACTACCCACATCCCACCCATTGTGACACACCCACCTTCACACAACGTGATTTTAAATACTTTTGATTTCATTATGATTTTGGAAAATGTATTTGGTACTAAGTCAATACTTGATTTTCCATCTATATAAACTCGAATGTTAATTGAAGTGTTGTAACACGATCTTGAAATTTGTAGCTTTTGATTTTGATGAGTACTCGTATTTAAAATTGTTGGAGGGAGAGTTCTATAGATAGAGTAATAATATAATAAGTCGATATTTAATGGATCAGAACATGTTATTTTTGATTTTGTTTTCACATAATACATTAAGATTTTCTATTGGGTGTCTGAGTGCGTGTTTGATGTATTTGTTTTAATTTGAGTATCTATTGGTGGGCTGACTGAAAAATTGAGCTATATTTTATTAGAGTTCCAACTCTATAACTATCCAGACATTAGAGAATAACTAACCAGCACTTTTCCCACTGGATTTCCTTCAACCTACACCAACACGTGGTTTTGAACAATACATCTTCACTAGGGCCAACTCACTTTACAACACTCCCCACCGGCTCCATGACCCCGGTTAAATTAGGACGGCAATTCAAGGGCTAACAATATTCATAAAGTGAACAAGTATTGTGGAACATTTCAAATAACTCCATCCAGCGCCACACCACCACCCTACGGCATGCCCAGCGACACCCAGACGATCATCTACATTTCCACTCCCATCGTCCGCATACCCACTTGGGTCTGCTAAACCACCACTTAAACCCCTCTCATTTTAGGTCGGTAAGGCGAAATTGGACCAGAAAATGTGGAATGAACACTTGGCACCAAACAATCTTTAACAAAAACCCCCGCTCCCCCCCCCCCCCCCCCTTACTAACTATGTTTTGTGACTCTCTCAAAATAAATTGAGTTTTTTTTCCTGCTGTTGCTCCCCTTAATTAAAAAATATAAAGTTACATAAAAGATAAACAATAGTTTTTTAAAAGATAAAATAACAATTTGATCATAGATTTATAATATTAGTTCTGCTAAATTTATGTTTCAAAAGGATGTTACTTATTTTAATATCAAACATTGTATAAATATTAATACCAAATATTGTATAAATAAATATATATCATCTTAGCGCAATAGTCTTCAATACCATTTTCAATGTTAAACATGTGCCATCTCACCCCTGGACAAGGGCCACGTCCGCTGTGATCTGAAGAAAGACAAAACAGAGGAGCCAGCAATAATTTACTAATTGCAATAAAACCAAAAGAAAGTTAAGGCGTAAAATCTATTTAATTTGTCCATATATTAATATATTTGAAAAATATACGTAATAATTTTTTTTGTTTTATCCCCAACATAATTATTTATTTCTCAAATCTTTTCTCAACAAAATATTCATATTTATCACTATTTTAAAAGGCATGCAAACTAAGTGAAAATGAAGGAGACCAGACAATTATTCGCTCCACCCCCTACCCCTACGAAACATGATTGGATTCCATAGTTAGTTCCTTTTATTTTAAGCTTAATTAAGTAAAAATAGTTGAACTTTTGAAAGATATTAAGAAAAACATACTTTAGGTCTAACTTAACCTAGAATTTAGCTCAAGAGGTAAGGATGATCCATACCATATAATGAGTACATGTCCTGGACTCTGGAGCATGGACGATATAAGATGAAAATCCATATCGAATAAACAATGAATCAAGAAAATTGAACTTGAACCTCTAATACTAACTGAGCTCTTGGTTTTAACTCTCAAAGTTTTATATTCCTATCAATCCATCTCTTGATGTGGTTGATAGACACAATAATCTTCGTTCTTCTGTTGTTTTTCCTCATTGTTACCTGAGATACATAGAAATAGCCTCTCATAAGCTGCAACCATTTTCGTTGCAGTAAACATCTTCAACCCTCTCTCCCTAGCAAAGCCGCCTTTTTTCTCCAAATTTTTCTTTCCCCCTTCCCAAACTTCATACAAAACTCTCTTCAATTCACTTACTGTAGGTGAAAATGTATATCCCATATCTTCGTTGACAATAATAGAACCAGTAAAACTTGCTAGTTTTGTCGCCATCACAGGCTTACCTGTTAAAAATGCTTCCAATGGTACTTGATCTAAACCTTGAGCGCGTAAAGTTGGGTGTACAAATATATCTATTGCATTATAAAACTCCGCCAATTGAGCACGTTCTAATGGTCCTAAAACCATCACATTTGGTCCTAGCTCTTTGTATCGATCACCCCATGGACCATTTCCAGCTATTAGGACGATCACAGTCTCCTTAAATGTCGAGTTCTCTAAGAAGAGCTGTTGTAATGCTTCAAACATTAATGGATGTCCTTTATCTTTAACCAATCTACCTGATAATCCTAGGATTATCGATGACCTTGATCTATCTTGGTTGATACCTAATTTCAATCGAAAATCATTGCCTTTTGAAACATCTGGTTTGAATATTTCCTCATCTACTCCATTTAAGATGATATGAACGCGCTCTTCTGGGATCATATAGATCCTTTTAAGTACATCTCCAACGTGATCACTCGTGGCAACATGGTGAGCATAGTATTGAAAGAACTTTACCTCTTCAACAACTTTCATCATTTTGCCGTCACTGATCACTTGTTGTGACGATGAATCTAGAGGATTTCTTACGAGTTCTTGTATGATATCAGAATGTATAGTCTCATAAGCAATTCCATGCCAGCTAACCGCGACATTATTCAGGTAAGTACTTGAATTTGTTAGTCTAAGACCTACACTCTCTGAATGTATAACATCAAAGGCCTTTGTCGCGTTTTCTTCTAAAAATTGCTTCCAAGCAACAACTTGATTTAGATATCCTGAACCTATAGGCCTTGAGATGTGAAAATGGAGATTACTCATGATACTAGGAATACTCGCGGATGAAGAAGTTGTGAAGATGTGAAGGTCATGTCCGCGTTTAGCTAAGGCAAGATAGAGTGTTAAGGCGATGTCGTTCCATACCTCCAGCTTGATTCTTTTCTGGCCATTTCCTGACAAAGAGACCAATTTTAAGGAGTTTTGTCTGAGGAGTACGACGTTGTTTTGATGAAAAAACAAGTTGGTTCCAAGCTTTTGGAAATTTGAGGAGATGAATTGGTTCCATTGATAACATTTCTTTGTTATTTTCTACTTGATCATGACAATAGCCATAACCAATTGAATAAGACCAATAGAGAAGAGGAATAGATGAGAAGATTGATAAAAAAACAAGAATAGAACAAGAAGATCTGAAATTGAAAGAAGTGGTTTGATGTTTTGCCATGACAAGAAGATGGAGTAGGAAGCAAGAAGATATTAAAGTGTACCATCACTATATCAAGCATTTTATGAGATTAAATGTAATTTATCTTTGTGGTATGACTAAGGTTCAGATACTTTTGTTATATTTTAAAGTCAAACACTTCCACTCACTATATCACTATCAGAAATAAAGGTTTTTTCCATCGCAAATCAGTAAAAAAAATATTTTGTGCTATCAAATATAATTTGGCATAATACATAAATATATCCTTTGACTTTGTCTTAACTAGTATTTATGTCTTCAACTCTGAGTGTTCACAAGTAAACACTTAAAGTGTATAAAGTTGAACAAATAGATATACACGTCCTTCAAACACCAAAAGTTGAATGATAATAATTGTGAAATGAAATTAAATTAAAGAACATATTTATTATTACGTTTAAATGTACTTGGTAACACATAAATCTCATGGGGATTTGTAAATATATAAGATTTCCATTAATAAAAAAATTACTCCTATTTTCCTAGTGAAAAATGTTAAATAGCTATTTCTACATATATTTTAATGAAATTAGTGTGAAAAGAAAAATAATCATGTTTCCATACAAAAAGAGTTTGGTAACTTCCTATAATTCAGCCATACATCATGCATTTTTTCAGTGAATTATCTAGGGAAAAAACAAATAGGAAAAAAAAAAGTTTTTTATGAAGGATGAAAACAATTTATTCGTTTGCCTCAGATGAAAAAAAGAATAATTTCTTTAAAAAAATAAACATAATCAATATATATGATCTATAATAAGAAGACCCAAAAAGAGAAAGAGACGAGAGAGAGTGGAGGGACCCACCCTCCACCCCACCATCACAATACCCAACTCCCCCCTCCCCACCCCCCCCCCCCACCTGTGGTCGTCTGATAGAAATTTTATATTTTTCTTAGATAGTTATACTCCCTCCGTTTTATAAAGATTAACCTAGGTAACTTGATACGAAGGTTTAAGAAAATAAAAAAAAACTTTTGATCATGTAATCTTAAGAATGTTATGTCCAAAATGTATAAAATGGTCCTTTAATTGGGCCCTTAAACATGTACGTGCCAAGTTATTATCAAAAAAAAAAAAGAGGTCATCTTTTTGAAACATCCTAAAAAAGGAAAAGGAGATCATCTTTTTAAATGTAGGGAGTAGTAGATTAAGATTGAGGGATATTATAATTATTTAATTTTATAAATTTAAAAATTCTATTAATAACTGATAATACTCCAGTACAAAAGTGTTAAGTGTAATTAACTCTTTATTTTTGAATTAAAATAAAATAATGTCTGTTCCTGTTGCAGATCTATCACGGAGCTTTAAGTTGACTATAATTATATTTAATCTGCTCAAAATTTCTCCATTAAATTTAAAGTAGAAATCGATTATAGATGTCCAATTATGAATTTAACTTAAGGTACAAAATTAGGGTAAAAGATATACTGTAATGATAAATTTATCATCCTTATAATATCAGTATTTACCAAAAATCCCTTATTTTTGAAGAATTCCGGATTACTTTATAAAATAGAATGAGTACTTAATATAAATGATCGAATATGTTTTTTTTCTATAACTGTGTTTGTTATAGCTAAAATCAAGGATACTGATTTTTCTTCATTTTGATTAAGTTATCTTGTTGGTAAAATTTCACTCCCAGAAATTTGGGCCAATCAACTCATGAAAAAATCAAAATAGCAACATACTATACTATGTGAAGGGGATATATTAATAGACAATTTTTTTCGAAATATATAAAACGATTGCCCTTTGATAAGTATTTGTTGCCGCGAGCTCCTCTGGTGAATATATATTGTAACGAAAATTTAAAGTATCAAATTTAAATTCGAATGAAGTATCTTTTATTTGTTTGGACGGACATGAAAATTAATTGTATTCAAAGAAATATATTTAAATTTAATTTTTTTCGTTTATATATAGACAAATAGATTTTTAAGTATCCCGTGTTAGAATGATTCTTGTTTCATTTTTACTTATATTTGATTATTAAGGTATCAAAATTAATTAATATAGTGTTGTAAAAATTTAAGTATCTAATTTAAATTGGAATTTGAGTATCGTTTCAGGTTGTGTTTTTGGGACATGAAATTTACATGTTATCAAAGAAATATATTTTAAATTAATAATTTCGTTATATATATGAGTTTCAATTAGTATTTTGAAATATCATGTTAAACGATGTTCTTTTATATGTTAGTATAATATGAATTGTATTAAGTATCTTTTTAATCTTATAATGATTTTTGAATATATTGGTAGTATGTTCAATAATTTTTATTAAGTATCATTTTTGGTGTCAGATAGAATGATTAGTTGTTTTATTTGTTACTATATTTCGTTATATATTAAGGTAATCAAATAATAGTATATTGTGTATCCATACTTCATACATCTGTTATTTAAGTATCATATTATTATGGAAATATTGATAAGCATATAAAACATTAAAGTATCTAAAATTTAAATGTGAATTTGGAGTATCTTTTTATGGGTTGACATGAAATAATGTATAAAATTTAAATTAGTCTCATTTGGGATAATAAAAAAGAGATTTTTGTAATTTAATACATCAGCAGGGAATTAATGAAATTTAAATATTACAGTAGTATTTTAGTAATTTTTCCTTAAATTAAATGTTATAATTACTGTTTTATTTAATAGTGCTCTGTAGCAAATTCTCACTCGCTATTTTTCCTTTCTGGCTCGCCATTCTCCCCTTCACCTCTCTCACCTTCGCTTTTCTCGCTTTATACAAACATAAATGTATAAATTGCACTTCTGTTTGTATAAAATAAGAAAAAATTATATACACATACAAATGCATATATTTTTGTCCTATACACTTATTATTATACAATACAAATATTTCCCTCTCTAGTTTCTTTTGCATTTCTCTTTTTCTTGTTTTATACAAACACAAATTATACAGAATATAATGTATAATTTTCGTATAAAACGAGAGAGAGAGAACGATAATTGATATACAAATATTTTATTTCGATTCAACAGTATACTAATTCAAATTTTAAACAGATATACAAACACATAAAATTGAATCGAGAGGATGCCAACGATTTATACAAACGAGAGATTAGTAACAATTAGACATGGACCTGCCAACTAAATTATACTAGATAATTATAAGTATATAGATATAGATAATATATATATAGCGAAATAGCCAATGCATTTTAGATATAGGTATAGCGAAATAGCTAGTAACAAAGTTTGGCTTATAGATTAGTAGGCAAATTTAGATAGAGTAACTATATAAATATAAATGGTGTGTATGTTGCTCGTTTTATATGTGGAAAGGGTAGTCTTTAAATATTCTGTGGGTTTCCTTGATTTGTGTCCTAAATTATGTATTAGAATGTTGTAACAATATTCTTTTAATACATATGTCAATTAAAACAAGTAATTATAGACAAAAAAAAAAACATATTAAAAAAGTCAAATAAGGAGCTGCCTGTGTTCTTTGTATCCGTAGGCTGAGGAGCAAAAGAAGGAATTCGCCCTTAGATTTAATGGGCATTTATCTCGTAATTCGTTTCGAACCTTTAAATTAGTTCAAATATTTTGTCTATTATTCTTGTTTCTTGAGACTTTTCGAAATTTAATAATAACATGTCTAGGGACCCTAAATAGTTCGTTTCTTTAATGAATTTTTCTTTTTCAATTTCTTATTTTTTTTTCTCCGAGGGTTGTCTCGATAATAAGGTCACACAATTATTTGTTTAAGATATTGAATGCGGAGGTTATTATAATAACTGAAAAATGAAATTGTTGTGATGATTGTCATAGCATTTTTGTGATATGCTAGTGATGTTGATTTATTATATCTAATTTTATCATTGAAGTTGATGTATTATTATCTTTTATTCACCTTGCTTATTTGCTTTCAATTTTATTCTTTAGTGATGAAAATCTTAAAAGTCAACCAAAGAATAAAACCTTTTACACTATGCAAAATATATTGTTGTGTGTTTATAAAAAAAAATCAAGTTTATTGTTTGATATTTTCTTTAAATAGCAAGCACCACAATAAATTAAAATTATTTTAATATCATTATATGAACTTATCAAATTGAGCGCAACTATTTCAATATCATTATACTGTTTTTTAAACATTTTGAGTCAGATTTTATTATTATAACATTATATTATATATTTTTTCATTAAAACTTTTCTTACTACGTAGAATCTAAATACATCCTATATTCTCGAGACTTTCATGGTAAGATTATGTTTGTCGTTTGGTGTGAGGGATAAGAACAAATAATGATGGGATAAGAAAATAGTGATGTGATAAATTTTTTGTATCTTGTTTGGTTGTCATGTTTGGGATAACTTATCCCGCCATTTATATTATAGTGATGGGATAAGTTATGTCATATACATGGTGAGATAAGTTGTCCTAGAATAGTTAACCCCAGGATAACTAATCCTGGGATAACTTGTTTCCAACGAAACGACCCTTAAGTTATTCAATTTATATATGACGACTAAACAAAATAAAGCATCACTATGAAGTTTGACTTTAGGCCCCCAAACTTGTTGAGACGACCTCACTCCTAGATAGTCGAAACTTCCTCTATTTTACTGTTTTTTTTATTTGATTCAGAGTTAAAAAATGTATAGAGATTTTTTAGTTTTATGATCTTAAACTAAAAATATATAAAAATAAATCAAAATATTAGTTAATATTATAGTCTTAAACATAACATGGAAAGTTGATTAAAGAGTTGTTAAATTTTTTTTTATAAAAAAATGAAAGTTAAAGTTAAAAGTAAGTAGTGTAAAAAGGAAAAAGAGGGAATTAACAAATTAAAATTCTACGATTTGCGGTCTAAAATCTAAATCTTCTTTGCCCATTTATCAAGTTCATCCCCCCACTCCGGACACCCTAATTATTTCTGGAATGCTCCACTCCCCCTTCTTTTATTGGTTCCTCGTGTAAGTTTTTGATGGGTCGATGCTAAAGTAGAAGTGAATTTAAGATTTTATTTTTTTTAATTCAGATTTTCCTAATCTCTATTTGCTAATAAACTGGATTTAACCTTAATATTTGTATATATTTAGTAAACTTCTTTTAGAAAATGCACAATTTAAACAAAAGTTACTAAATTCGATTGAATTCATATTCGAATTTTTAGCTCCGCCTCAACTTAAAACATTGACTTGGAAAGATGTGGTACGGGAACAATTTCGCTAGAGGGAATGATTCTTTTTAATGATAGCTATGAAAATACAAGCGTTTACGTTAGACATTAGGTTTGGATCGGGTAGACAAACCCGATCTGACCTAATTCTAAGTGATATCACACACGAAGTTACTAATCGTCACTATAATTTCGACATAACTCTATAGGTGGGTATGCAATGAAAAAAAAATTAATAAATATTTTCTTTTTATATCGTGATTAATAGAATTATATTTTCAAGATTGACGAAATCGATTTGGAGCAATTATTTTGACTTTTGATGTTGAGTCCAACAATTTTAGCTACAATTGAAAGATCCATAATTTTTTGTTTTTGCATGCTTTTGGATTAATTTTTACAATCCCCAAATATAATAAACTAGATAAAGTTTCCAAAAAAAAAAGAAAAGTGAAGACAACTAGCTAAACTAGATTCATCAAGGACAATTTACATGTTCCCTTGCTTCAATTGAATCAAAACAAAAAAACACTTAACTTTCATTTTTTCTATCTTTTTTTTTTTTTTGCATATTTATTTATTTTGTGGTTTCATTGAGCAATATATACGACCCCCCAACCATGCATCAATCAAAATAAAAGTCCCATCCCATATTTACCATGATGATATTTGAACAAATAAAAAAGTGTTACACACGAACTATGGATATGTATAACCAACACTCTCTAAATGTTCATCGAAACCTGAGTATAATCATCGGATAATCCTCTTGTAGAGTAAAAATCATCATCCCCATCTCTCTCTTTTACTTCCTCAATCCTTCCCATTGCTTCCTTCATATCAAGCCTTTTTTCCATATCAAGATCACAACAACCCAAAGCTATCTTCAATAACTTCATCATTTCTCCCTCCGAATTCGTTGTACCCCTCATCTCCTTCTCGAATACATCTACCTCCGTCATGTCCTCATTTACCACGGACCTTACCCACGTAGCCAAATCTGTGTCACTCCCCTTGCCTTGTTGCAAGAAATTAGACGGGAATTTGCCTGTTAAGATCTCGAGGATCAATATTCCAAGTGTCCACACATCATTTTTACGTGTGATACGACCACTATGTTTGAATTCAGGAGATTTGTAAGCAATCATGTGTTCTTGCGCGTGTTCTAGGTTTACCACGGGTAGTAATGCATAGTCCGTGAGGAGGGGCTCGTAGGATTCATTCAGAAGCACGTTCGAGGACTTGAGGTGACCGTGGGGTGCTGTCAAGCTTGGTAGCTCGTTGTAGAGGTACAATAGTCCTTTGGCTACTCCCTTTACTATTTTCAATCGCGTTGGCCAATCAAGACTTGGTTGCCCCCGCGATTTATTACCTAGAAAAAGAAAATAATATGTTTAATGAGACGATCACAGAGTTCATCATAGTAAAAACTTAATATCCTAGATAAGATGATCACACACCAGATCATCACTCTAGTAGAGAGTAGGTAGAGAGAACAACAAATGAACCCTCTTCAAAGGATTTGAGTTGCATATCAACCATGTTTTAAAATGAATTGAATAAACTAAAGGGAAAATGCATAAGTGTCTCCAATCTATGCTCGAAATCTCAAAGACACACCTATACTATACTAAGGTCTTATTACCCTCCATAACTTATTTTATAAATAATTTTCTACCGGTTTTTGGCCTACGTGACACTATTTTGTGGGTTCAGCGCGTGTTGACATTTTTTTCAAACTAGTGTCACGTAGATCGAAAAGGGGTAGAAAATTATTTATAAAATAAGTTCAGGAATGTAATATGACCTTAGTATAATATAAGTGTGTCTCTGAAATTTCGGGTATAGATTGGTGATACTTGTTCCTTTTCCCTAAAATAAAAGGTCATAATAGACCGAGTTAATAAACTAAGGTGATAGCGCAAATCATGATTTTATGATCTAACTTTAGCGCGAAAAGTTAAAAGTATGAAGTACATACCATGAAGATGAACCGCAAGGCTGACATTGTTGACATACTCTGAGACCAAAAGCTTTTCCTCTTTCCTATAGTAAAAAGCTACAACAGGAAGCAAGTTCTTATGACTCAACCTACCTATCCTTCTCATATGCTCATGAAAATCTTCCTTGCCTACATTATTCATTTGCCTAAACCTTTTGACAACCATAACGCGTCCCCTGCTTAGCGCAGCTTTATAAGTCGAACCAAACACACCGCTACCCAATATTTCAGCTGAAGCCTTTAATAGATCTGGCAAATCAAATTTTTCAATATCGTCTTTTAAGAATAAAAGTTTTTGTTGTACTGCTTGTACTTCAGGCCTCTTATTAGTATTGAGTACAGCGGTCCCCTCTGGAGACCGGTCAGGAGCAGCAATTGCTTGATTGCTTCCCTGTTCCATTTTGTTTAGATCTGCTGCTGAGGGCGCCCCTGTTTGGTTAATAGCGCCCCCTGCAGCAGCTCCAGAGGGTGTAGGTATTGGTCTTGTTTCAGTTTCGGGTGTCTGCTTGCCCCGACGAAGAATGATGATAACAACAACAATTGCTGCTACAGCTGCTGCAACTGCGATAACCACCAATATAATTGTCCACAGAGCTACTTTTGGTTCACTCGTGCATTTCGATAATGGACCATCACAAAGATTATTACCTGTATTATTTCACAAAAATGAAAGCTTAACTCAATATTTTTTAAGTTAAAATTTAGATATTCAAAAACTATATAACAATTATTATGAATTGCAATTCTTCTAACGTCAATATGACAAAGAACTATAATTAGAATGTGGGTTAAAAGGGCCATATGGGGAATGTGCTGAGTGTTAGCTAATATGGACTTTACAATCTTCCCCTCAAATTTTTGAGATTTAGTTAGACCCAAATATTATATCTTTATATGGTGTCAGAGTCAGGTTCATCTCTGTTTTGGGTGATAGGGCGTGAAAGAAGTGTTAACGAGTCTCATATTGATTGAGAAATGGATTGAAGATCTGCTAATTTGGACTTGATCAATCCTTGCTAGCTTCTAGTTAGGCATACATGACATATCTTTACGACTACATTTTAAAATGTAGATATTTGTGTACGACGTAGCTAGAAATTTCAAAAAAATGAAATTCATCCTACACATAGAAAAAAATAAAAATTACCTTCAAATGCTGAAGGTTTGAGACTAGTAAGACCATGAGGAATTGGACCCTGAAGAGAGTTGTTAGCAAAATTGATATCCATAAGTCTCTCTTGATTAAAATCAGGTATTTGGCCTTCAAATTTGTTGTTTTCAAGTCTTAATTCTGTAAGCTTAGGCAATTGACCAAAAACAGATGGGATTTTACCACTAATTTGATTATTAGCAAGATGAAGTTTTTTTAACCAATGCATCCCTTCAAAAAAGCTATTGTCAATTTGGCCAGAAAACTTGTTATTTGTGAAATAAGCCGTTTTTAGCCCCGCAAGTTTACTTAAATTGGGTATAGGTCCTTCAAAATTATTGTTCATAACACTTATGGTCCTGAAATTAGGCAAATCTTTAAGAGCATCCACATCTATTGTCCCACTTAAGCCTTTGTTCTCCAATTGTCAACCGAAAACGATCCGTTTTTCAGCAAATAAACATTATCCAAATGGGTTTGTATCTGTTCTTTTTAAAAATCGCAGGTGATACTATGGCGTTTCAATAGCAGTTGCCGCCATTTTTTCTGCAAGGACTTGTAAACGAAAGACAATTTCTTTCTATTTCTCTGCCTCGTTATTATCTGATTTGATCGGGACAATGACTTGTAATAATAACACGACGAGGATTAAGAGATGGTGATGACGATTGTGGTTGCTATAACGATAAGCCACCGACATTGCATAGACTAGTTGTAGGGGTGCGCACACTTGTGGGTGCGCGCCCTTTACAAAGGGCAATTACAAATGAGAAAATACTATGATTTAGAGTGCATGCAAAAAAAAATTCAACATCTCTAGGGAAATGTGATTGTGTGGGCATGCATGGGAAAGCACAAAGAGAAGAGAGATGGAAGGGAGGGAGAAGCTTAGAGTTTTGAGAGGTGCTAAGAGTAAGCTTGGAGGAATGGACAAATGGAAAGTAGGGAGTTCAAAGTTGACAATGTCATCTATGGTCTTTGGTGTTACTTGAGAAAAATATGCTTTGCCATTGAATTCAATTATAATTCAAATAATATATATTCATCGCCTCCAAATATTTTAACTAATGATCGAGGATATGTCATGTCTGAATTTCACTAAATATATGTAATATGTTAAATGTTATTCAAATTTTGTGATCTTACGTTAAATATATAATTTAAAAACAAGTGTAGTTTATATTTTTTCCTATTAATATTCTCTAATATTTCGCTATGAATAGATAGAATGAAATCGTGATATTTCTTTTATCACAATTTATGTGAATGGGTTTGGGGTGAAATGATATAATATTGAATTTTCACTATGAATTCGAGTATAAATTCTTCCAGTTTAAATTTATATATTCAAAAACTACCTACACTATAATCTTCATGTTGTGTGAATACATTTTTTTTTTAGTTTATTTCAAAATAAAAAAGAAAATCTTTACGAACTCTAGGCCTGAATGAAATATGGATAAACTCAAGAATGTACACCTATTTTCTTAGTATTCATGTGTTACGAGTACAAAGACTTCTAAGGGCTATACTTTGTGAACCTCCCATGTATTCCGAGTGAATTGATTGAGGTTGTTTCTCTTTGTATTTTGTACTCTCATATTTATAGTGGATTGCTCATCTCCTTTGTGGACGTAGGTTTTTCGATTGATTCGAGACCCTTAAGTCTTTGGTCCTTTTGGTATATTTCTCTTTGTCTTCTTACTCGTGATCTTTTGAGATTTGTTTTGTTAGATTTCACATTTACACTTACTTATTTTCGGTCCTAACAATACACACATCACCTTCTTAACTTATGACTTTAACAATTATATCAGATATATTAATGTTGTTCTCCACATGATCTCCTCTCATATCACTTTCTTTTTTCAGGATGTAAATTAAGATTCACACTTTATTTAGTCCTAAGCAAGTTTATATGACCTCACATATCATGGTTGTGCAATTAAATGTATCTCAAGTCAATATTACTCAAACGAAAACACAAAAGTACATAGAAAGAAGTTCTCTATATGTTCACGAAATTGAAAATCTCTACTTGGGTAAAAAGACTACTAAAAATAAGTATAGGACCTTAAGTAAATACGAAAAATGGCTAACAAAAAATAGATAACTTTCTAAGTTTTTAGTAAATCTTAGCCCATGAGTATTTAAGTGATATGGCTTCCTATCGATATTTTTGCAAACACATTAGAGAACCCTCTATAAAGAGTCGGAGTAGCAGTACGTGAAGTCTCGCCATTTTTACACATATTTTAGGCGTTTAGGAGTCATATTTATAGGAATTAGGCAAATATTTCTCCAATTTCGTGTGTGTTAGTCCATGTGTATTTCAGTGTTATGGTATTTGGTCACTTTATTGCATAAATTTACAGAACCCTCCGTAGGAATTCGGGAGAGAAATATGTGAAATCTCACCATTTTTTTTGGATATTTTGGGCAATTAAAAGCCATTTTATAGGAATCTAGGTGTTTTTCTTAATTTTTCGTATGTGTTAGCCCATGCATATTTTGGTGCTATGGCTTTCAATCGATTTTTTTTTGTTGTAAAACTTTCACCAAACCCTTTATAGGGAGTTGGGGGAGTAGTTCGTGAAGTCACACCAATTTTCATGGATATTCTGGACATTAGGCGAGTCTTCTCAATTTTTTTCGTGTGCGTTAGTTTGTTAATATTTTAGTCATGTAGGTTCTAGTCGATAGATTTTACAGTACTTTTACAGAAACCTCTGTAGGGTGTTAGGGGAGTCTACGTCACCAATTTTTTGAACATATTTTGGATATTTAGGAGTCATTTTTTAGAAATTAGGTATTTTCTTTGTTTTTGTGTGTGTTTGTCATGAATATTCTGAAAAATATGGCTTCTGATCTATGTTTTTTTACAACCTTCACGAAATCCTTCATAGGGAATTGAGGAAGCAATACGCGAAGCCTCATCATCTTTTACATATATTTTGGACATTTAGAAGTCAATTTACAAGAACTAAGCGATTTTCTTTTCGTGTTTTAATCAATGAATATTTTATTGTTATAAGCTTCTGGTCGATTAATTTCAAAGAAGACAACTGACAAAGTGTCAAATTTAAGAAATGAACAAATTGATCTCAAGCAACCAAATAACAACACCAATAAATTCAAATGTATCCCAAAAACTTCATAAAAATAGGTAAGACTCGTGTAAATCCATCCAAATAAAAGAATGAAATCAATCAATGGTGATTTGGACAATTAATTTGTGATAAATTGATCATTTTAGATTGGAAATTGAAAAGAACAAAGAAAATTTTACACTTTAAGTATGTTGATTGAGCAAGTTCAACACTTAGAGGTCGTATCTCAAATTTAACACTAAGTGTTTCTCGTTCATTAATGATATCAAGAAAATAATTGAAACTGAATACCCTCGAGTTTGTGTCATATGCTTAATATTATTTCATTGGTCGCTAGAGATACTATTGGCGTCTCTCTTTGCACATCACTTTCAAACTGTTTGTATTTTACTGAAATTTTTGATACTCAAGATCTATCTCGAGATAACAAATTAAATATACAATTGACTTGTAAGCTGATAAATGTAAATCAATCAACGATAACACAATATAGATATAGATTAATGAAAATACCACAATATAGATATTAATCAACATTTCTAAAGACCTTCATACTTTTAATATAATATAGATATAGATTAATGTTATTATTATTCTATTTGACATAAAACTAAAGAAAGTGTGCATTATATTTGTGATGTACAAAACTATACATTAATTTATTATTTGAAGAATAATGACAACTGTAAGTGGAACAAGCTATTCATGATACTCTTTTGAAGATAATAGTACTTGATTAAGATAAGCTCCAAGTGCCCATATGGGGAAAATATTTCTGTAGGATGAGTAGCTTATCATACAATTTCTGTTGAATACTCCAATTATTTCCTGCAAATTTGTTAAATATTATATTGTTGAATAACAAATATAATTTTATGTGTCACTCCGAGATAATAAAAGTTTAAAATTGCGAGTGAAAATTAAAGGGCAAATTACAAAAATTACATACTTTTAAGGTAAAATTATAATGTATCCTTTAAAAGTTTATAATTACAAAAATCCCTCAAAACGGATACAATAATATAAGCGTTGATACATTTATCTAATGCACGAGATACATTAATTTGATACGCGAGATACACTAATATGATGCGCGAGGTACATTTTATACATGATACACCAATCTGATGCATGAGATACACTAATATGATGTGTGAGGTACATTTTATACATGATATACCAATTTGATACACGAGATACACTAATTTAATGCGCGAGATACATTAATATAATGCTCGAAAATGAGGGATTTTTAAAAAATTTATAAAACTTATTGGGAATGATGATAATAACTAAACTAGAAGGTGAAATTTCCGTAATTAATCCAGTACCTGTTGTGGAAAATCTCCATTGTCCATTTGAGAATTTACCAGAATTTTAGCAGCTCGTTTGAGTGGAGTAGGATCTCTTTTGCCCTAACAAATTTCGATAATGAGTAGTCAAATTCAAATCAAGTAAAATATAATTTCATTTTTCAGAATCACAAAAATTACGTAAAGATATTATTCAAATATATACAATAGTATGGCATTTTTCCATATTAAAAAATTGTATTGATTCTCTAGTAATTATGATTATTTAATTAATATACTAAATTAAAACAATTAGTGCTATTGAAATTAAGTACCTGGCCAGCTTCAATAAGAGCCAACATGGCCCAAGCTGTATTCACATTGTGTGGTTTATTCCCTTGAAGGTTCGTATAAATCTGTTGTGACATCAATTAACAATTATATGTTATAAAAAATATTTACTATAACGATGATTAAGTTCGTTTTTGAACCAATTTTTTTGTTCTTATATCATGTGTTCTTCATATAAAATAATATTTTATGATAGCAGTAGAAAAAAATCTAGACAAACCATATTAATTAATCTGTATTTTAAGATTTGCCTTTAAATTTCATCAAGTCTACATTTTGACAAGCCTTAAAGCAGGTACATTTGTAGATACTGAAATTTTGTGGCATTCTACAAGACGTGTTGAGTTGGGATTCTACAAGGTGTGTTCAATTATAATTAGAATTCTTGAAATCTACTCAATTCTAAAGCCTAGTTCATGCGGTTAGATATCCTCTTGAATATTCTGCAAATTCATGAAATATTCACAAAAGAGATCAAATTTAAATCATTCTATCTAGTTCGAGAAATACGTCACTAATAGATAAATCTTACGAGATAAAAGGATAAATCTTACGAGAAAAAGAATCGATGACTCAACAGATTTGTACTCATAATCAATAAAATTATGTTTCTTCGGAAAAAAAAATGATGTGTCACCTTGTGTTGAGATGATAAATAATTTTCTACAAGACGTGTTGATTTGAAACTCTACAAGGTGTATTCAATTTCAATTAGGATTTTCGGAAGCTACTCAACCCTAAACTCTAGTTCATGCCTATATAAAAGTAATATATATATCCCCTTAAAGAAGCATCTCGAACATTCTACAAATTCATGAAATATTCACAAAGAGATCAAATTCAAATCATCCTAGTTCAAGAAATACGTCACTAATGAATAAATTAAATCTTACAAGAGAAGAAGGATAAATCTTACGAAAAAAGAATCTATGAATCGACAAATTTTACTCACAATCAACAAAATTATGTTTTTCAGGAAAAAATTGATGTGTCACCTTGTGTTGAGATGAGAGATAGCTTTCTCCCCAACCACCAGAAGGTTGTAGTTGTTTGGACAATAGGAAATGACAAGCCTTTCTTATGCTTTTGCAATTTTCATAAGTGTAGCCACCAGCAACCAGCCCACATATTCCAAACCATGTTCCATAGGTGTAGCAAACTCCCCATGAACCATACCTTTGTACACAAGATATATATCACAGAGTTTAAGTTATATGCATTAATAGTATGAAAAAATATTTACATAATCAGCTTATTTAAAAAAGAATTATAGGTTGCTATAATAAGCATTAAATAGTATTCTCTTCGTTCACTTTTAATTGTCATATTTTCGAGTAAAAAAATAAGAACTTTGACTAATATTTTACGACGTATTTTTTCATTATATTAATATGCAAAAGATTGTAACTTATAGTACTTATCGCGTGGTTTTTGAACATCTAAGTTTTTTGTTTAAAATATTGAATCAATGTTATCTAATATAACTTTAAAAATTAATCAAATTGACCTAATTTTTTGTCTAAAATATTGAATCAATATTATCTAATTTAACTTTAAAAATTAATCAAATTGATTTTCGAAAAACGTAACATGACAAATAAAAATGAACATTTAATACATGCTAAAATATTGAGTGATTTCTTCCTTTCTATCCAAATTGATCCCAAACACCACAAATAATGTGTATTAAAAAAAATAAAATAGTTACCATGAGCCATCAGGAAGTTGAATAGTTTGAATAAATTGGAGAGCTTTGTTAATACATGCTTCTATTTCCTTCTCTCTATGTTTAGGGTAATTTTTCTTGAAGGATTGAAGAGCTTGAATTACTGCAGATGTACATTCCACATACCTACACCAATTTTTTTTTTAAAAAATTAATAAAGAATTTATATATATATATCACATTAACTATATAGAAACTCCTATTAATATAGGTATGTCATTAAAAATAAATAAATTCACTCAGTATTCATTTACACTTTCAACCAAAATCTCTAATTAAGAAAGAAGCAGTCTTACTGGTAATCAATAGTGATGTCCCCAAATGTTTCGGATGGATTAATCATCTGTCAAATTGCCATAAACCAAAAAAGAGATGACAAAAATAATTAAATCATTTGATGAATTAAAGAAAAAAATATTTGCACAAGTGAAATATCCCTCGTATCAATTTATATGACATTTTTTTTAATATGGTCAGAAATTAATTCTACATTTCTGTACTTATAAAAAATTTAATTATCAAAATTTTTATTTATTTTTAAAAAAATTATTTATAGTCACAAAATTATCTAAGATTTATTTTATTAAATCATAAATTTCAAAAAAACAAATTAATCTTTTTTACGTCAAATCAAACAATGTCGCGTAAGTCATATGTTACCTCAAGCCATGCATAAGATCTTGTTAACTCGTAGGAAGCAAATCCACCGTTGCTATTCTGAAATGTATATTTCAAAAAAATAATAATTTATTATCATATAAATATCTAAGATTTTAGGAAGAGGTATCCTAAGTAAAGGTCATTAATAATCATAATAATTAATTTTTCCACTGTTATAAAATTTGAAATAATTATCACATTTAATAGCTATCTAAAGAAGCTAATTGAGAAGATTATATTAAGTAAATTAACCTGAAGAGAAAGAATCAAATCAACAGCTTCAAATAGCCTATGAGGTGCTGTTACTTCTCCGACAATGTCTAATGGCATCAGAGATAGCAAGATAGATGCCTATAAATTTAGCCAAATAAATAAATAATTATGCTATGACACAAGGGGTATATTTTGAATACAAAATATAACATGAATATATTTGAACCGAAATTATATCAAGAAATAATATATATTATCATTGTAGTTTATTTTTATCTTTTGTAACAGATAACGTATTTTAGAAAAAAGCTTATCTTTGAATCACGTGAAAGATATAGCGAAAATTATGCAGAATAGCAAATATTTAGCCTATATTAGGTACTGTAATTATAGTTTAAGAAATTATAATTTTCAGCTAAAGTTTCTCCAAATGTTGTTATTTGCTTGATTTGTATAAATTCAAAATTTTTATAATTCGGTTCCTGATTGTATAAATTCATAATTTTGTATATGCTTACCCTAGTTCTTTGTATACGATTTATGAAAAAATCATAATAAATTACTTTGTTTGTATATTGCAAGCTAAATATATAGACGGAGCTCTGAAAAATTCTTAAATGTATAAATACAAAAGTTGTATATACTTACCATATTTTTATATACACAAACGAAATACACACATCGGGGTTTCCATAGCAAATAGAATTATAGCTATTTATGGAGTGCAATTATCATAATTATATCTATTATGTTTGTTATTTCTAAAATTTTCTCAATATATAAGTTGCTCGAATGGTAAGCACCTCTCACTTAACAACCTCTCACCCCTGCACTTGAGTCCCTCGGCCCAGGACCGCTCGGCGCTCGCTCCTCGGGCGGAGGCCTTTTCACCCAAAGAATTATCTTATTTTTGATCATATAATTTTATAGTGGATGGATGAGTATAACATAAAAAATTAATATAATGAACAAGTAAAAATGATCGAGAGTAATGGACCTTTAAAGCTTCTGCAGTGCAATCAGATACAATCCAACCATTATCAACAGTAGAGAAAGGCCATCCACCTCTAGAATGCTGCCTATACCACTTCTTGGCATCTCCATTACTATTTTCTCTAACCTTAATTATAATTAATTAATTGCAGAATTATAAGCATACACAACGTTATTTAAAGCTTAATAGAAGATGAAATAATTAGTGAGAACCTGTGAGGCTTTAATGAAGTGGTGTGCATTTTTAAGCATCACACCATATTCTTGAGGAAGATTTGTAGCTAGTATGGCTTGTACACCAAAACTAACATCCCATAGTTGACTTCCGTTATATCCCTATATTTAGAGGCGAATAAAGAATTTGCAAACGATGGGACAATACCATCAAAGACATATGCACATTTGGCATATGTTAATTTCTTTTTTGTAAAAGTACCATAAGTTATAATAATTGATAATTCAAAAAACTTAGAACTATAGAAAAATTTTATCAACTCGAAAAATTTAAAATATGCTACATAAATTGATATAGAAGGAATACTTTGTTTCACAAGTTCCCTTTTTTTGTTTTTCTTGAAAAAAGAGTCAAATATGCCCTTAAACTAGGTAAAATGATCAGAAATATTCTCCATTTATAATTTAGCTAGAAAATGTACTTACAATCAATACTTTGATTCATTTTTTAATGAGAAATTATACCTTCATTTTCATGCCATCTTCAGCTAGCCATAGGTAATCTTTGATTCTTGAGAGATGAAGTTTGATTGCCTGGGAATCTGGATCCTCTACCCAACAACATAGCATGTTCAATACCTGTATTTTATTTTTATTTTTGGTGTAGAGAAGATTAAAATGTCAGTTGCTTTTGTTGTATTATTTTGTTTTTTGTCATAATACATGAACATATCATTTAACCAGGCAGACCCATATTCATTTGTAGACATGCATTCGTCAACTTTGAAAAAAGTTATATATTAAAAAACTGATAAAAATTAAGATATAATTAATAGTGCACCTATACTGAGGAGTATAGAAGTACATGCCCTTTATCCTGTTGGTACAAGCCAGCCAGAGGAATCACATGCGAGATTAAGGTTCACATCTAGCTAGAGCCTTCATTTTTTATTTTAAGTATATTCGTGCACTCAAAGTTTTCAAATTTTAGGTTCGTATCTGTCTAGCATATATGTATTCCAACTTTAGTTGTGCACAATGGGCACGTAAATTTGAAACCACATATATACTTAAACGTTTTTACGTAGGCAATTTCGTTATCCTATGGTATTATGTTACAAGGTTACGGTATACTAGTTGTTTTTCAATTTTCTATAAAAAATTCAAATATCTATTCATACACAATCAAAATTGAAAAACATAAATATCAATAAAAAAACCAAGTGTCAGTATAGTCAAATAAAAATTAGAATACCTTATTGACAGGTCCAATACAAATATAATTGGTATTTTCATCTCATAATGGAAGGGGGGGGGGGGGGGGGGGGGGGGGGGGGGGGGGGGGGATATGTTCCATCACAGTGTGGTTGAGGCCTTTTCCTTAGTTTGGAGAAGTGCATGCATTGGAGAAGAGGTTCTCCAATTTTGTGAAGACCTTCCCAAAGTATGTCTTGTACTAAAGGATGAGGGTAGTACAAATCTTCCTGAAATTAATTAAATTAAACACCATACATTATTTTATTAATTTGCGCGATAACTTATAGCTTGTCTGATTAAACTTTTAAAAATCACAAGTACTTATTTTAGAAATTTGGTTAAACTTTTAAGTAATACGATAAATTGGTTTTCATAAATCGAAAAGAGTAACTTAATTCTTCTTAAAAGCACTTTTTGTTTACCAATTGCCACCCCCAAATTGTTGTTTTTATATTAGCAAAAATGTTTTATTAGAAAAGTAGATTTGACTCTAAATATTTATAAAATATGTAGATTTTTAGAAACTTGATCAAACAGACTATTAAATTTATTAGTTTCACGATGTTATTTTCAATTTCAAATGATTTTAAAAAAATAATTAAAATGGAAGAAATTAGAAAAATATACCTTAGCACATTGGTTTCTAGCCAAGTCCCAATCAATATGGTGATAGGGAGTTGTATAGAGCTCTCTTCTAAGTGATAAAATGATGGAATTAATAGGACCTACATATCTTCTTCCATACAAATAAGACATTGCTAAATACACCATTCGACAATGACACCACATACGACCTACCATATCATCAAAATAATAATATGATTATATGTTGTGGAATTAAATGAGAAACAAATTAAAATGATATAATCCAACTCATATGCATCACCGACATCGTGTTTATTTTTGTTTTCGTGAAATTGGTGGACAAGGTTAGAGTTGTCAATATGGATTAGCCCATCCCATCCGGGCTAATTTATCCAGGCTTTAATATTTTACGGGTCAGATCGGGCTAGCCCATTTTTAGTGTGGGCTAGAAAACGGCCGACCCAACCTACAAGTACGTGGGCCACAGACTTGCCGAGTCAGCCCACTTTATTTAAAAATTATATTATTTTTAGAATTATTAAATTAAATTATAAATTATAAATTTAAAATATTATCAAATATCATCAAAACAATGTTACATGATGTTAATGTTACTACTTTTTAATCAAATTCACAAATAAAATTATCTTTGTAATATTTATTAAGTATTTTTTCAAGTAAAAGTATAAAATTCTAAATAGAAATATTAACCTAATTGTTTTGAGTTTGAACTCTCTTTAATTTTAAATTTTAATATTATATTATATTTTTAATTAATTTTTATTGGTCCACGGGCCGGCCCGCCCTACTGATATTTCTCAAGCCCTACAAATCAACAGGTTTATTCAGGCGGGGCTAAAAAGATCTTTTCTCAAATGGGCTCCAAAAATTATAGTTCAACCCTATTAAATTTCGGATTAGGCCAAGCCGGCCCAACAGGCCTAGCCCATATTGATGGCTCTAGACAAGGTCGGTTAAAATCGAGGGACAACTGATCCTTTCCGTCAGTTTTTAAAAAAAGTTAATGGACGCAGTTGAATCTTCTTCTGAAATAGTCGTTACTGAGAAACAAATCCAAGTATTTTTTATGACTTTGAATAATTTTATCACTCAATCATACATGCTCTTTGATGAAATATTTCAATCATTTTTATTATTACTCTTTCAACTACAATTTTATACTTCAAAACTCAATTTTATTCATAAATTTTTATAAAAAAAGTAATAAACAACAACGAATAAATTAATTATACTCAATAGACTCTCGACTCAAATTACAAGAACCTGGGTGTATAGGAACAAAGTAGGGGAGAAGCCATAATTCAGGTGGTAGTGGATTATTGCCGCTCCATTCGTATTACCCGCCAAGTACCTAACACAAAAAGAGTCCAAAACAAAAAGAAATAAATATAATATATATATAGTATAGAATATATATATATATATATAATAAAGACAATACTATCTTTTTCTGTTTTCCCTAGAAAACAACACAGATTCAAGCATTCATAATTATTATTTTGTATAATAGATAAGTAAATATGACATTTTGTATATTCAATTTTAATGTCATGAATCAAACATCTAATAGAAAATAATTTTTATATTACACGTTATAATTCCTTACTTACAGAGAGCCAGAATTTTCCCCAGGACGGAATATAAGTGACACCACCATGCTCAATAATCCATTTTCTAGCTTTCTCCATTGCTTCATTGTTTACATTATTTTCTCCATCAATAAGTCTTATTGCCACATAATTCAGAGCTGTGCAAAACATAGTGCTATGTCCTTCTATATGCAACCCCCATCCTCCATCTTTATTCTGCATTCAATTTTTTTTTTTAATATATACATAAGTAGTAATAAAACTTTAGTTTACACATTTCATTAGAAAAATCATGACAAGCTACACTCTTTTATCGTATACTATTAGATAACCATATATTCAGTGTAATCTTATACTATCAAATTGGGGAGAATAGAATAATAATATGCTCAGTGTAATCTTATACAATGAAATCGGAGAGAATAGAGTATACATAAATCAAAAAAATAATTAAGAGTGTTAGGCACCTGATGATTATATAAATAACGAAGTATTTCCTTTTGATGCTCTTCTGATAAAACTACATTCATTGCTTCCATTATGAATAGACTTATAACCTGCGAAAGTTAGATCAAGAGAGGAAGATCGGAACAATGAAAGGACGAGGGTGATACGAGAAAATGATTAACTTAAGAAGATTCATAGAACCCTGATAGAGAAAATAAGAATAATCATGCTTTAATGTGAATATGAGATATCGAGTAGAAAATTTTAAAAAACAAAATAAAACCCATGTGTAGTTTTGTGTGTACATACATAGTTGGCAATTTAAACACACACACTAACACACAATAGTTAACATAGTTTAATTAATTCAAGATTAAATATGATTAATTATTCAAGTATCACAACCACCATAATCAAAAAACTTATCATTATATAACAGAAGGATCATTAAGTGCAATATATATACATCCCTAATTTTATTCATTCGGTCTTGATTTACGTGACATATTTATCTTTTTAATTCGTCCTAAAAAATATCACTTTTTTTAATAATCAAAATCAACTAAAATATTTTCTTTTGATTCTTAGTAAAATGATTTATAGTTTGCATAAATACCTAAGATTTGTTATAGATTATAAATTTCTTGTATTTTATATTAAGTCAAATGATACCACAATTTATGTGACAGAATTCATTTTTTGTTTGTCCCAAAAAGAATGATATAGATTTTTATATTTAATAATAATTTAATTTTAAAATATTGATTTCTGACTTATTATTGGAAGAAGGAAATAACAATTACTCCCATCATTATCCCAATTTACACGACGAATTTCATTTTTGGAGAGTTAAATTGTGAAAATTTGATTGGAAATTTACACATTGAAATTTTTAACTTTTGAAATAAAATTTATATATTTATAAACTAGGTAAAAATAATTGATAATTTAAAATATTTAAAAATATATATGAATAATTTATAATTAAAAATATACTTATTTGAATCTCGATATGTAAGACGTAAATCGAGACGGAGGAAGAATTGAATTGAGAATAGGGTCATACCAAACCAGGCAAAAGAAAGAGAGGGCCACCATAATCAGCAGGCCAATGACCATCATCAGCTTGAATTGTTGAGTAAAATCTCAAGCCCATTTTCAATGTTGTCTTTACTAATTCTTCTTCACTTTCTATTTTCACTTTTTCCAACATTTCAATTTGTTTCCCCTTTGCAAACTTATTATTATAAATAAAATTAATTCTCATATATTAAAAATCCATGAAATAATTAAAATATATCAATTAATTACCTGAAGTCTTAATAGGAGATCAGAACTATGTTTAACATGAAATCGATTCATAGAAAAATGTTCACGAATATCTTCAACATGAGATCGTTCTTCATCTGTTCCACTATTCTGATCGAATTCCCAATATTGCCTACCAACGTTATTGTTCAGACTTCTAATCCATGGATCGTCTACCTCTGACAACTTAAGCTTCCACATCGTCTTCTTTTTTCTTTTTGATTGATTTATTTCTATACTTGTTAAAATTACAAGAATATTGTAAATACATACAAATTTTATATAAACAAAATAGGTTGTTGATAATCCTATTTAGCGATGAATTATCAGAAAAATATACATATGTCAACATATTTTATATTTGTAATTATTTTTACTGAAATTGTACGGATAAAAGGAAACAACCCTAAGTTTGTCAAATATATGTTTAATGACTAAGCAAAAAATTAAAATGCACAAACGTTAAATATTTAGACCAAAAAGACAGATAAAAATTACTACTCCCTTAAATGTAAACCTGGTTGGCCGCACGGAATTTAAGTTTTTTTAAATAAAAAGACAACAAAAATTATTAATTTATTAATTTTAAATAAATAAATATAATATAATAAAAATGACGAAAGAGGGAGAAAGAGACTAACAAAGAGTAGAGCAAGAAGTGAAGAGCTAGTTTAAAGAAAGAATTGGTCTGTCTCAATTTATACACAATCCATTCTATTTTTTTAATTGATTATTTATAACAATGCCAAAAGCGATAATATATATTATATATATTAGTTAACTAGTCACATATATGCAACTAGTCCAATTTAAAATGTCAAAAGTTCCATTCAATACACGTTAAAGTATCTTTAATTAGGTCGAAAGTACAAAATTTCACTTATATTATATAGTTTGTTATAAATGTAGTCATACATAGTTAACATAAATTTATAACTAGATAAATGCTTGAATTGATAAGCATGTAACTAAATAAGCTTAGGGAAAATGCACAAGTACCTGTTTAGATTATAATTAAAATTTCAGAGACACTTCTTAATTAAACTAATGTCTTATTATCCTTCTGAATTTATTTTATTTTTGTAATTTTGTGCACCTTTTTTAATTACGTAGCATTCAAATATTTCCCACGCGCTTCAATTGTATGGTGTCACGGAGTGTGCCACGTAAGACAAAAGGTGTATATTATTACAAAAAAATAAGTGTCAGGGGGTAGGGGGGTGGTAGGGTTTGGTAATAGGACTTGTTTAATTAAGGTGCATCTTGAAAATTTCAGGCATTAGTTCTAAGGGAGGGCGGGGGGGGGGGGGGGGGGGGGGGGAGGTTACTTGGTACTTGTGCATTTTCCTTTTTTCTATAGACAGGGGCAACTCAATACTATCAGAGGCCCAAAACAAAATTTCAACTAGAGGCCTAAAATCTAAATAACTTCATATGCATTGTTTTTTTTTAAAAAAAAAGTTTGCTTTTTAAAATGCAAAGTATACTTAATATTTTTTTAGAAATAATTTATTTGATTTTATCAATTGTTGAAAAACATTTGCTTACTCGGGCAATAAGTATATAAATTGTTAACATAGAATCAAGTTGATAATTTTGTATACCCCTATTTTACTATGCTTGTTGTAATGTTTGAACATCTAAGAAGAAACACAAAAAGAATTTACAATGCACTTTGCTCAACACTTTTGACTATTGATTCATATTTTTTATAGAGTATTACTCCACTTATAAAAAAAAATTAAAGAAAAGAGAGTAAAAGGAGTTAAAAGAATAAAATAATATAATCTAGCATAACAACCGGTTTGAGAAAATTAAAAGCAATTCTTAGTGATTTCTGTTATTAGATGGGATTAATAAATAAAAAAAGAGTATTTTAACAAAAAATATAGGTGTATCAGGAAATTAAGTTTGTTGTCTAAAAAAAATTAACTCATAATTTATTATTGGAAAAAAATTGAGGCCCTAAAATTGGGGGCCTATGGCCAATGCCTTACAAATTTAAAGAAAATATCCTCCCTCCCCCAAGTTCTTTAATAATATTTTAGGAATAATTTCAGAAATCTCACTCCAGGTTTCGCTCTATAACATTCACCTCTCCTTTGGTTTACGATATTACGTCAACTTCCATTGTTTTTATTTTCTTGTAACCATTCTTTCAATTTATTTAAAATAAATATAAATTAATTTAGATTTGACAATTTACCTTATATATGCAAGTTTAGATCTAATTTTGATGATTTATTTCTATTCGTTGGATCATGTTTCTTCTTCGCTCGAGAAAATGTTCTTATTGAATTTCTATCTTGAGTAGTTCATTTTTATCTTCTATTTGAAGAAATTGTTACTGAAAAATGATGGTTGTATGGAAAAAATCTACGTGAATTGATAAAGGTGAAATAAATATGAACACTTAATATTTGGTGAAAATGGTGAATTAGTTTGAATGAAGACTTTGATTTTTGTTTGATAAAAAAAACATGTATTTGTGCTGATTTATTTTTTAAATATTTATTAAATAAGTTGTTTTTTATATAATATTTATTAATTTGAAGAAATTTAATATAGAAAGTATAAAATTGTCAAATCTATATTAATTATATTATTTTAAATAGGATTAAAGAATGGTTACAAAAATGGAAATAAGGAGGTAGAAGTAAATATCGGTAAAAATAACAGTGGAGATTAGTGTTATAAAGCGAAATCTAGAGAACGTCTCTGAAATTATCCCAATATTTTATTATATTTCATAACATAATTAATAAAATATAAAGTATATTTAGGACGTCATTCTCATAGTACTATGTGAATTCATGTATATGCAAATAAAACGATTCATCTCACAAACGTTGTCACTGTACTTTGTTTATTTAAAAGAAGAAAGGGAGAGAAAAAGACATAAAACATAAAAAAAATTTTTTGAATTTATTTGAAAAATCATTTAAACGTTTTTATTTTAAAATTACATGATGGTCGTGTTATGACACATTTGTAATAGTCAAAAGTAATTTAATATCACTTGAAATGTAACTCACTTCTCACATGGTAGATGTAATACCATTCGCCGCCACATTCAAGTTGCTACGTCCGAGCTTATGTCAGAACATTATAATGTTTCTATTGTTTTTACTTTTTGTTTTCTTTTATTAATTTACTTTTCTTTTGTTTTTAACATATTTTACATCTAATGAATCTCTATTAATTATTAAAAGGCTATAATAATTAGACTTCCGGTCATCACAAAAATCTCACGACTCATCCCTTATCTCACGAAAAAAAATCATTACCGGCACTACCCTTGTTCACTGTTGACTTTTATTTTTTACCAACCGCCATCTCCACGTTAAGTCTCTCGTGTCATTCTCATCATATATTACTATCAACCATTTTCAATGTTTTTTTTATTTGCCATCTTTAATTTCCAACGTTTCTTTCAACGTTACCGATGTCACCACACTCAAAAGTTAGTTTGTTCATCTTCACCAAATTCAAAACAATGATGTAATCTTCTTCACACTTCAAATTTATTCTTCTTTTAAGGGAAAAAATTATGCGGAATATATATGACCTAAATAATATTAATAATATAAAAAAATAAACAAAAAAAAAATTTATTTACTATTTAAATTACTATTTGTAGATATAGTTTGCTAATTACCACTCGCGGGGACTAACATTATACATTAATTACGGGCGCTTTAATTCGAGTTATATAATTAGTCATGTTTGCCATCTGTAAATCGTCAGGATATACATGTATATGTATACAATTTTTAGCCTATATACATACACAATTCACCTTCTCCACACTCTCTGGCTCTCGCAATCGCCTCCTCCCTCCCTCTCCTCAATCTCGCTCGTCTTGTCTCTCTCTCACAATCTCGCTTGTCATTTCTACAAAATGTATGTATAATCTATAGTTATATACAATTATTATACAGATACAGTTTTCACCGCTCTCCCACCTCTGTCTCCTCTCGCTCGCCTCTCTCGATCTCGTTCGCCTCTATCATATTCTCTCACAGTCTCGCTTGCCTCTCTCATCCCAATCTTCTTGCCTATATACAATTACATATGTCTAATAATATACAATTATCTAAACAATATTAATATACAATCACCTTCTTGTAATGACCCGAAAGGTCCATTTTTAAAAAATGATATTCTTTAACTTGCGTAAATAATTAGAGTAATTGTAAGATAATTGACTTCTTAATTGATAATGAATGGGCTAAAGTGATAATGTATTTAACACCCTTATAATATTTGACCATATTTATCAAAATAAGTTACTAGGGTTGTCACAGAGATACATAAGTATTTTAATCAGATAAAATAAAGAATTAATTTAGAAAAAAGGAGGCGGAAGGAAAATTATCTAGGCGGTATGACGGAGGAAAAAGAACGGCCAAGCTTCTGTTCAGGGTCGGTACACTGCCTTAAACAATGAATTGAGTATGCATAAAGGTGACATTTTGTGATTTTATATATTACTATATGTTAGACCCGGTAACCAATTTAGTTTCAAATTTAGGTTAAGATAGTTATTCTATTGGTGGTGGTATGTTGGTGGATTAATGTGAAGAAGACATTAACGGTCTAAGGTGTTTGGTAGGGTTATAGAATATGAAGAAGGTTATATTTTTGGTTTGTGATGAATGACGCAGAATATTGGTCAGAGGGGAAGTATGTTTGGTAGGATATTATGTTAGTAATATTCAATAATTATTATCAAATTATAGCATAAATTAGAAGGAAGGGATATATGGAAGAAAGATTTTGAGAATTTACTTGTGTCTATTTAAATGGTGAAAGTTTTGGTAGGTATGTTCATAATTTGGGTTTTTAGTGTTTTTCCAATTTAATCTTATAATTATCATATTATGATTCAATTTTTGATATATTAGGATATATCATTGAATATAAAGAGTAATTTATTATATGAATACTACTAGAATTATGATATGGAGAAGTTGGTGGAACGTACTACTAAATGAAATTGACCAATAGGAGGTTACATATTAATTGACATCAAGAATTACAAACTTGATTGATAAATTTGGGGTGTATTTTAGGTCCAATGTTAAACACATAAAGTGTGAGGTTGTTAGTCTGAAACTTATTGTGAATATATATGAATTGATTCCATTGGTTCAAAAGCTCAACGGAAAGGAAGAAGAAAGGTCAAGGTCCAAGAGTAATATCGATGCTAAGCAAGTGAATTTCTAAACTATGTTAAGCGTACGAAATTAGTTATATTCCTTGTGTGATGTTTGAGAATGGATTTGGAACTTGTTGCTATTTGTTGGTGTTGTATTTCTTGTGGCAAATGTGCTTTGTTTATCAAAATGACTATTCTCCTCATTTTTATTTTAGTATGTAATTCAAAACTGCATTGAAAACCATGGTGTGGATAAGATTATGTGAATAAGATGATGTACCAATTCGAGCGGTCGTATAGCGCGCGCGATGGATATTATATTCGAGGAGTATCGTGGGCCGCGACGGTTACCGATTATCGAGGGTCGTTGTCTTGCGCCGCGACAGATGGTATGGACAGATATGTCTCTCATGGGTCCGGACTGAGGGACAGGGGAGTGTATCGGTAAGAAAGCCATGCATTCAGTATTGGAAATTGCATCTCATGGATTGCACATTTATTATTGATTGAACTTGCAACACGTGTTTTGTGATCTTGTGATTGTTTCTCTTTGAAAGATTTGGGACTGTTGGAATATTGAGTTGTTATTGAGAAGGGTAATGATAGAGTGTGTTATTGAGTGTGTGTTTGGTAACTGTTAAAATGTTAGGCTTGTAGTGTGGAGAGGTTTAGATAGGGTGTAAGGAGTACCGTATATTTTGTCACTTAACTTGTGTTAATGTTTGCTTGTTGGGTGTACCGGTGTTTGGTACTCACCCCTTGCTTCTACAAATTTTTGTAGGTTAAGAGCCAGGATCTGTAATACCTGTCATTCTTTTCATTTTAGAGGCGGCATTGTGGAGGGTATGTGACGTAGATGCTTGTCATCTCGGTGAACTTTTCTACTACACATAACTCAATAAGAAAGAGTTTTCACCTTGGACATTCTTGCTTTAATATATATATATATATATATATATATATAATTATCGATTCGGTTCAATTATTTTTTCGAGTAAAATCATAATCAAACCAAATACTGTTGATTTTCAAAGATCTAAAACCAAATCAAATCAAACCCAAATAAAATTGATTTTATTTTTCGGTTTAATTTGATTTTTTTATTTAAATCGGTTTTACCAAACCCTACTTTTAGTGGTTGTTTTTTTTTTTTTTTTTTTTAAAAAAGGGTCAATTTTTCCTTAAACTATTTGAGAAGAAATAATTTTGTCATCTATTTAAGATTGAGGACAAGTGCTCTTGATTTTGAAGATTTTAAAAAGAAATTATTTTGGAGATTAAGAAATTAATTTATTTTAAATGATAATTTTTACACCATGCCAATTTTATAAAATATAAGGATTAGTCTTAATATTAATTTTTTAACTAAACATTCATTCTATAATTTCTTTCCAAAACTATTATATTGTCTCTAAACTGAAATTTAGGATGACTCAAACTTAAAATAAGTAACAGAAAAGGGCCAAAAATATCTCTAAACTACAGAAAATGTCTAAAAATATACTTCATTCATTTTTTGGTCTAAAAATATTCTTCTGCTCATCTTTTAGTTTTAAAATTAGTCTTTCATTCAAATTTTTGCTCACTTATACCCTTGTAACTATCAACCCCCTTTTTTAAATACTTATTATGTGTCATTTTCTTGTTGAGTGAAATAAACATCTACCTCTATTAATATTTTTCTATAATTTATCTAAATCAAAACAATATATCTTTTCAAGATCCATTTTTTTTTAAAAAATCTAGTAGTTTTTATTTTCTATAGCTTTTTTTCAAAAAGATAAACAAAATATATTTTAGATAATTAAAAAAATTGTAAAAATATTAGTCATGCCACAATTACATGGACATAATTTATTAATATAAATCTTTAAAAAAAAAAGTTGTTCGAGTTGGTGCACCAATCCAAGATTTGATCACTAATGACGCGGACGACAAGATTATTCGTCAAAAAAATTGAATGATCTTTTTTTTTAAAAAAGGAAAGATTTAAAAAAAATACATTTTTTGATCTTGAAAAGATATATTATTTTAATTTGGAGAATTTTTTTAATAAAGGTAGATTTTATTTCATTCAATATGAAAATAAAACATAATAAGTATTTTTTTTAAAAATGGAGAGAATTAGTTGCAAAAGTATAAGTGAAAAAAAAAGGATGGAGTGATAATTTTAGATCAAAATGATGGAAGAAAGGTACTTTTAGACTCTTTTCTATATAGCTCAGGAGTATTTAGTCCTTTTTCGAATAAGTAATAAAGTGTATAAATAAAGATATAATTGAAATTGTTTTATTTTATCACATCATTCTTAAAATTAACTAAAAAGTACACAATAATAAATATCATCTTCATAAAAATTGATGCATAGCTAACATGCATAGAATCTACAAAAAGAATTTATTGTAGACAATAAAATTCACGTCCAGAAAACAATAATCAAGAATGAAAAATTATAGCAAAAGTCAATTTATTATTTCAAGTGTGAGTGTTACAATCTCTATGATTCCTCTGAATTTGCCTTTTCAAATATAACTTCAAGGGATTTAAAACTTGATCTTGAACTTGGGATTTATCTTGATCTTAATCTCTATCTTGATCTTGGACTTGAACTTGAACTTGAACTTTATCTTGATCTTGATCTTGGACTTGAACTTTATCTTGATCTTGACTCTCTAGTTGAATTCAAGGTCTTGAAGCTTGATCTTGAATCCGGTGATTTTGATCTTGATTGTTCTTGAACTTAGGCTTGGACTTGATCTTGATCTTGCCTTGAACTTTATCTTGATCTTGACTTTCTAGTTTAATTCAATGGCTTGGAGCTTGATCTTGAATCCGGTGGTCTTGATCTTGACCGTTCTTGAACTTGATCTTCACTTGTACTTTATCTTGATCTTGACTTTCTAGTTGAATTCAGGGGCTTGGAGCTTGATCTTGATCGTTCTTGAACTTGATCTTTAACTTGAACTTATACTTGGACTTGACCTTGATCTTGACTTGAACTTTATCTTGATTTTGATCTTGATCTTGACTTTCTAGTTGAACTCAAGGGCTTGGAGCTTGATCTTGAATTCGGTGGTCTTGATCTTGATCGATTCGGTGGTCTTGATCTTGATCGTTCTTGAACTTGATCTTGACTTCTTCAAATCTTGAACTTGAACACTTGAATTCTTGAACTTGTGGAGAAATTTATGGCTTTTGATCCACGAGCTTTCTCTAGCTCTTATTAGATTATTGGTTCTTTTTCTGAATATGAGACCCTATTATAGTTTGAATAGAGGAGTGAGATTGAACAGGACTCCTTCGCCAATAGATTTAAGTGAATATTAACGATTTATGGAGAGGACTTTAATTAAAGTTAATAATTCAATCAATTAATTATCCACAATATTTATTTGGAGCATATATAGTGATTATTTAAGATATTTGAACAACTTTATAAATTTATATTTAATAAATTTTAGTGACTACAAATGCCCTTCTCAAGTTTGTCGAGATATGATCTTCAAAGACTCAGTTGAAGAATTGAAGGACTTCAAACTTGCCATACTTGGAGTTTAAAAATTCAACATTGAAATAATTATTCATAAGGGTTTGCCTCCATTGAGTCACCACCCATTTGGTGCAAGTCTGTGAGTTTTTATGACAGCCAATCATAGCTCATTTCATGTAATAGATCAAGTGCTTGAACATTGGTTTTTGACACTCCATGCATATGAACTGAGATTACAGTTCTAAAGTAGTGCTATGCACCTAATGAGAGGATAAGCAAAAGTAGTTTAGAGGGACGTGAGTATTTTTTGTTGTGTCGTACACAATCTACACTCTTACGGGTAGGAGTGGATTGCAATTAGGTTCGTGCCTTAAGTGGAGCATTTTAACTGAAGATTCTCAAATCCAAGAGCTTATGATTATACAGTTTAGTCTTATATCTCAAGGAGATTTCAAACTGATTTAACTCTAAACTTTAAAATTAGTGACATACAGTGTAAGCTCGTGTTCAAGAGCATTCCAAGGTGAAGGATTTAACTCAAACTTGAGATTTTAGTGACATACCAATTTAAGCTCGTGTTAAAGGAGTATTTCAACCTGAAGATTTAACTATAACTTGAAGAATTAAGTTTGAAATACCATTAAGCCCGTGTTTCAAGGAGTATTTCAACCGGAAGATTTAACTCTAACTTGAGATTTAAGTGACTGACAATTAGCTAGTGTTTTAAAGTAAACATTTCAACTGAAGATTAAGTGACATACAAATTTAGCTAATGTTTCAAGGAGCATTGCAACTTGAGATTTAACTCAAACTTAAGATTTACGTGATATACAGTTTAAGCTCGTGTTTTTTAAGGAGCATTCCAACTTGAAGATTTAACTCAAACTTTAAAGGGGTAGGTGACATACAGTTTAAGCTCGTGTTTTCCAGAAGCTTTCAACTTGAAAGATTTAAGTTGACATTACCAAGTTTAAGCTTGTGTTTCAAGGGGCCATTTTCAAACTTGAAGACTTAAGTGACAGACATTTAAACTCGTTGTTTCAAGCGGCATTTTAAACTTGAAGATTTAAGTGACATTATAGTTTAAGCTCGTGTTTCAAGGAGCATATATAAATGTAAGTTTAAGCTAATGCGTAAGTGCTCTTCTAGATATACATTGACTCTTCAAAGCATTGCAGATGCAGGACTGCCCCTAACTTTGGAGTTCTCTATATCTTCATCTTCCTGAGGTACATAATAGACAGGAGACTGTTTGATCTTCTCTTAAAGTCATGCGTAATTCCATGTCATGATGCACGAATTACCAACTCTTCAAAGTATTGACTTTAATCCTGCAAAATATAGTGAAGACTGTGACACCCAATTCGACCCGCGTCGGTTTATAAATTAGATTATCGAATCCTAAATTTTCCCAAATAATTAAATTAATTAGTTTTATAAAGTTTGACGAAAAAATATAGCGATTTAATGTTTACATAGTTGGGTATATAGCCCGGTAGATCGTGTGGTATATGCGATACCAACCCAACTTAAAATATCTCAACCCATTCTCCCGTATTCCAGCCCACTTCAGCTTTTAAAAAATAACAAACCGAATTCCCAGGCCCAATACCTCCCTCGTCCAACCCAACAACTCCAGACAGCACAATTTCAACACCAAAGCCCACATTTCCCTTTGAACCGGCCCCATCTCACCTCCCTTCCTCCCCCACCTTTGTCATCTGTTTCAGAAAAGAAAAATTCTCAAGAATAGACGCAAACCCCGAAAAAAAAAAACACCAAAAAATGGGAAACCTCCCCACGCTCTCCCCGCATCTCTCCCTCACGCACAAGCACCCTTCCCCTTTCTCCTATCCCGCGTCTCCCTCACGCGTGAACTCCCCTCCTTTGTCTGCTTATCCATTTTGTCGAAGAATTTGAAATCACCGCTCCTCTCGTTTAAATCACCCGACCTCCGCCAATCCCCTTGGTATGCTCCAAGTCCTTTGCGCAAGAAATACATTAGCACCCATGATTCTTGTCCTCAATTATCCACTGTTCCTACCATTTGTTTTGGGTGTCCGACGTGTCTCAATCGTGTTGCTCGACTGTCCTTGCTCCTCGAATCAACGGCTGTTCGCACCATGCCGTTGGAGAATGGTACGAAGCTCGGCCCCATCCTTATCCCTTTAGGGAATTTCGAATTCAAATGGGGGGGGGAGAATCTCGAATTTGCCCCAGCTCTTTTCAGGATTTCCCCCGCTCTCCATCTGTCAAATGGTATATATTGTTATTACTCACATCTGAAAAAAGAGGAAAAAGGAGGAGAAAAAATGGAGAATTCTTTTATTAGGAAGAGTTGGAGATTTTCGGGAGTGGTTTGATTCTGTTTCTTCTGTCTATATAGAAGAACGGTTGGAAAATTTTGGTTGGATTCTTGAGGGTTGAAATTTTAGCTGTTAAGAAGTTTCAAGTTGAGGGAGCAAAAATTTTCTAGCGACTTAAGAAAGAATCGACAAACTATATACATAAGAGGTTCCAGTATCGTTCGAGTTCGAGTCTTCGCGAGAGGTGTTGAAGCCCTCTGCTCGTCGTCGTCCCAGTTTGCCGCTCCAAAGAAGGTACATCTTCCGTTTTGTTTTCCTTATGGAGTATTGAAATGTGTTTTCGTATTGGGTGATGATTTGAGATGCTGCTACATCGGGTTGTTGGTTTGGGTTTTGCACAAGGACGTCTCGCATCATGATTCTGTTTACACTTTTTTTGTCATGCATGCTTGCTGTTTTGTTGTTGCTGTTCTGATTCTTTGGCGCTCGTTTGATCATTTACGCTGTCACTCGACGAATATTAGCGTTTCGGGTCTAGTTGGTGTCGTAGACAGTATGCTCTGTTGGGGTTGTGTGTGATCGATGTACTTTTGTTGTTTTCTTTGAACAGCGAGTAGTTATACAGTGGTGACTGTCGAAGACTCTTTACTCGATTGCCTTAAGAGTAACTTGCTTGCGGATGGTCTACTACTGTTTTAATTTCAATATTTGAATCTACTGTGGCCTAGGATTGGGAGGGGGGGGGGGGGTTTCTGAAATCCAAAATGTTTTGAGGAACAGGTAAGTTTATAGTTAGTTTTGTTTACTAACTTGGAGATACCATATACTTTGGCTGTTACTTTCGATATTGTTAATCCTGTTGTAGATCATGAATGTATGAAACCATGATTAGATTATAGCTAGTAGCGTGTGATTTTCTATTATCCTTTTCGCTTTTGATAGACGGAAGGGTGCCATTTTTGATACTCGGGTCTCTCTTAAACTTGGGGATTTTTCTTGCCCATTGTTTATTTGCTTATGGTTTGAAAAGTGTTTAGTTCAAAACGTGTTTGTTCATATTAGTTTATCGTTTTTAAACGCTATTCATTTTCGTTTGGTTTGGCTGTAAAATCTTCGAGCCTTTAGGGACTCCATTTTATCATTGCCTTCGAAACCGACGTGCAAATTCGAAATCGCGAAGATTGAAGAACTTGAAGAAATCAATTAGGAAATTTCTTGCTTTTCTTTAATTTTCATTCCCTCTTGTATTTTGTTTTGTAAATGGGCATAAGCCCTTGTTGCTTTTACTTTGTCTCGTATCATTTTTGATATTTATTAGCCCTAGGACAGAGGTGAAAAAATTGGTCGAAAAAACTAAAAACTCAAATAAGGTATGGTTCCAAAACAACCGGTCAAAGGCGAAAAAACGAACCTACCTAACCCAGATCTCCTTCTTCTCTCTCTCTCTCTACCCGTCTTTTTGCTAGTGTTGTTTACGTTTTGTTTAATGTCGTTATTATGACTAAGAAACTCCAACCCCATCGAGCGTCGTTTACTGGGTATCGAACTTAAAACTAAAATTTGAACTTTACGAGAGGTGTAGTTTTAAAATTTGAAGTTTTGTCTTATAGTTAAGATTTAAAAAGGTTTAACTTTAACAAGAATCTTAAAATATACAGACGTTGTCAAAACAATTTTATATTTTTCCCGAAGCAAAAAGTTCCAAATGTCCAGATAAGTATAGTCATTGAAAACCGTATAACGGAGTGTCCCTTTGGTGCCTTACACCTTCCTAAACCAATTGAATCCCGAACCCACCTAAAAATGTTTCATAACAATTTTTCGTTTAGGTGGTTTAGAAACAAGTTTTCTTGCTTTTTCTTAAAAAATTATAAGTGCGACCTAACAATTGACAAGTGATTCTTTAAAACAAACGAAACTCTTGTCGAAACCACTTTTTGTTTTTGAGATAAAAACAAAGACCCCCCAATTCATACATTGGGATGCAACTTTCAATGCTAGAAATTTCACTAAGGCCTCTGGGTTGCAGTTGAGGCGCAATCTCCAATGAGTTAGAAGAGTCAACAACTAACTCAGTCTTCACCTTGACGGGCCTTTGTAAGTTTCATCATACTAACCGACACTTTTTGTTCTATAGGAAACGGGATTATGAACTCCCTTTTGATGAGTCTAATCGCTCCCAACTATCTATAGAAATGGTGATGGGTTCAAGAATCTGTCTACCAATCAATGGCATTTTGCTCTGGGAGATGGGATGAACAAACTCTTTAACAAAGATAATCCCATACTTTCCAGCACCATTGTTCTCTGATAAAGTGCTCTATATGTTGTTTGGGATTTCCTTTGCAATCAAATTATTGAGATAATGTGTTATACCCTTCATATATTTTCAAAGTTTCAAATCCTTTGGTGTAATGATTTTGCATATATGAGAGAAAATTTGAATGAAGACGCAAATTTGTCTTCGTAGCCTCTATTGATAAACTCTTTAAAACAAATTAACTTGAAATCAAACCTTACTCTGAGATCTAATCGCTTTTGATCTTGTTTGTTTTTACGCAAGACACTTCTTGTCTTCAATTTTAGAAAGCTTAGAGGTGGTTAACTTGATCTATTTCAAAATCCATTATAAAAAAGATACTTATTTGTTAGCTTTGAAAAGGTTTAGCCCATTGTTCGTAGTGCGCCAATTTTCAGCCTTTTAATTGCTTTAGTAATCCTTGCTATTTGTTCTTCTATAGTGAAGACATTTTGATGTATTCTTGTTGTGCTGAAAATTGAATAGGAGATGTAGAGATTGTCCTCATCACTGGGCTTGCCACAATTTGTAGACAATAAAATTCGCTCGAGAATAACAATAATCAAGAACGGAAAATTATAGCAACAATCAATTTATTATTTCAAGTGCGGGTGTTATAATGTCTATGATTCCTTTTAATTCTGCTTTTCAAATATAACTTCAAGGGATTTAAAGCTTGATCTTGAACTTGAGATTTATCTTGATCTTGATCTCTATCTTGAACTTGAACTTGAACTTTATCTTGATCTTGACTTTTTAGTTGAATTCAATGGCTTGGAGCTTGATCTTGTATCCGATGGTCTTGATCTTGATCGTTCTTGAAACTTAATCTGTTCTTGTACTTTATCTTGATGAAAAAAGAATTGAACTTTCTAGTTTTCAAATGCAAGGCTTGGTAGCCTGTGAAGCTTGGTGATTGTGTGGTCTTGATCGTGATCGTTCTTGAACTTGATCTTGGCCTTGAACTTATACTTGGACTTGTCTTGGATCTGACCTTGCACTTTTTTCTGAATCTTGATCCTTGACTTTCTAGTGAATCAAGGGCAAATATTGGAGTTTGAATCTTGAATTTGGTGGTAGTGATCTTGATACGTTTTTGACTTGCTCATTGACTTACTTCAAATCGACCTTGAAACAATGGAATATCTTGAATCCAATTTAATTCTTGAACTTTGGAGAAATTATGGACTTTTGATCCTCGAGCTTTCTCTAGCTTTTTTGTTTAGAATTATTGGTTTCCTCCTTTTTTTCTGATTAGTGAACCGCCCTTTTATATAGTTTTAACAGGGAGGAGGGGTTGCGATTGGAGACAGGACTCCCTTCGTCATCAAATTAGTAAAATCAGATAGACTTCTATAGCTGGGCTTTTATTAAATTCATATTTATCTTAATTTAAAAATAATAAATCAATTAGATTAATTCCCTAATATTATTTTGGACTAATATATTCATAATGTAATATAATCCGAACAACTTCATAATTTATATTTAATACAATGTTAAGTGACTACACTTCTATACTATCTTTTTTTTATGTAATTTTAATGAACCGTATATTCTATCTCGGATTTTATTAAGAGTTTAGGTTAATTTCCTTTCAATTTTTATCATGTGTTGTCAATCAGTTTATTATGTTCACAATTCTTTATAATAATATATATATCTATAGATATATATATATATATATATAAGATATAGTATTATATATATAATATAGTATATATACAATACACACTTAATTTCTAGTAAATCAACATAGGTCTCTAGAAAGATATGTTTTCGGTCCGCATCCAGAACCTTCCGCCTAACACCGTAATTTATTTCTAGGATATATACAAGATCTATCGAAAATCTAATCAATTCTCTGAACTGTAAACTCTCAACTATCTCGCCCTTATTTCTGTTGTTATGGGGCATTTTCCTTTCCCCTTCCTATGTGGATAAAAAAAAGCCCAGATTGGACCAACTATTTTTTGCATAGACCCATTCTTAATAAGGCAATATAAACCTATTTAGGTTCTTATTTTCATATACAACAAGAAGGGCTTTTGTTCAGCAGTCCAAAAAGTAGATTGAGCATTTTTTCGCAGTCAAAATTCACCCTAAACAACCAACTTTCAATTGCGATCCCGCTCGTTTCATGTCCGATTGAGCTGATTTTTTGGACACATATTACTTCATGCTCAATTTGATTAGGAACATGGACCGAGTTGGATTTGGTGGCCTGCAACTTCAGTTTTGTCTGTCGTGGAACAGGATCTGCAAATTGTTGATTTTTGCTGCTCTTAAATTCTCTAAGATTTGGTGCAATTTATTTTGTTGTTGCTCTTTGTTTGGGCACCTGGGTGTTTTGTGCAAATTTTGGAAACAATATTGTAACTCTTGGTGATATAGTGGAAGGCTTTTGGTCCCGTGTTTTTTACTAGTCTTCACAATCGAAGGGTTTTCCGCACGTAATCTTGGTGTCTTGTGTGATTGGTTTATCTTATTGTCTTGTTATATTTGTTTGGTATAATTACTTTGCGTGGCCTTACTATCATATTGCGGTTGCTTGTGGTTGTTTGATCTTCTCTTGGTTCTCCAAACTCGCAGAGAAAGTATAACTTAGGTATTCCTTCCCGCTGTTATGCCTTCAAGGGCGATTCTTTGTTATTGCCTTGTCTGTCCCAACAAGTGGGATCATGAGATTGTTATTGTGTGTGATTGTCGTTTTGAATGATGGAGGCAAAGATGAGTAAAATGTGTGTTTAACTAGTATAACTATCATGTTTGGAAAGGGCGATGAAATAGGCTTCTATGGTGGTCAAGAAGATGCATTTAGCCCTGGGTGTTGCTTCTAATACTCCGTCAGTCCTTGAATGATGAAGAATGGGAAATTTGAGGCATCTGCAGGTTTTGTGGCTAAGTTAGACAATGGATTGAAAGATAAGTTGAAATCATATTGTGAATGAGACACAATTCCAAAAGTTGTGTGGGACAACTTGAGGACACTTAATGCGTCGCAGACTGCACAAACAATTTGGTTCCTATTGAAATGAATTAATGAATATCATAGTATAAGAAGGGCACTAACTCCTATTCAGATTATATTACTGATGTTCAGGGGTTCTAAGAGCCAGCTGTCCGGAATGGGGGTAAAGTTTGATGATGAGATAACAGGACTTTGGCTTCTAATCACTCAGTCGAGACTTCTTGGGAACTCGTATCCGAGTTTCTTTAATTAATTCGGCATATACCAAAAAGAACGTGGTGTTGTACCACATGGAATAATAACTAATAGTTGGTGTCTGAATGAAGAAATAGAAGAAGATCTCAAGCCTCATTCTCTTTCACTTCACCCTCCGATGTTTTTTTTGGTTTACTGAAAGATAGGGTGAGAACCAGTCCAGAGGTTCAGAATTGGATAGAGGTAAAAGTAGAAGCAAGTCAAGTCCCCCCTAAATACAAGAATATTTACATGTGACTATTGCCACAATATTGGGCATATCATGAAATATTGTTACAAGCACAAGAGAGATATGAGACCACAAAGAGTAAGGCGATAATGAAAATCGTGTTGATGTGTTGGCTAATGATGGATCTGCCTTGTTTCTTGTGAGCACATGTCATTAATCTGTTCGTGATGAGTCTATGCTGGTTTGTGGATTCTGGTGCTAACTTCTCATGTCACGGCCAAGAAGGATTTTTTTCTCTAACTCAGGTAAATTTTGGAACGTTGAAAAAATGGGCAATAATCATGAAGTTGAAGTTATTGCATTGGACAGTTTGTTTTGGAAGTACAATGGTTTCCAACTAGTGTCTCAATAAGTCAAGCGATGCTACCAGAATATGTTCGCATTGAATTTGATTTCTGTGGGATATCTTGATGATGAGGGTTTGTAATATCAACTTGGGTGTTGGCCAGTGGAAGCTTACTACTAGAGGTTTGATGTTGTGGACCCGGTGTGACAAGTTGTCTAACTTGTATGTATTTTCAGGGCTCCATTTCCAGAGACTCAGTAATTTTTGGTGTAGATGAAACTTCATCGAGAGTTATGGCATAGAAGGCTAGTCATATGAGCGAGGAAGGACAGTTGATAGTTTGTCTACTAAAATTTGCTGCTTTCAAAAAATAGGAGTGAACCAGCAAATTTTGAAGAAATGTGTTCATTTGCCGTTAAGCCGGTAAACATAAAAGAGTTACTTGTTCAGAGTCATCTATGCTGCTCAAGAAAAGCTTGAATTTGCTGAAGTTGGTACATCTTGATTGTTTAGTCTTTAGGTAAGATCTATGGTGGGTATGCACTTTACTTTGATGACTTTTATTGATAGATCCTATCATCGCAAACTCTGGTATGTTGCTTTGAAGTCCAAGGGACAAGTCTTGATGATGTTCAAGAGTTGTTCATGCCTTGGTTGAAAGGACAAACAGGGGAAGAAATTTAAATGCAATCCGCTCAGAATAATGGTGGTGAGTAAGCGTGTCCTTTTGATGAGATATTGCAGATATCATGGTAATAGGCATCAGAAACTCCTCCAAAGACTCCTCATTAAATGGTATTAGCAGAGAGATGACCGAACTCTAGTTTGAGAGGGGGTTTAGATGTATGCTTTCAGAGTGCTAAGCTGTCAAGATTCCTTAATTGGGGCAAGAAAAGCACTTAATACTAAGACTAAGCTTATGATTATCGAATTAGCTCCTGCTGTTGCTTTAGATGGTGATTCACTGACAGAAGTTTGGACTGGTAAGACTGTTTCTTATGATCTCTTAGAGTCTTTTGGGGGTACAAGCCTTATGTATCATTTTCCTAAAAAGGACTGAACGGTCAAAGAAAAAATGGGAATGTATAAAAAAAACTCAGACAGTTGTATCTCAATTTAATGGTTCTAAGTCAAGATAATTTGGCTATCGTTATCTAATGATCCTGTGAAAAGAAACTTTGTGTAGATGAGCCGTGATGTTGTTGTTGCTTTTTGAAGACTCAAACAATTACGATTTTGACAAAGCTGACAAGACTGATTTCAGAGTAGTGAGAGCTTAGTTGATGTTGATCCAGTTTCCTTTGACTATTGCAGCCGGAAGAAAAATCATTCATACATGATAAGACAATCGAACTTGATAAAAATGAACGAATGAGTGATCATTTCAGAATGACCGCATAATGCTGTTGATAGGCAGTGCAAGATTATTTGTTGTCCAACAACCAATTATAAGATGATACCCGAGAGGTTCTCTCAACAGCTGAGTAGAGAGAGAATCCTGTCATCTGTTATTCTCCCAATGAGATGTCCTCTTGACTGACGTTGGAAACCTGAGAGTCTGATGAGGCCATGGAAGTGAAGAAAAGAAGGTGGTTTCATGCTATGGAAGATGAGATTAATCACTCGCAATGATAACATACCAATTTGATTTGGTTAAAGGTTACCTACAGACAGAAAATCTTTGAAAAGAAGTAGGGTTTTTCGGGATGAAACATGAAGATTGTAATACCGTTCCACAGTTAACAAAGCTAAGATAGTTTGTCAAGGATTATCAGAAAAAGGGAGTTGATTTTAGTGAGATATTCTCTCCGTTGTGAATAGTCATCCATTCGTGTGGTTTCTATGCTTGGGCTCAAGTCTAGATTTAAAGTTGAAGCAAAATGGATTTTAAATAAAACTCAATATTATCCTCACATAGGTGACATATATTGAAGACAATATATAATATGCGTCCACACGGAAAAAAAAGTTTTGAAAGATCAAGGTATAAAAAGAGAATATAATAATTTGCAAAGAATATAACGAAGAAGCTGGTATAAGGTGTTGCCAAACAAGCTCCCAGGAGTGTACAACAGGAAGATTGGTTCTTTTAATGAGTCACGGAGCTTGCAAAGAAGACGGTTCTTCAACCATTGTGTTTTGGTGTGCAAAAGTTCGCTGATGGTGACTTAATTATTGTGTTGCTTTAGGTTATGACATGCTTTGTTGTTGGCATAAGACTTGCAGGATTCAAAAGGTGAAGCAGAGTTGCGTAAAGTCTTTTGCCTATAAATACTAGGACCCAGCAAGGCAATTCTTCGGTTGGCATGCAGATTGTCCGTGATAGAAAAAGCGCCAAGAAATTGGTATTATCACAAGAGAAGTACATTCAGAAGGAGAAACAATAGTACTAAAACTTCGCAGATTCAAGCATGGAACACAGCTAAGGTTTAATACATTACACCTTAGCTTATGTCCTCAAATTGGCACGAAACAGTGTCCTTCTAATGATGATGAAGGAAGATATGAAGAAAGTTCCGTATGCTCATCTGTTGGTAGTTTCATGTAGCATGGTTTGTACAATAACCGGATTTGCTCCCGCTGTTGGAGTTGTTGCCGTTTTTTTCTAATAATACGAAGCGACATTGGAATGCTGTGAGTGTGGTTATGATATACTCCTGGGTCCACTTCTAGTCTGAGGTTTGTGTTTGGTACAGGTCAAGCCTATTCTTTGTGTTAGCTATTCTACATGGCTGGTATGTTGATACTCGCAAATCTACTTCAGGTACCTGGTTATTTTTGCAGCAGGGAGCCTGTGTCTTGGCAATCTGGTTACAAATGTTGTTTGGCTCTATTACTACAGAAGCCTGGCTTATTGCTTGTCGTCGAAGCTTGTACAGAATTGCGTTGGGATTAAGAGATTCTTGGGGGAAACTTGGTTTTTTGCTCAAGAGGGTATGTGCTTTATATTGTGACAAGTAAAGTGGCTATACATCTTGGCAGAATTCTACGTTCCATGGGTCGGTCTAAACACCAATTGATGTGAGATACCGATTGGATTCGAGGGTTGTTGGAGTTCTAATTTGCTTGAGCTTGAAAAGATTCATACAATGACAATTGTTCCGATATGATGACTAAGCTTTTGCCAAGGAGGGAAGTTTGAAGATTGTTTTTGTTGGCGGCCTGGTCGCCGTATGACGGTCTCTCCTACCACCTCGTCGTGAGGGATAGGGTTGTTATGGTGGCTTTTTTCCACTTCCTATGTATAAATCCAAGCCCAATGTGGACTCAACCATTTTTGCCTATGGGTCTATTCTTTGAGGCACAATCAAATACCACATTCTATAATTAAAAAAGTCCTTATTTCATATACAGAAGTGAGCTTTTTTCAGCAGCCAAAAGAGAGGATTCGCAGTTTTTCGCAGTCAAATTCAGCAGCCCCTTAACAAGGCCAACTTCAAATTGCGATTCCCGCGTGTCGTTTCATTGTCCCGTTGAGCTGATTTTTGGACAGCATATTTCTTCATCGTCAATCTGTTGATTAGAACTGACAGAGGTTTGATTTGGGTGGCCTGCAATTTCAGTTTTTGCTGTCGTGAACAGTAGCTGCGAAATTGTGGATGGGTTCTGCTCACTTTAATTCTCTAGATTTGGTGCCAGCTTATTTTGTTGTTGTGCGGCTTTTTGTTTGGCCTTGTTTTGGGGCCAATTTTGGAGAACAATATTGACCTCTTGGTGATGATAGGTGAACTTTGGTCCCGTAAGTTTGTTACTCTTCACATCGAAGGGTTTCCACGTAAATCTGTGGGGTGGTCTTGTGTGATTTGTTTTTATTGTCTTGTTATATTTGGTTTGGTAATTACTTTTCTGGGGCTGCCTACTATCATAATTGCTGTGGTTGTTTGTCTTCTCTTGGTTCAATCGAAAGGGAAATAGAGACTTGGGTAGTCTTCGCTGTTATCCTGTCGTCAATTCTTTGTTTGTCTTGTCTTCCCGACAATTTCTACTTGATTAATTATATCACAGCGTCCCCCTCCCCCCTATCCCCCTCCAAAAAATGTATAAGAATTAAGAACAAAGAAAAAAATGTTTCATTTTAAATAATATAATTGACCTATCATTTCTTATTATAACGAAGAATTAATTTCACTTATTTTCAATAAGTTTGAAAACATTTTTAACCTTTTTTTTCTTTAGTATATAATAAAGCAGCACACCAAAACAGAAAGAAAATAAAAATCCCAATTGCTCTAATTTATATAAAAAGAATTGATGAATAGTCAAAATTGGTGGTTCTTCACTTATCATGAATACGCTTGTGGACCTATATTTACGATATTAAAAATAATAATTAAATTTGTCTCTGCACTATAATAAATTATTATTTTTTAATTATATTTCTTTTAATATATTTATTTTTATCTTCCACCCTTAGCCTGATTGTTTCATAAGTGTATTGTATTATATTATATTGGTATTTTATGTAGATACAAGTTGTTGGCTATATTTGTAATGTGTTGTTGTTTTAGTAACATTTTAATTGTTTTGGTTTGATTGTAATCGTGCTTGTATTATAATTTATAAATTTACTTAAATATTTCTTATTATTCTAGGAATAGGAGTTTAAACTAGGTTTTAAATAATTAAGGTAAAGGATAAATAATATTTGACATATTCATGTAAAGATAATAATTAGAAAAAGAAACTTAGTACAAAAATCATCGAACAAAAAGAACAAACAAACCAAAAAAAAACCAAACATTAACATTTTTCCCTAAAATAAGGTATTTTAATTATTTCTTACCAATGACATTTAATAATACATCATACATTTTAATAACAATCGAGAACAAACATTATCGAGATAATACCAATATAATCCAAATAATCAATAGCATGATCCGAAACATAGTGTTCAGGTCATACTCATTATTTAAATTCAATATCTTCATTAATTTGTTACATCTGACAATTGATAGTTTTACTTCTCTCTCTCTCTCTCTTTTTATTGTCATTTAGATTATTAGTATTTTACATAATATCAAAGTTCGACATACCATATCCAACTTAATTAGGCAAAAATAAATTACTTAAATCATGAATTTTTTTGCATCAAAGTACTTAAATACTTGCGCTCGTTTCAAAACAACTATCAATTTAATTAGCAAAAAAAATTATTCCAAGAAAATTTCATTATGATAAAATCAAACGATAAAAAATTATGATACAAATACATTTTTCAAAATTAATAATTATCTTATACAGTTGACATTTATTCATAAGGTAACAATTTTAAGAAAAACAACTAATAAATAACAACTAACTTTATTAACCTCTCATACAATAAATCTCAAATCTGAAATAATAATAATAAAAAGATAACAATGTTACTTGGTAAATAAAGAAAAACATTTATTTGTAATTATAAGAGTATAAAAAACTTACATTATAAAAATAGTCTCGCCATAATGAACTCGGTTGGGGGGACCATTAATTTTACAATTTGAGCAATTATTTGAGTTAATAATTTAGTGAAATAATGTAATGCCGAATATCGAGACCCAAAGACGTTGGAAATAAATGGTTTTACTTTTCTTTAAATAAATTTTAGATGTACAGAAGCACACTTACAAATAGAAATAATCTACCCTAAATAATTCAAATAAAATAATAAATAATAATACTATAATAATAATCCTATAATAATATTATAATCATAATAAAAATACTATACTAGCATAATAAATACCATAAGACAATCATAATAACAGACTAATGCATTGCTCGAATTTATATCATCAAATAAATTATAAAGTCCAATGTGGCGATTCTTCATAATCCTGCAATACGCTTGTGGACCTTCACATTATTGGATTGTAATGGTGTACGTTGGTTTGAATTTTTTAAAATAATAAATTAAATTAAATGTGTTATGGTTTTGAATGTATATATTTTCAAATCAAATTAATAAAATTTGTAACTTTCAACTTTAATTTTTTCTTTTCTTTTGAGGGTTGGGGGAGTCAGTTTTTTAAAAAAATTGATAATGTCTTCATACAACACATATTAACTTGTACTTAAAATAGTTCTTTAATCATAATAAAATATAATTATCAAGATAATTTTAAAAAATAATACAAAATATGAGATAAGTGATAACATTATATTATAATATTCAATAAATAATAACAAAAACAGACAAAATAAATATTATAATTACAATAAAAAATATCATAATCCAAAATTACTACATGATGTAAATATAAATTATAAATATGTGAGTAACGAAATAATTATTCCGACCAATCAATCACATATATTTGCTCTCGTCGTTACTCTGCTGTCCGTTGCCCGTCCTTGGGGTTCCTAGTAGGGCACCGTAAGCCTTTCCTCTCTTTGAACCTCACCCTTCACTTTTAAACAAATCCACAAATGAAAATGTAAATCAATATATGTCAAGAATCGATAGATAAAAAAGGATGCTTTCAATGTTGAGACAAATAATTTAGAAAAATATATGTACCAAAAAGATTACAGAATCTTATTGGCAGCAGAGAACTACACCAGTTTGTACAGAATAAATTATAAAAAAAAATTGAGACAAAAATAATATTTAATGTTACTATGACTAAAAGCATTATTGAAATTTTATTAGTATAAAATCGAGGAATAATTTATCAAGTTCAAAGATAAGAATTTTACATCTTGTTTATAAGTTTAAAACGAACCGTTCGATGGGTTCAAATTTTTACAATTTAAAATCTAGAACAATTCATGGAGTTCAAGCCTATGACGCCTTGTATTCTCCTTGTGTTATTTTTATTCCTATGATACGTGACATAGACTTATACTATCGTTGAAAGATCATATTTCTTAGATGAGTGATGTTGGTTTAAAATAAATTGGAAGGTGTTGTTTGCCTTGCACGTTTAACATGTATACTCCAAGTCGACTCTGATGAAAGCATTTAAAGTCAAGATAATAAGGTCGTACAAGTAGGTGCATTACCTATTTTGATTTATTGACTAACCCAAAAACAGTGGCGGAGCCAGAATTTTTGTCAAGCTTTTCATATTTAGTGATAATCAAAAAATAAGTCTTGCTAGTTCAGATTTAAAGCTAGTTAGATTATAAAGATTGCGCAAATATTCCATACGTCATTTATTGATTTCTACATAGTGCTCTTCACTGTTGGTTCTGCAACTCTTACTTGTTTCAATCAAATTAACCAACTATCCCTAATGTTTGAGAAGAAGAAAGGTAAAAAGTAAAGTTGAACAGAGTTTGAGAAAAGAAGAACCACAACTAAAGGAAAAGATAACTATGATCTAATTCTTTTTTTTAAAAGATTAAGAAAAGACAAAATAGACCTTTTATTTTTCTTAAATTAATAAGGGTAATTTTTGTACTTTTTTCATAAGAGAAAAACAAAATAAATATTAAAAAAAGCAAAATGTTAAAGCCTGGGAACAAACCTAGGCTGAGTTTTGCCTTTTCTAAGAGAAAAAAAATGGAATTGTGAAAAAATTAAAAAAAATTGCCACAGTGGGGCTCAAACCCGGGACGCAGTGATTTTTTTGCACAGCCTTAATCATTGAGCTGTCAACTTCTATTGTGTCAAGATTATTCAACTAATAATATATATCTAACAACATCGATATTTAGTATATATATTCAAAAAAAATCTGACGAAGGTTGGTCATTCAACCAACCTTGTCATGTGATAGCTCCGCCCCAGCCCAAAGGACCAAGTAGGTACATCACTTATTAAGACTTAACTAAGCTAGTAGGTGATGTAGGTGATAAGTAAGTGCATCACTTATTTTGACTTATTGAACAACCCAAAGGATTAAGTAGGTGCATCACCGACTCTTTTGTCAATGTAGTTGAGCCAAGTACCCTATCACCTACTTACATTAATTTGTTACAAGTTGAGTAGAAGAATAAAGGGAAAATGGACAGTCAAGACTCGATATTCTTAAGTCCAAACAGACCTAAGTGAAAAGTCCAACTAGGTGCATCACATATTTGCATTAGTTATGACCCAAATTGACAAGAATAATGGATAATTGACAGCAAGGCCCAACAAGTGTTGAAGTCCTCAAAGGTCCAAGTTAAAAGGTCAAGTAGGTGGATCACCTCCTTTACAACATATGCCCAAAATTAGTCAAGATAGTCGATCAAGGATAAAGATCAGATCTTTTGCTTCATTTTTAACTTGTAAAACTTTTTTGACTTTATTCAGTTTCCATCTCTTTGGTCTTTCTTCTGGCTATTTCAAACAACATGTCCCTAAACACGTTAAATTCTTGAATATTATGTCCCTCATTCCGAGTAAAGTTTGAGGAGAGTTCAGTTCTTGAAGTAGCAAGTTGAGAAGATAAATTTTTCCAAAAATCTCATTACGCTAGAACATCCACACTTTCTTTTCTACTCTCTTTAAATACAGAGAGAATTTTGTATGTATTTGTCAAGTCTCATGAATGGTGATAAAATCTTGAGTTAAATATTCTCCTATTATACTGAAATTGTTTTGGAGATTTATAGTGGTTTATATTGTTGATAGGGGCAACTTGATCTGGGTCTACTTATGTTGTATACAAGTTCTGGATCTACTTATGTTGGTTCGTATTGCTACATCCTATGTGAACATGTCATAACTTTAAGATTGTCATAGTTATATGCATAATAAGCATAGGTTACATGTTGTTCTCTCAGACCTTTAGAGCATCGAGCGTTTGTTCATCTTAGTAGGAACTGAGGCGTGACAAGACCTTTATAAGTTCAAAATTAAGCAGTCATTTATGTGGTGTACAAATTCCATAAAGTTTCAAATACCATGAACAATTCGTGTATTTCAAATCTTTATAAGTTTCAAAGAAACAATTCATAAGTTTTAATTTTTTTCCTTAGAGCTTCAAATCCCATAAAAGATCATTTGGTTCACCCATTTATAAGTTCAAAACTAAAGAAAGATGCATGATTTGCAACGTTTCTAAGTTGTTCCATAATTTAAGTATGAATATTGTTATCCAAATTTTATTTCGCATTAAAGTAGGACTATTTTTTTATTACTTTTCAAACAATTTGTATGTGCCTTGTAAAAGGACGCAAGTCTTAAAAACTTTGTTTGAAATCTGTTAAATAAATTAAAGTCTGAAATTGAAAAGAGACTAATTAATTAGGTATATATGAATTGCTAATTAAGTGTAATGGTCAATTTGCATTTTTCCAGTTTGAACCATTCATAGGTTCAGGGATAGATTTTTTGTTTTGGAAGTTGAAAAGTTAGACCAAAGTTAACATTTTAGATAATAAGCTCAAATTCAAATTTTTAGGATAACATTTGCATTAGAGAGGACTAAATAATATTATATACTTATCATAATCCCAAAATGTAAATACAATATGTATCACCAAAATTCCTACATACGAGTATAAAAGCAATATATATTTACCTTAGTCTATGTATTTCATTATGCAGCAGTGGTTCTGTACTTCATTTCTTACTGCATTAGACCTTTCAAAAACAATCATTACCAAGTTATATTTTGATTTAGTCGAGTCTGGCCAGTATGCCACATTTCCATGGGCGAATGAGTGTTTTAATTTAACACTTAAAGCGTGTAGTCAAAAGTTCAAAAAAAATAATCCTTACTTCAATCCTTCGAGTTGAGATCACTTTTCCATATAAGCATCAGGTATAGTGAGGGGTTGAGTGTTTGTCATCCATTTGACAACAAATGCTATCCATGATTCAGATCTGCTACACTGGCTTATTTGAACGGAAGACAACAAATGGACGTTATTTTATTTGCTGATTTGAAGAAAATGATTTTCAAAACACAGAACAATCAACGGTAATTTTTATTGGAATGTAATTATTAATTATAAATATTGCATGTTCTGATATTTATATTTTTTATATGCATACTTCAGAAACTATGATTTTTATTACTGAAGAATCTTAAATGTTGGATGAGACGCATTTTAAATCAATCTCCCACTCACAAGGATTTTGAAGAGCAGAAACATCGGTAAAACGGGCGTTGATTTGAAAGGAAAATTTCGCTGAAGTTGAAAGCGAAATTGGCAGAGGTACAAATGAAAACTTTTTGATAACCAATATTTCAAGATTTATATTATACATATCAACTTACTAATATGTTCTGAAAAAGGTTTAAGGCGGAATTGAAGAGCAGTCAAAGCCTAATGGTTATGTTAAAATCACATTTTTAATTTAATTCTATATTATTAATATGTTTTTATTTTTTTTTTAAGGGGGGGGGGCTACTATTGTATTCTTCATACTAAAAAATGTTGACAAACCATGGTTGATTAAAAGATGTACGTCTGAATAATTCAACAAAGCTGGATACTGGCCTGAAGAAAGTAGATTGTCAAGCATGGTCAACAACGGGTATGTAATAGTTTGTAATGTGTATAATGAAAATGTGCACTTACTGTATGAAATTAACTGTATATTTAGGTAAATCTAACTATTTTTATAGTTGACTAAATTCTTTTTTTATTTAAATAAATTTAGATGATGCCACTCCAATGCTAGGCTATCCGAACACAATATAGATTATTTCAAGAGGCCAACCAACATCGGATGCATTACAACGGTATGTATCAAACTTTGTAAGTTTAGTATGAAAACTTTATAATTGTTGTCCTTGAATTCAATCTATAGTTTTATAATATAAGAAACTGTTTTTACCGTTTTAACTAATTTTTTTAATTTAGGAATTATGTCAATCCAAATGTTTGCCACTCTAAAGGAGATTAGAATGGTCAATGAGGTCAACCAACTTCGGATTCCATAACAAACGGTAAAGTATCAATTACGATAAATTTTTGTATGTTTATGTAATGAATTCATATATTAGAGTTATAATAATCAATCAGTTTTTTCGCGATTTTTTAACTATATTTTAATTTAGGATTTGCTACCCAAATGTTTGCAATCAGGCTGATAAACTTTTCAACTGAACATCTTCCTTTCTTTAATGGGTGAATACCGTTCATATTTCAAACACAGATGGTATGTTATATACATTTTTATGACACTTATGTTTTCTTTTACAAATTTTATTTTTTATTAACGCAGATTTTTCTTTTCAGAAAAGGTGAAAAGTCTACGGGCTGAATTTTTCAGAATGCCGCTTACCTGAGATCATCGACTTCAACACCTTTGAATGTTACCCCTGATTTTACATGATACAAATAATTTGCTACTTATCTCCGATTTTAAACATCGCTACCACCACACCAGTATTGCAAACACGACTCAGGAATCCCGCACATATTAATCTTCTCCTTATATTCTCTATCGAAAGTCCGCCGAAGAAGCAGTTCAAAGACAGTTCCAATTATTTTCACACTAAAAGCATCCATTCGCAGTCCACAATGGACTTGATCTTCCGCTGATATGATTAACTATTTCACACCAAATGTCTTATAAAGACGTTGTTCAATGGTGTGGCAGGTATGGCCTATATATACAATCGTCATTATGTATTTTTATAATCATAATGAAATCACTACAACATCTTCCTGCAATAGTTCACGAGGAATCACCATATACAAGGTGAAAAATCCTTTAATCCTCAAATGGACTTTGACGTTGTCATTTGGGCAAAAAAAAAAATTCTACAATAATGAGTCAACCAGCAGACCTTGGAAAGAATGGGGTAAGCGCGACTAATGTATTATTAATGTATGACAATTTGAATTAGATAAATTATGAATTTACAAATAAGTTTTGTATGAATTTAATATGCAAAATGTATATATGGCTAATATTTGTGATACTGTATGCATTTACTGATATTTACTATCATTACAATGTCGAAAAAAATATGTGTTTAATTTTTTTTATTTGTAACAGCATATTAATAGTAATGTTATTATCTCCTAAATAAGGCAAATACTCCCAACAACACTGTTTTCGTCAACAGCACTGTTTGACCGTTCGGTTTATGGTGTGGGATTAATACATTCAGAAAAACAGTGGAGACTGATGTCAGATTATAACATGAGATCAATTGCCACTCCCGATCAAATGTTGTTCAGCCGCATTAGAATTTAAGGTTCCTTGCTAACCATTGGGGGGGGGGGGGTGAATGCCTTGGCGACAGAATTGTGATGAAGTTCCATATATCCTGTCATGTTTTTTTCTGAGCAAGGTCCAACATTGGTTCTTGTTGTATCGTATCAAAGCGTAGTGGTCTACATGTTTTATGATCGACGAGTGAGGAGTTTGTTTCCCTAATAAATTAGTGAATAGATTGTGATAAACTGGCAACAATGACACCGTTTGATTATTCGGCAAGTAAACAAGTTTTTATGGCTAACACTTTGCTTGTATGCAACAATAGCTCGAATATCAACAAGTCTCAATCAGAAGCTCTACGAAAGTCAAATATGCAGGACAGAATTTGTTCCTACAGGAAGAAAGTTTAAAGTTGTAATCTCTAATATTATATCTATTCCGTATATTTAGTTAATAAAAAATTTATAATTTTATTTTGTTATCAGTGATTGTGGTTCACGTGACCTCTTCTTTTTGTTGATATATCAACAATGCTATTTTTTGATTTTTGCCTAATATTGAAGTGTATGTGTGACATCCTTCGTCAGAGGTAGGCAACTTACTTTGGACTATGCAAAAGCAAAGAAATGAAGAGCGAGCACACATAAGTGTACAGTGAAGTTATGGGTTACAGTTGCAAGCAAGTATGGTGGACCTCGCCACGCAAAAAGACACATTTATGGACACCACCAGTTACCACTCCAAGAACACAGAATAGGAAATGAAAAAGTTTAATGCACTTTTGAATTCTTACTTACTGAAAATATTTGTTATTTTAACACATATAACATTTCTTTTTCTGTTATTTTAATATTTTTTTTTAAGATGTATTTTTAATGCTTATGTTCAATGTATTTAACATTATAACAATTTACTGAATTTACAATTTTGGCTTATATACCCCAGTTATGATTCAATTTTGCTTATATAATGTTCAATGTTATATTATTTTTGTAATTAATTTTGTTTTGAAATAGATTGCAACTTTATATGAAAATAACTTCAGAATAAATGCAATGTATCATAATAGTTATATGATTGACATTATAGTTCAATGTATATTTTTAATGTATAAACGTGTATTAATATGATGTCATATTTGACTTTAATTATATGTCACAATGAACTATATATATATATAACTTATATAATATATATACTATATAAACATATGTATCAATATTGTTATGAACATTGTATGTATTATGAATGACATAACCTTTTTTGAACTTCTTGACATATCCAAAACAAATCTATGATATATAAACATTGTTATGAATATTGTATGAACATTGTATTAATAAAATCTGAACAGCCCGATTAATATGAATTCCGTATGTTTCAATTTTATATTTATCATGTATAAAACATTGTATGAATTATGAATACATACGAACTTTGAAATATGCAACAGAAACAAATGATATATTGACAAACATGTCATGACCATTGTATGAATAAAAACCGGAACATTTAACATATGACTGCAGTAGATTCAATGTATATTTTTATGTAAGCACTTTGCGTATGAATTATAATGTCATATTGACTTTTGAATATATCCAAAGAAACAAATGTATATATGAATATTTTATGAATAATTTATGGGAAAGACAACTGAACTTGTATGCATACACACTAAAAATTATAATGACAATGTGAAGTATAGTTCTATTTATAATTAATATGTATAAATATTGTATGAATTATCTGAATGCTCATATGTACTTTAATATCTGTAACATACACAATGAATATATATATTATGAAAATTAAATTAAAACTTATGAAACATTATATGAATACCTATAATGTTCAGTGATAACTACTCTGCACTCAATAAAATAAATTCAACATAATAATCAAATTTAATCAGTACGAAATCATTGTTTTTGTCACAGAATCATTTTAAAATGTCTTTGCTATTATGTCCAACCCCTGACGACATCTACTACAGTCCATTTTGCTTCCTTTTGAAATGTTCACGTCATCAAACACCTTTCCATCATCTTTCTAATTTGGTCTAACCGCTTTCTTCTTTGGACCTGGTGGCGGAATTTTTAGACTCTGAAATATAAAACTTTGGTATAATTACCATGTACTCTCACATGAAATAGGCTCGACAAAGAATGACTAAGCATCTTCGTTGAATTTCTTCAGGCTATAAAACGAGAATAGAAATGTTGATTCATGGCACTTATTTAATGTATCTGAGAACTATGCAATTACATGACTACCGACATGGTATTCTCATCATTTTGAAATCTCCCGCAATAACATAAGTTCCTGTTGTTCAAGTTTACATGTACTCTCCTTGCTCTTCAGCTACACATGGCAGATCAACTGTCGAAGGTATCAACTAATTAAAAAGTTTTAAAATGTGGGTATTGTTATATACAATCAAACTAATATTGTAAGTAATTAACAATTATTGTTATTCCATACAGTAAAGCTCACTACCGCTATATGGGCGTGAGACAAACAATATTTTTCGTAGGATAAATGCATATTTTTTTGTTAATCAGATGTTGTTCCTTATCAACCTCCTCATTTGTGCTTATGATCCCACCCTGTAATTGTTATCCTCATTAATTCAAGAAGTGGAAAATTACGATAATCTCTCCTGCTAACCTATTAACATTATTCCAATGACTCAACGTATGTTTGAATCATGGTCCATTGCGCTTACAATTCGAATAAGCTCTTGACCATCTTGCTTAAAACAAATATCAAACAAGTTAATATGGTCATATGCTTTGTAATCTAATCTGGTCTATTCTTACCATAATTTCCTTCAAACTTTTTGTTTTGTATAAGAGCTTTTTGCCAATTTAAAAAATAAAATCTTCAATCTTCAGTATTTCATTGAATTCCTTCACCACAAGGCATACATCTTCTATCTTCGGATTCAGGATCTACAGTAACAATCCTCCTTTCCATATGCGTTCATTTCTAAAAACACATGTTTTGGTCTAACTGTCCATAAGCTTCCTTAAACTGTTCAAAAAAATCAAGTACTCCATGAGCGATCCGTTTTCAAGACATCCACTATGCATACGCCAACGAAGTATAGAGACCTGAATCAATTTTAAAAAAAATAACACCCACACACATCGAAATAAAATTTATAATATAATTTATTTATATTATAAAAATTAAAAATACGAGACAAAAAATCCTCACGTATCCTTGTTTCTTGCAGTTAACAAATTGTAACACCATAATTACGACATTTTATTCCTCTCCCTTCAACAACTACAGTTGCCTACAATACTCCCAACCTCGAATACTAACCTCTTGCACAAATGCATATAAGATTTATTTTTATCACCTTCTTTTCCTTTCTATCTTTCAATACTAGATCCTGATATGTTTTTTGCTTCAAATGTACAGATAAACCCTGAATTTTGTACAATTCAAATTTACTGAATACAAACGACAATTATTATTACCAAACGATACATATTTTAAATTTATATTTATCGGATACATACAAAAGTATAATATAATTTTGCAAACATGAATAATACAAAGAAACCATTCCAGGTCTTTAATATAACATACTATACTGTCTTTTTTTTCATTTAAACAAATAAAAAAAATTATATTGAAGTATAAAAATTTCATACATAAAGTATACAAGAAACAACAAATTTCATTTCATTACGATAAACTTTTTTCCAGAACATACTATATGGTAACTTTTTAATTTAAACATTTAAAAAACTTTTAAATTCATTCTTTATATGCAAATTACCCGGTTATCTGGCATATGACTCTGCTGGATCTCAGCGCATCAATTTTATTGCTTTTTCTCTAGCCCTCCATGCCTGTAAGTATGTCAACGAAACGCTATGCAATTTCAACATATTAGCAGATATATCCTTTGGAGTGTATACCATAGAGGGATCAATATATTTCTCCATTATCAAGACAGCTACAACGTCAGTTATCCCATGACGCCTTGCATACCTGATACACCGATCGTCTAACAGAACCAGTGTGCTTGAGCATATCTTTCTAACTTGAATAAATTGAATTTAATTTCAAACTAGATGCCTCATCAATCCAAGAACATGTATCAGAAAATACACTTCAAGTGATAACTGTGTTAAAATCAAGAAAATATAAAATTAAATTTCATACACTCAAAATATTCCAATAAATACAATAAAACTTAAAACATAGTATATAACTTACTTTGATGCCATTACAGTGCTCACCACGAAAACTGAACTTTCAAAAGTTTCACTCCGCATAACCTCCTTCAGTGGTTTTCCTTATTGTTGTAAACTTGATCCTCAAGCACAAATAAGTTTGAATGGGCATTTATTATATCATCACCACCCTTCAGTATTCTCATTGATAAGCTCTTCTAAAATTCCTTTCGATTAAACGAATAAATTATTGGAGTATAGATCACGATAATTATTTGTCAGATCTAACATCACAATTGGATTAGAATCATTATTTATTAACACTATGACACCTCATTATGCTCTCCATGATTCTACAAAAGACTATGCACACAGTATATTTTGAAAAGAAATCCAAATTAACTTTTCTGATCAAAACACCTTTACCCAACATCGTTATGAATCGTAATAGGGGGCACTTCGTTACCAACGTAATTTATTTTCAATAGAAGTTATATTTTCTTCTATATTAAGTTGAGTTATTTTAGCATTACTAACCAATATAGAGAGTAAGAAGGGCATCATAATATGATGCCCTCCCATCTGAAAAAATCGCCGTATTTTTCCCCTGTTTCACAATATTAAATAATAAAAAATTTTTTTTTTTAGAATCAAAATTGTACTATTAAAAAAAAAAAATCTGACAATTGATACCTGTTTCATTCACCATTTCATTCACCTACACTAAACAAAATTAAATTCAGACTTCATGTCGCTATACACAACATACTGTCTCTTTCCATTAAACAAAAATACAAACTGTATACAGATAATACAATAACAACAAATTTACACTGTTTTTAATATTTAGAAAAAACGATAATATAAATAAAATCCAACAACTCCTATCAAAGAAACAAATCATAACTAAGAACCTAACCCGAAGAATTCCAACTATATCACCATGTTTTAATTGAAATTGAGCTAACGCAAAATATCCATCAGAACTGAAATATGCAGCTACGAAAAATATCATTTCCTTGGGGAAAAAAATGAGTCTATCTTGAAAGAAAATTTTAAAATAATAGAGAAATTTTGAAATTACGAATATAATTTTACATATGCTAATTATTTTTCTCTAGTTTTAATCTAAAACACTCAATAAAAAGGTAAAACTCTTCAAAAATATCTCAGGCTCGCAACATCCAATAATCACTGTCAAAAGCAACTATATAATTTGTCATAATTCTTAATCATTAAAACTATTACGCATTATCACTTATCTACTTATTTTTTAAATAACAATAAGTTATCTAATAATTATAATTAACAATATAATTACTAATAAATGTATAGAGATGAGATATTAAATGCTACAAAATAAATTGCAAGTGTATTCATAACTTGATAATAATACTTTACATATACATGCGCTATATGTGAAATTTAATTCCTAACAATATATTCTGTTGGTATATATTATCTATCCTATGATTCCAACTGCAAACGGGGTCACACACGTGATTTAGAGCACTTATAAATTTATTATCATGATTAATATTGCAATCGGACATATTTAAACTAAAATGTAAATTTCGTAAAGAAACATTGAAAAGAAACCTAATTATTAAATATAGATTCTCATTAAATATCAATACTCTCTAAGTTGTACAAACTTCATTAGATGAGTTCCTGAGTCATCACAATTTCGTAAAGAAACATTGAAAAGAAACCTAATTATACTTGGGCATCATTCTCTACTTGTTTATGGAGAGTATATACCCTCGGACTTTGAGTGATAGGAGGAGAGATGAGGTTCCTGAGTCTCGCAGGGCATACCTAATGGTCGGTTAATCTAGCGTAATTAGGCATAAGTTTCGTGCATTCTTACGGGTATGCCACCCAGCTTTGATTCAGGTCCAACAACCAGATCGGACTATTCGCCGGTTTGTGAAGGGATTGTGGTCAGATTGCAGATTCAGCTTACAGGTAGCTACTGTCATGCAATCCTTTCAGAAGTGGTAGACTTTTGTGAGGAGGGGAGGGACAGGAAGCAAAGATGACTTCACCACTAGGCAATCATTAGCAACTCAAGAAGTTTCGTAAGAGATGCCGAGTTTTAGTGGTTTCTTACCCAGAGGGGCAAGTTCATGAGGTTATATCCAGCCCGACCTCTTCATCTTCACTACAGGCGTGTAGCTGGGGGTCCTACCGCAGACCGGTCAAACATTTTCTCTGAGTTTTGGAGTTATCCTCCTAGCCTCCCGTCGTTCTCACAGAGACCTTAACACATGCTTGAACCCAGAGAGTGTTATGTAATGTGGGGAAATTGGCCATATTACGAGATATTGTGTCCAAAACGAGCGTTACAACCAGACCACCCCAATAGTCACGCAGGAATAGTGGTGATGGAAGATGCCGCCATTCCTGGAGGACGTGGTGGTCACAAACCAACCGGGGTGCGGGCAAGCCGGAGCGACTGCAGCCACAACAGATGGTAGGGGCAACGGGTCAGAACAGTGATTATTGCCCATTGTTTACGCTTTTCCCATGGGCGGTAGGTTGTCTGACAAGCGGAGACATCGATTCTGTTATCATACAGTAATCTTTTGGTTTTGTGTATTGCATGACTTCTCTCTTCTATTTATGTTTGCTCATGGATCCCGCATTTTCATACTGTGCTTCCTCATTTGCTACTGTGTCCTTGATGTGACATTGTGATTGCTTGACATGACATGTGCGTTCCCTCATACTCCGGTGGGTGAGTCTGTGATAGTTGACAGGTTTATAGGGTCTGTCTTGTGACTTTAGGGGGAGTCAATATCTCATGTAGACTTGGTTATCTTATAATGGTTTGATTTCTTTGCAATCTTCCCTGATTGTAATGCCAAATACTGTGCATTGGGCCAAGCCTGGGACAAGACCGTTCGTGTGGGAAGTGTTACTATACTTCCCACTCCGTTCGTATCATCTCCTTCTTCGTGTCTAAGGAGAATGGTTAGAAAGGGTGTTTTAGCTTTCTTGGCACACCCTTATCGTACGATTCTACCACAGTACCTTCAATTGAGTCGGTTTCGATAGTTCCGTGGTTTCTGGATGTGTTTCCTGGCGACCTTCCTGGTAGCCACCAGATAGAATAATATTAATTTGCTTGATCTAGAGCTGGTACTCGCCCCATTTCCCTACCCCCCTTATAGGCACTGTGCTCTTTGCTTAGTTAAAGCGTTTAAAGGCCCAACTTCAAGGTTGTTAGGGAAAGACTTTATTAGACCGAATGTGCATCCCCTTGGTGTGCTCCCTGTGTTTGTTTGTGAAAAGAAGGACGGAAGTTTTCGGATTGAATGTTGTCGGGATGTTGCAATTGATTACACAACTGAATAAGGTACTGTTTAAGACATATCCTCTTCGATCGCAATCGATGATTTGTTCGATCAGTTACAAGGTGCTTGTACGCTTCCTCAAAACCGATTGAGGTCTGGTTTTATCATCGATTGAAAATACGGGCAACGACGTGCCCAAGACTTCTTTTCGGACCAGGTATGGCATTATGATTCTTCATGTAATGTCTTTTGACTTCATGAATGCCCCTGCTGCTTTCAATGAGCATTAATGAACTGGATTTTTTAACCCATATCTGGATCTCTTTGTCATGTTATTTCATCGATGATATACTGGTATACGCAAAAAGCAAGCAAGAACATGATGAGCACTTGAGAATGGTATTGAAATGTTGAGGGAAGAAAAAGCTTTATGCCAAATTCTTAAGTGTGAGTTTTTGTATTCAACATGTCCTTCTTGGGGCATGTGGTTTCTAAGGCTGTGATGATGGTGGATCCTACCAAGATTGAAGCATTAATAATATGGGTAAGACCTACTAATGTTACACGATGGTAAGGCTTTGGGGTTTTAAGCTAGCTACTATCCGTCAATTGCGGGTCCAAGGATTTTTTCCTTGCTTCCCTACTGACCAAATTTGACTAGCAGAGTGTTCCATTTGTATGGTCGGACGAATGTGAAAAAGGTTCAGGCAACTCAGACCTCTTGTTGACTACTGGCAATCCTAAACCAATTCTTACCCTGCCAGTGGAAGGTAAGAATTTCAATTGTTTAGACATGTATGCATCCTATTCTGGTTTGGGTGCGTGCTTAATGCAAGAGAAGAATGTCATGCTTTGCTCGAGGCAATTAAAGGTGCATGAAACGTACTTTCCCGAACCCAACGTTTTGGATTGGGCTGCGGTAGTGTTTTTGCATTAAGCAATGGAGACATATCTATATGGGTTTAATATGAAGTCTAATACGGATCAGCGTATTTTACAGTAGTCCCCTTTACTACAAAGATTTGAAACATTTGAGACAGAGGAAGATGGATGGAACTACTGAAGGACTATGATATCACTATCTTGTATCATCCCGGGAACCGTTAATGTTGTGCAAGATGCTTTAAAGGAGAAGGCAGGGAGCATGGGAATCTAGCTCACTTGCAAGGATTTCTAGATCGCCCATTGGCTAGAGAGGTTGTCAGACGCTGGCTAATGACCTTATGAGGCTAGAATTAAATGAGAAGGGAGGGTTTTTTGGCCTGTTTAAAGCAAGATCTTACCTCTTGATAACGATTAAGGAAAGAAGTTCACCGATGCGAAACGTGATCCGGATCCGATCTAAGGTGTTGCGAGGAGAGGCTAACTAAGCAAAAATCGATGAGGAAGGTTGTTTATTGAAATTAAAGGAAGGGTAATTGTAACCCGTGTCGATGATTGATTCACACTATTCTTACCAAAAGGCTCATTAGTTCAAGGTATTCTATACCTCCCTGGTGTACAAGATGTATCCGTGATTAAGCAACATTTTTTGTGGAGTAAGTAAAGCGTGACATTGTTTGTTTTGTTTGTCAAGGCCATGCCCTAATTGTCCCAGCAGTAAATTAAGAACACCAGAGGCCTGGAGGGACACTTCAGAGAAGCCCATTCCTGAATGGAAGTGGGGAGAAGAATTGCAATGACTTAGTGGTTGGTTCTCCCGAAGACAATTGGTTAAGTATGAATGACTCCAATTTGGCGGTAATTTGTTGGACAGAATTCAACTAAGTCTGCTCATTTCAATTCCGGTCAAGGTGACTTATAATGCAGGAAGTTAGCCAAACTATACATACATCAGAAATTTTTCGATTGCTGGAGTTTCAACTTTCCATTATATCTTTATAGAGCGTACACATTTTTAACATCTAAGTTTTGAAAACATTGCATTCGAATGAGGTTACTAGGTTGGATCTTATACCGCATTTCACCTCTCGTTGCCGCTGGTCAGTCTCGAAGCTGAGTATACAATTCAGGTGTTCTTGAGGCATATGCTCCGTGCATGCGTGATAGAAATTTGGGGGTCATTGGGATAACTTCTTACCCTTAGCAGAGTCTTCTCATCAACAAATAGCTAATCACTCAAGTATTGGAAATGGCCCCATTTGATGCAACTTTATGGGAGAAGATGTATGTCTCCCATAGTGTCTGTTTTTGATGCAATTTGGTTAGAAACATTGGGGTAACTGCCCTCTTGAAGGGACGCGTTAAGAATAAAGTGAAATGCCTCAAGAAAAGCTTTTAGCGGCTCAAGTAGTAAGAAGAATATGCAGATCTAAAGGTTACTGCGACTTGGTGAACAAGTCTTACTGAAGGTTTCTACCCATGAAAAGGGGTGATGGCGTTTAGTACCTCACGAGTAAGGCTAGGTCCCTGAGGTATATTGTCCATGAGTCTTGAAGCGCGTGGGGGAGGTAGCATATGAGTTAAGCCTTACCTCCAGGCACTGTCATGGTGGCACCCGGTATTTTTCTGTGTCTATGCTGAAAAGATACCATGGGGATGGAAACTAACCAATTAGTCGTTGGGACTAAGTTCGTCTTGATGAGTAAATCATTGTCTTAATTAGAGGAGCCTGTTGCCATTCTGGATAGAGAGATCCGCAAGTTGAGATCAAGGGAGACTGCTCCATCAAGTTCAATGGAAGAATCGACCAGTTGAAGAGTCCATTGGAGAAGGAGGCTTGATATGCAAGAAAAATGACCCCGCCCTGTTTTACAAGATTCAGGTCTCTCTTTTCGCCCTTGTTTCTTTCTTCTTGTGACCCGTCGGACGAACGATGGTAAATTGGTATCTATTGTACGATCTGTGTTATCGTATTTGATCAGAAGAGTTTTAATTTTTCTGGTAATAAGTGTCTGGGCAGGTCGACGATCCCAACAACCCACCTCCACGACGAGACCGTCATGGCGCGACGGACCGTCGCGGGTGGTCCTCATTCAAAACACTTAGATCCTGAAAATTTGAGTACTTGAGATCTGACTCTATAACGTCACAACCGAATGGCCAGGACGGACCGTCGTTGGCACGCACCGAACCGTCACAAATCTTTCCCATCGAATTGAGTTTCTGAACTCCTGTGACGACCAGCCTGACGTACCGTCACTTCGTGACGCAACGTCCAACAACGGCTTGCGTTAACCCTGACTGGGTCGGATTTTCTGTACAAAAGCTTTTTTAATGGAGCGTTTGGACTATATCAGGCTTATAATTAAATTTAGTGGTTCATGTTGATAATTCAATTACGTTGGGTCTAAAGGAGATACCTTTAAACATAAAAAGTGGGTTAGTTTGTATCATTTTTTATATTCTTAATTGAATATGACAATTATGACTTAAAAGAAAAAGGGTTTGAAGATAGACAATAGAAAGAACAGAGTAGACCGAGCGAGAGAGAGGAAGAACGAAGAGACCACAAGGATTTGGGAGAATAGATTGATCGATCAACTGATTTCTTCAGTGGAGGTAGGTTATGCCGTTAGCTATATCAATCTTAACTTCTTAATAGCGAATGATATGTTGTTGGTAGTTGTAAAGTCTTCTAAATGCTTAATTGTATGCTTTGTCCTGATTTGTGATTATTTAATTGTAATGGGTTTGGAAAGATGAGGTGTGAAACTTAAACCTAAAACCTCTTGTTATGATGATAGCCTTGGTATAAGAAGGCTCTGTGAAGTAAATATGAGGTTAGTGGATCGGGGTCACGTTTCTGCACCAGGATAGTAACTGGAGCGGGTGTCACGTTTTCGACACAGGATAGTATGGGATCGGGTGTCACGTTCCGACACCCATCAGGATAGTAAATGGATCGGGTGTCACGTTCCGACAACCTAGGATAGTAGTAGAGGATCGGAGTGTCACGTTCCGACACCCAGGATCAGTAAGAAGAATGGAAATCTCTGCCAATTTTATGCTAATAACTCTCAATTGAAAACCGAGTCCTTATTGAGTACGGTGTTGGAGGCTTGGATGTCCGCATAGATGTGTTGGTGTTGTTGCAACTGATCTTATACTTCCTGTTGGTCTATCACCTGTTAAGTATTTGTGTTGGTTTTATGTTATTATCCGATATATATTTGCTTTCTCTTTTGAGTTGGGGCCCGATGATACCTTACTCAGTAACTTGTGTTTTGTCACTGACCCCTACTTGTATTTGTTTTCTTTGTTTGTGGAGTGCAGCAAAACGTGCCACGACTTCGATCTCAACCGCAGGGGGGAACAGCACGCCAGACTTTCAGTATATCAGATTTCTGGGTGAGCTATTGTTTCCTAGCTCGGACTGGCCTTCTGTTTCCCTTCGCGTCTTGATGTCTTGCAGTTCGTGACCCTGACCAATCTCTTTAACTTATTTAGCTTTCACTCGTATATACTCTTAGATTTTAGTATTGAGGATGATGTTCTTGTGATGATGACTTCCAGGTTTCGGGGATAGTAATTGATAAACTTTAGAAGTTATTTAATTGATTAGTTAATGATTTTAAAAGTCTTCCGCATTATATTCTGTTTATTATGGTTTAAATGTTTTGGATTTAGAATTGTTGGTTCGCCTCACACTAGGAGAATAAGGTGGGTGCCACTCGCGGCCCGTTTTGGTCGTGACAAAAATGTCAAATTTTAGTTGTTTACTATATCTTATTTATGTTTTTCTTTAAAGAATATAATTATTTAATAACACAAAGAGAAAATCAAGGGAGAGAAGAGTTTTTTCAAAAAAAGGTAAGGATCCTTAATTTTTCTCATCGATTACAAGCTTTTAAAATAAATTTTAATACTTTGTTCTTTTTTTCCCTCCATAATATTTTTAAACTCTTTTTAAAATTAATATCATTCCACCCTTTTTCAATTTATATATTATAGTTTTTTATTAGTTTGTATTCATTCAATCGTATGCCGAATGTACTTTATATAGTCCATTTAAGAAATATATTTGTGTTCATAATATTTTTTTTTCCGTTATCGTTATTTTTTCTTCAACAAAATCTTTTATGTCATTCATTTCAATATGTAGTTTATTTGTATTTCTTTTCTATTTATTCTGTTTTTATTAGAATTTTGTATAATAATATTAAAATACAAAAATTAGTATGATGTAAAAGTGAACGAAATATAAAATTTGAAAGGAATAATTGGTGTTTTTTTTAATAATTTGGTGTACTCATTCATTTAAATAAAATACAGACTAGTTGACATAAACCTTTAATTAGAAAAAAATGTCAAATTCAAAATAATGCAATCATAATTTGTGAATAATACAAACTATTAATGTGTAAAAATACATACTGACTAAACAGTAATCAAAATCAATAATACTTCCAAATTTTTATGAAATACAAAAAACAAATAAAACTATGAACTACAAAAATAAATATACTAACTTTGGTACATTGACATAACTACACAATAGAAAAACTCATACAAATATTAATAAATAAATCAATTCCAAATCTACATGGATCCAAAATAGCAATAAAACAATGAAAATAACAAAATACATACTAACTAAAACAACTACTCAATTCCAATATCACACTTTTCCAATCTATGAATACCAAAAAACTTGAACTATGAAATATAATAATAAAACTCATATACTGTTTTCCAATTGGACATAACTAAACAAAAAAAAACACAAAATCACAACAATATATGAAATACAAAATAAAATACTAACTAGTACCTTAAAAAGTTCATTTACACTTCCAAACGCATTGTAATATGAATTTTTTTGAATTTTAAAAATTACTAAACAAATTAAACTAAACATACAAGACACAAAACATGCAAAAAATACATCTTCTCCAACAAATTGGTCATCTTCAACTTCATGGTTATGAATTTGTGTGGGATTTTGCACATCCACGAATTCAGGCATTTTTTCCCGTCGTATATCCTCCTTAGATTTAGAAGCGGAATCTACATTGTTGTTTAATTCTTGAGTGAAAAAAATTAAATGATGGGAAATCAGAAGAACTTTGATTATTTTGTCAAATACCTCTAGTAACTCTCTTGAAAATGTCCATTAAAGAGAGAGTTATGTAGTCTCAAACCCTAAAAAATAATTTAAGAACATCGACAAAACAAAAAAAATTAAAAAAAAAACACTAAAATCAGTATAAATAAAGAATCTGAAAAACATGATATCCAAATCAATGTTAATCTTCAAATCAAATCTTGCAACGAAATTAAATGAGAATAATAGAAAATATTAATATATTGAATTGAAAATATGTGGAATTGATTTTGAAGAATATTAGAGAGAGATTAAAAAGAAGCTAAGAAAAAGGAGAAAAATCTGGGAATTTGATTAGAAAGAAAGTAAGAGATGGAAATTGATAACCTTAAGAAAAGAGAGAGAAAAATTAAAATGACATTAATATCTATCCAATTACACAAATATAGAAAAATGTGTAATGATATGAGAGAGAGAGAAAGATGTAAATAATGAGAGAGAAAATATTCCAAATATTAATAAAATCAGAACAATTATTTATTTTTAAAATAATGACATTTTTGACATGTTTACTAATATTTTTAAAATATGGATATTATCACTAAATAAGTTAATTTTATTTTACTAGTAGAATGAATTATTTAGAAAAAACAAATATTGCATTTCTAAACTTTCAAGGACAATGAAAACAAAAATTAATTAAAGCAAATAATGACTCAAAATACTCACATGAAAGAACATTGGTATAAGCCAATTTCATACTAATAAAACACTTTCTCTAATTTGGATATCTGCTGTTCGTAATTCGATTTAGTGCTAATATATTAAGGTGATGAAAATACAGTATACAAAAGAGTGGTCATGAGGAAGAGGGAAATTGAACTAAGAGAACCAAAAAATAGAAAACATGAAATATTTAAACATCCTTTTATTATTACGATATTCAAAATCACTTGTGAAAGCAGCTTTGAGGACTAAACGATGCAAGTAGTTGTGCCCAATGAAACCTGTAGGTTATAGCATATATAGATACATCAGTACAATTATAGTATACTTTTAATGATAAACAAGTTTCAAATACTTTCAGAAATTATTTCTATGTCAACAGATTAAATTACATTCGGTATGAATGAAATTGCAGTTCATGGCTACATTGACTTCAACAAAAAAAGAAGAAGAAAATAATAATTGTAAATTGGAGCAATTTTCGTACCTTATAAATAATGAAATTGCTAGCTAAAAGTCTAATTACAAGCTTTGCGAATACCTCAAAAGAATCTGCATTTTCAATCTTCAAACAATGTTCAAGATTCAAGAGAGTATATATCAGCCAAAACAATTTGCAGACAATAGTCAGTTTGAAAGTAATAACTAAAACAGAACCTGAACAACCAAACAATAATAAGCTGAATGAGAAACCTAAAAATTCAATTTTACTGAAACATAACATGTTCATCGTAATAAAAAACGATAGACGTTGACAACAAATCAATATCCTTGAGTAAAAGGGGAAATCAACATCAATACCTTTGGACTCGTCCAGTTATTCCATATGATGAAAATTACTAAGCTACAACATCACTAATCCTAGTGATGAGAAGAAGAATTGTATGTTTTTCTTGAATAAATCTAAAAAATTAAATTTAGATTTCATCGTGTAGACCCCAGTCCCCCCCCCCCAACATCCCCTAATATTCCCCCACACTAGCAACCCTCATCACAACCTCCACTGGATTCACTTCAAGAAAATATCAATGTTTACAATCAAAATCAGCAAATTTCAACAAAAATTCCAAAAAGAGAGTTTGGAAATCTGAAGTAAATTCAAGTAAACAATGCAAACATAGAAAAATAGTGTTGCAGACCCTTCAAAAAATTTGGACCAATCTGTCCGATTTTTCATGCATGCGTTTCAATACTTCATCAATATAAAAATTTGGGTCTTCTTTCATATAAGAAAATATCACTAAAATTGACAAACATAGCAAGATGAAGTAAACCCAACAATAAAAAAATAGCAAAGTAATAAAAGTAGAAAAAAAAAAAAGGAGAGTAGGTTTTCAATTAGTTAAAATTCTGTAATGAGAAATTAGATTAAGGATAAAAACTCACTAAACAAAAAAAAAAGTTTTTGGGGGAAGGGGGGAAAAAAGTGAAAATTTATACATATACCAAGTAGAATCAAAATTGGTAATATAACATTTTTATTTACGAATGAGAGGAACAATGTGTAACGACCTGTTTAGTGTTTTGATCAACAGATTTGTATTTCTGGAAAAAACTGGCAGCTGTGAGGAGGCCACGACGACCGTCAAGGACACGACGGACCGTCGTGGAGGGGTCGTTTCAAAACACTTAGAAAATTCTGAAATTGGGTACGAAAAATCGACTCATGAACGTAATGAGGAATGCAGACGGACAGTCGCAAGCTCGAGGCCCGTCACAGCGCCATCATAAAAACAAGTCTCTGGACCTTGTGACGGAAGCAGGACGGACCGTCGCAGGCGCACGGCCCGTCACGGGCTAAGCAATACCCAGTCTCGGGTCGGATTTCTTACACGTTTTAAGGGAGTTTTTTACTATTCCTGCGTTAATTATAAAGTTAGAGGGTAATGTTAATAAGTCTACATTACTTGGGGGTTAAAAGAGGTAACCTTAAGTTAATTAGTGGATTATTAGTGCAATCTTTTAAAAATTAATTATATATTAATTAGGGTAAAAGAAAGGAGGGTTTGAATAAGCAACAACAGAAAAGAAAAAGAGAGGAGAACGAGTCGAGAGAGAGAGAGGAGGACAGAACGAGACAACAAAAATTGAGGATTTGCTTGCGTGATCACGATTTCTTCGGGGAGGTAGGTTAGTGGTTTATGTTACGAATATTCGTAGATGAACTTTAATAGTGAATCGTATGTGTTGATAATATTGTAAACCTGCTATGTGCTTAAGTTGTTAGCTTGCATGATTAGGATTATAAAAGTGATGAATACAAAGGCTGATGAAGTTATTGAAAACTCCCAAATCTTGAAAGAACCCTAAATTCAACTTGATATATTATATAATGATCATGGATGAGGCCTTAGTTGAAAGAAGCTTGTAAATTCAGAATGAGAATGAGGATGCCTTGTGTGGAAAGAGGCTTGATGATTAGGGGATCGGGTGCCCACGTTCCGGTACCAGGATAGAATGGAATTATAGGATCGGCGTGTCACGTTCAGGACACCAGCGATAGAATAGGGACGGGTGCCACGTTCCGGTACCGGATAGAATGGAATATGAGGATCGGAGTGTCAGTGCCGCCACCAGGATAGAAATGGATCGGGTGCAACGTTCGTGGTACCAGGATAGAATAGGATCGGAGTTGCCCCGCTTCGGCACCAGGAGAGAAATAGAGGATTGGAGTGTCGCGTACCGAAACAAGGGAAGAAAGATAATGATCTCGAAAGAAAGAATATACTCAACTAATGAACTTAATTCCCAATAAGTATGGTTATTGAGGCTTGAGTCCTCATGTGTGAACTCGGTTTGTTAGTTATTATGGAATTCATGTTAGTGATTGCTCAGTTGAGTAGTGTAGTGATTTACATTATTATTGATATATTACTGGCCCTATTTTGGGTTTTGGCCGATGATATCTACTACAGTAGTGTGGTTGTACTGACCCCCTATTCATGTTTCCTCTTGTTATTTTGTGTAAATGCTAGTGCAAACGTTTGTAACTTCAAACTCCAACAGCAGATCTAGCCAGTCTTATTCATGGAATTCAGGGTGAGCAATGCGCTAGCTTGGACTGGGTCTTCTTCTTCAAGTCTTATGCCTTGAACTTCGCGGACTAGCTTTTAGTTTAAGTTGTTCTTAACATCCTAGTTAATGTAATTTGAGATAGATGCTTCTTGTATGGATGACTTCACCAGGATTTGGGGATATAATAATAGTATTGAATTGTTTTATTAATGAGTTTTAAGTCTTCAGCAATTAGTTTCTGTTGAGATATCTTGCAATGTTAAGGTTAGAGGGTTGGTCGCTCACATAGGAGGGTAAATGTGGGTGCCAGTCGCAGCCGGTTGGGATCGGACAAAACTTGGTATCAAAAGCATTAGGTTCATGGTATCATCACACAAGAACAGGTCTAGTAGAGTCTTAACGAAAGGTAGGGGGACGCCTTACTTTCCTGAGAGTCTATAAAGACTTTAGGAAATTTCACTCTTTATTCTTCTTGTTGCTACTATGAGTCCAATTGGTATCTGGGCGGATACGAATTGGTATGACCATATTCACCTCTATGTCGCAGAATGGTTGAACTAGAGCAACGATCCGCACCAGCAGCAACAACGGAAAGACAAGAAACGACTGAACCAGGCCACGGGGCTTAGCTCGAGGAGAGCAACGCAAGAGGCCGTGGAGAGGTCGTGGGAGGACGTCCTCTAGAGGAAGAGGACAAGCACCTAGCCCATCTGATTATGGCGGTGAATCTCCACCGAACGAGGAGGTGATAAGAGGAGGGGGAGGAAGGGGAGAATGAACAAGGGCAGAATGAGGAAATGCCACACCAACCTACCCAGATATGATCACCAAGTACTTGCTTATATTAGTGGGTTATCCGACAGGGTCAGGCACCTCCGTGGTTTCTGCACCAACACCTCGGTTTAGAGGTTACGACATTGCGGCTCACATGGGCTCCCCGAATGGATGCATCATTGGGAATAGGCAACATTTCACGTCGACTACTGGGCCTCTACTATGACAAATGATCAACATGAATTGGCAGTAAGGTCTTGAACTGAAACCTTAGGGTTTTTAAGGGCGCCAGAATCAGAGCTGCCTACGATTTTCTGGGTGATTGCAGAGCTACTACACAAGTAGGGTCATAGATAGAACGGTTTGGCGTTGAGTTAGTGAGCTATCAGTTTCAAGGGAACGCCAAAACGTGGTGGCGGGTCACATTTGAGTGTCAAACCAACGGGGCACCGCCTATGGAACTTGGGAATCATTCTCTCCCTGTTAGGAGAAGTATATCCCAAGCTTTGAGAGGATAGAAAAGGACGAGGTATTGAGTCTAGAAGAAAGGGAGGATGACAGTCTAACGCGATGAGGCTAAATTTCGCGCAATATCCAGCTACGCCACCCAACTTTGTTTCAGTCACAAGAAAGGATTCGCGTTTTGTGAGGGTGAGGTAAGAGTTGCGGATTTCAGCCTTACAGAGTCGCGCTACGGCAACTCCTCCAAGAGGGGTAGACTGGTGATAGAGGTGGAAGGAGTGAAGCCGACGACTTCACCACGACATCGACATCAGAAAAGGTTTCGAAGGGGAGGCGAGTTCATGGTTATTTATCACTCTAGAGGACAGAGCTCCGGAGGTTACTCAAGTCGACAATCAGTCTCACTACAGATGTAGTGGGGGGTACACCCTAAGAACCGGTCAACACTACTCACGAGAGACTATGCATGACCCGAGAGTGTTATTGGATGTGCGGAGGTTGGGAAATCAAGAGGTATTGTCCAAACACCAGAGTACAGACCAAACTTAGCTAGAGGTAGAGGTGGTCATGGTAGAGGCGCTTGTCTGGAGGACGTGGTGGTCGACGGTAAGGTGGTCATCACAACTGCAGAGGTGAGGGGCAAAATGGAGCCACTACTAGCAACATGGTAGGGGCAATGGACAGACCAAACGATAGGCCATTGTGACGCTTTTCTGGGAGATCTGAAGCGGAGGGTCTGACTGCTGTATCACAGGTAATCTTTGGTTTGTGATTGCATGGCTCTGTATTATTTGACCCACCACCCCTTGGGCCTCCATCGTTTCATATGACTTCATAATTTGCTATGGTCTACATTTACATTGTGGATTGACTTGACCGACTATCGGGTTTTACACCGGTGGGTGAGTCTGTGGTAGTTTGAAAGGGACATAGGTCTTGTTTGTGAACTTTGTGGGTGGAGCAAACACTTAGTGATACGTTTGGTTATTCTAGAAATGGGTGACGTGATGTAATCTGGGATGACTTGGCTTTCTACAAATTTTAGCGATCTTGTGATTGTAATGCTAAAACTGGACATTGGCCCAAGCATGGACAGATCCGTTAGTGTGGGAGGGTGACTAACTTCAAATCCCGGTGCGTATCATCTCATTTTATTCGTGCTAAGAAACAGGTAGTAAAGGTGTTTAGATTTCTTTGTCCATCTCAAGGATGAACTACCAAGTACCTTCGATTGAGGCGGCTTCGGTAGTCCGCGAGTTTTTGGAGGTGTTCCATGCAGATCTTCCTGGTATGCCCACCAGATATGGATATGACTTCGTATTGATCTTGAAACCGGGTAAACCCCCATTTCGATAACCCCTTATAGAATGGCTCACGCGGAGTTAAGAGAGTTAAAAGCCCAACTTCAAGCGTGTTGAGCAAGGGCTTCATTAGGACCAAGTGCATCTCCTTGGGGTGCTCCGGTTTGTTTGTGAAGACGAAGGATGGAGTTTGGCATGTGCATAAGACTACCGACAGTTGAAACAAGGTAATATTAAGAAACAAGTACCTCTCCTCGCCTTGATGAATTATTCGATAAAAATTACAAGGTGTTCGTGTCTTCTCTAAGAGTGGACTTGAGATCCGGTTATATCAATTGAAACTCCGGGCAATGGATGTGCCAAAGACTGCTTTCGAACGAGGTATGCGACATTACGAATTGTCGGTGATGTCTTCTTGGTCTTACGAACGCCCTGCTGGTCTAAGGAGCTTGATTGACCGGATATTAAGCGTATTGGACCTCTTTGTGATCCAATATTTATAGATGATATACTGAGAGATTCAAAGTAAGAAGGAACATGAGGCGAATTTGGGGTGGTGTTGGAAATGTTGAGGGAGAAAAACAGCTTTACGCCAGTTCTTAAGTGTGAGTGTTGGCCTAGAGCAGTGTCCCTTCTTGGGGCATGTGCGGTTTCGAGGATGGGATGAGGGTAGATCTTATAAGATTGAGACAGTGAAGAATTGGGTAAGAACCCACTAAGGTGGCTTTTTAGAAATTACGGAGTTTGGTTGGGTTAGCTAGTACTACCGCCGCTTTGTCAAAGGATTCTCTTCTAGGATTCCAAATTGACGAACTTGACTACGCAGAATTGTCCATTTGTATGTCAGAGGATGTGAGGGAAAGCTTTCAGAAGCTTAAGACTTTGTTGACGACCGCACCTATCCTCACCTTTGCGGGTAGAGGGTCCCAAGAAGTCATGTTATGTGTGAGCAGCTATTCGGGTTTGGGTGACGTGCTAATGCAATGACGAAGAAAACGTGATTGCTTATGCCCTCAAGACAATTAAAAGTGCTATGAACGTAACTATCCAAATCAGCCTTGGAATTGGCCGCGGTAGTGTGAATTGAAGCAAGGGAGACCACTATTTATAGGGGTTAAGTGTGAGGTCTACACGGATCATCGTTAGCCTTCAGATGTCTGTAATCAGAAAGATTTGAACTTGAGAAAAGGAGATGGATGAGAAATATTGAAGGAAGAAGACATCAATATTTGGTATAATACAGGGGAAGCGAATGTCTGTTGTAGGTCTTTTTGCGGACTTTTTTTTTTTTTTTGGCTGAAGAGCTGAGGTAGCTCGGCAGTCTAGGAGGGGCTATACAGGTCACCCTAGAAAGTGGATGCAGCTCTGAGGGGAGATAGTAGAGTCATGAAGGAATAGTATGACCCCCTAAGCACTCTCGTGTTTTTTTTCCCCCCCTGTCCCCCACCCCTTGTGTCCCCACCCCGTGTCCTCTGGCTTAACGAATGAGTCTGCCCACGCCCCGCCGTGTGTGAGAATATTTTTTATCAGGGGAGGATCGTTGGCTAGTGTGGGTCAAGATCTTCTTTTCTGACAAGATTAAATGGTGAAAACAGTTTGCTGATGAGAAACTAAGGAGGAATCCGAGATACAGTGTTGCGAGAGAGGCTAAAGAAAGCGAACGATCGAGAGGAAGTGGTTGAGGGATTAAGGAAGGGTAGTGTACCCAGCATTGATGATGTGATCAACACTAATGGCCGAGCTCATAGTTCAGGTATTCTATACATCCGGGTGCAACCAAGAGGTATCGCGACCCTAAAACAACACTTTTGGTGAGAGTAGAATGAAGCGCAATATTGTTGACTTTATTGCCAAGTGTCCAAACTGTCAACAAGGGAAATAGAACACCAAAGGCCACCCAGGAGGAACACTTCAAAGAATGCACATTCTGATGAAGTGGGATATTTTTGAGAATTCAATGGACATTTGTGGTTGTCTTCCGAAGACACTGGGGAAGTTTGATTCAATTTGGGTAATTGTGGACAGAGTGACTACAGTCTGCTCATTTCATTCCGGTCAAGGTGACTTACAAGCCAGAGAAGTTAGCCAAAACTTTACATCTCAGAAGTTGTAGATTGCATGGAGTTACATATCCTCATAATCAGATAGACGGTACGACAGTTTACTTACTTAAGTTTTGGAAAAACATTGCATGCGAATTGAGGTAGGTTGAGACCTTAGCCTAACGCTCAAATACTCAGACAGATGGTCATCTCTGAGCGAACGATTCAAGTGCTTGGAGGATATGGCTTCGCGCATGCTGATAGAGTTTTTGGTGGGCCATTGGATAGCTTCTACCTTTGGCAGAGTTTTCGTACAATAATAGCTATCACTACCAGGTTGAGTAATGCACTATGGATCCATTTGAAGCATGTATGGGAGGAGGTGTAGATCTCCCATGGGTTGGTTTGATGATTTCGAGGTTAGAACTTGGCGTACCTGATCTTTGAGGGATTGTTAGAAAAGGTGAAGGGCATTCAAGAAAAAGTTATAGCGGCGCCAAGTAGACAAAAGGAGTATGCAGACCGGAGGTTAGAAAGGACTTGGGAGTTCATGGAAGGTGAAACCAAGTCTGTGAAGGGTTTCACCCATGAAAGGGTGATGCGGTTTGAAAAAGAGGTAAGCTAAGTCCAAGGTATATTGGGACCATTTGAGTACTAAAGCTGGTAATAGGGGAGGGCTTTATGAATTAGCCTTGCCCCAGGGCTGTCCGGAGTGCATCCGGTATTAATTGTGTCATGTTGAAAAAGATTACCATGGAGATGGAACACTACATTTATCCGTTGGGACCTCAGTGTTGTTGGATGAGAACTTTGTCATTCTAGGGCGGAAACCTGTTTCTATTTTACGATAGAGAGAGTCGCAGTTGAGGTCAAGAGAGATTGCATCCATCAAGGTGATGGAAGAACGACCGGTTGAAGAAGCCACTTGGGAGGACGGAGGCCGATATGCGGGAGAAGATACTCCACTATGTCTACGGATTCAGTATTCATTTTCGCCACTTGTTTCCCTCTTGTGATGTTCGGGACCGAACGATGGGTAAATTGGTATCTTATTGAACGACTGTTTAGTCGTTTTTGAGACAACCGATTTTATTCTGGCAAAAAACTGGAGATGTGACGGAGGCCACGACGGACCGTCAAGGACACGACGGGGACCGTCGTGGAGTGGTGTCGTTCAAACACTTCGAAAACACGCGACACTTGGGTACTGAAACCGACTCTCTGAACGTCATGACGGAATGGCAGGACGGACCGTCGCAAAGCTCGACGGCCGTCCACAGGCCATCCACTTAAAAACAAGTCATGGACTATCGTGAAGGACAGAGGACGGATCCGTCGCGGCGCGGTGGCCGAACGGGCTAGGCAATCCCAGTCGGGTGGATTTCATTTACACGTTTTAAGGTGAAGTTTTTGACTATTCCTGCGTAATTAAAAGGCTAGTAGAGGGGTAATGGTAATAATCTAATTACGGGGGGGTGCAGAAAGAGGTAACCTTAAGTAATTAGTGGATTATTAGTGCCATCTTTTTAAAACTTAATGATATATTAATTAGGGTAAAAGCAAAGAGGGTTTGAATAAGAAAAATCAGATAAAGAAAAGAGAGAGAATGAGAGAGAGCAGACGCAGAGAGGCAACAAGAGGACAACAAGAAATTGAGGAATTTGCTTGCTTGATCACGATTCTTCGTGGAGGTAGGTTATGGTTTAGTACGATATTCGCCGTGACACCCTAATAGGAATATTATGTGTTGATAATATTGTCACCCTGCATGTGCTTAAGTTGTATGCTTGCATGAGTATGATTTAAAATTGTGATGAATTAACAAAGCTGCATGAAGTTATTGAATCCCAAATCTTGAAAGAACCTAATTCACTTGATATATTATATAATGCTAATGATGATGCCTTAGTAGAAAGAAGCTTGATAAGTGATGATAATGAGAATTGATGATGCCTTAGTGTGTAAAGAGGCTGATGAAGTTAGGGGGTATACAACCACAAGTATCTGAGTAGGATTCATCGGCCAACTCAAATAGGCGAACAGTATATATCACATAATAATGTAAATCAACTACAATAATCAAACCGTAGAATAACAACCATGAATCATCAATAACTAAAACCGAGTTCACACATGAGGACTCAGCCTCAATACCCCCCCCCCCCAATTTTAATTTTTGTTATATTTAAAATTCCGCCATGACTGTTCTGAAAGGTTGTTTGTAACTTTCAGGAACAGTCAATACCATTTGAAAGTTTGCAACCTTTCATTAATGGTCGGTCAATTCTGAAAGGGTTACAACCTTTCAAAATATATTCTTCTTGCCATAAATACCATTGAGTCTTCAGAATATTTCTAACGAATTTTCGATCTTCCTTCTTCTTCTAAACACATATTTCTTCGTGTACTTTCCTGTGTGGGATTGATTCGCTGACAGTAGAGTTTTTGGTATCTATACTCTGATTAAGATCATTTTACCCTAGGAGGTTATATTCCAAATCAAACCTCGAATACTAGAGGGGAAAACTCCTTAAGGGGACACTGTGATTTCAATGGACTTGATTTCCTTCCAAACAAAAAGAGTATTCCAGATTCTAGTAAGGTTTAGATTCAATTATTTTTTGAAATATAATTATGTTCATTAATTACTGGTTCTATAAATCTCAGTTACTTCGTATTTCTGAACAAGTTATAGCAACCAGTAATTTCTGATTTTCATAACATAGATTGACAAACAAAATTAATAACACTTTTATGATTGATTTATCGATCAATTCAATTTTGCACACTTCTATTTATGCACCATTTACATAGTTTCGAAAAAAAAACAAAAATCTGCATATAAAACTATTAATAGTATTGTTTTATATTTTCTATGGCAAGCATCAAAAGAAGTAGTTTTTTATGTTGACGAGTGACTGTATTCCTCACAGAATGTACCAAATTAATTTTTTGGATTCAGCTACCTGAACTAAAATCCAAAAAGTTTGGATTAGTGTTGCAAGAGTATTTATTTATATATATTTTTAACTATTAACATATTAGAAATGTAAGGGTATCAATCAATCTGTTATCTGTTAATAAAAGTTAAATAGAGATATTTTAGTCTTTCGGTAATATTTTTATGATATGTGTCAATTAGATTGTATATAACAGTGAAAACATATTTCATTTTGTGTCTTCATTTTGGGTGTGTTGGTATGAAGGAAAATGTTTTCCATGGAAAAGTTTTCCTAGAAAATGTTTTCTGGAAAACAAGTAGATTTTGGACTTATTTCTCATTTTTGGTTGGTGAGTAGAAAATATTTTCGGAAATAATTTTTAGTGTTTGATTTATGAATGAAAAATATTTTTTGAGGAATATTTTTTATTTTTAACTAGAATACAAAATAATTTTAGAAATTGAAAATTTTTTAAAATAATTTTTTTTGGGTGGTGGTGATAAGAGTGGGGGGGGTAGGGTGGGGGGGGGGGGGGGGTGCCAGGAGGGAGGTAGGGAATAAAAAAATAAAAATTTGAAGTTGATAGTATTTTAAAAAATAAAATTTATTTTTTGGGGTTGGTAGGGGTGGGTAGGGGGCTGGCCGGGGGACGGGGGAGGGTAGGAGCTTAAAAATAAAAATTTGGAGTTGAAAATATATTTTAAAAAGTAAAATATTTTTTGGGGAGGGTGTGGTGTTGAGGGCGGGGGGGGGGGGGGGGGGGGGGGGGGGTAGAGGGGGAGGGTGGTCACGATCGGTGAAAAAATAAAATTTTGAAATTGAAAATATTTTTTAAAAATTTATGTTTTTCAAAAAAAAAAATGTAATTTAAAATTGGGGAGAGCTTTGGAAAAGGTTTCTTATTTTTGAAGGGAAGTCATTTTCCTAATTTTGAGGAAAATGAGTTGATTTGGAAAAAATTTTCCAAAACTTTGCTCCAACCAAAATGAGAAAATTGGGAAAAAATTTTCCAGAAAACATTTTCCTTCATACCAAAACACACTTTTAGCTGTGGATTTTCTCTTAAGTGCAAGTAAAAACTTGTGTCACGACCAAAACCGAGCCGCGACTGGCACCCACATTTACCCTCCTAGTGAGCGAACCAACCATCTAAACCGTAACATTTCAAGATATATCAAACTAACATAATGGGAGACTGANACGGGTCACGCTGCGCGATCTGAGTCGGGTCGGGTTAACTAAAAAGTTGAAAATATTCCGGTTAACTTCTGTAATCAACTAATTATTGAAAACTCTTTTTGTAGCCATTTAATTAATTAAATAAATAATTTATCATAAATTGTCCAAAAAATAATCTCTCGATCGATTCATTAGCCAAAGCGAAGCTATCGAGCGACGACGACGCAGCGAGGGGGATCCCTCTTTCCACCCTTTTAATGATTAATAGGAATTTTATTTATTGAAACTCTCCGATTTCATTTCCATTACCGATGAGGGACGATTGCCTTTTTTATTAAAGCAGTAAAGGACCTTTCAATTTGCCCAACTTCAAGTTTCTCATTGCTTTCAAATTCCCTCCTTCCCTTTTATTTCCCATCAATTCTTGCTACATACCCCCATCCCCCCACATTGATGAGGAATATTTATAACATAGGAAGCACGGACAATGTTACTTTACAAGACAGGATCATGCATCTGGATAAGTAGGTTTTCAATTAGTTACAATTCTGGTAATGAGAAATTAGATTAAGGATAAAAACTCACTAAAATTGAGAGTTGAAATTATATACATATACAAAGTAGAATCAAAATTGTATAATATAATTTTTATTTAAGCATGAGAGGAACAATGTTGTTACTGCACCGAAGAGAGAAAATCCACAGGCATAAAATGAAGACACAAAATGAAAGATGATGTATTGACTGTTATATACAATCTAATTGACACATATCATAAAAATATTACCGAAAGACTAAAATATCTCTAATTTAACTTTTATTAACAGATAACAGATCGATTGATACCCTTACATTTCTAATATGTTAAAATAGTTACAAATATAATATATATAAATACTCTTGCAACACTAATCCAAACTTTTTGAATATTAGTTCAGGTAGCTGAATCCAAAAAATTAACTAGGTACATTCTGTAGAGGAATATACATAGCTCAAGTCAACATAAAAAAACTACTTCTTTTGATGCTTGCCATAGAAAATATAAAAACAATACTAATTAATAAGTTATATATATGCAGATTGTGTTTGTTTTTTTCGAAACTATGTAAATGGGTCATAAATAGAAGTGTGCAAAAATTGAATTGATCGATAAATCAAATCAATAAAAGTGTTATTAATTTTGTTTGTCAATCTATGTTATGAAAATCAGAAATTACTGGTTGCTATAACTTGTTCAGAAATACGAAGTAACTGAGATTTATAGAACCAGTAATTAAGATGAACATAATTATATTTCTAAAAAATAATTGAATCTGTAAAAACTTACTAGAATCTGGAATACTCTTTTTAGTTTGGAAGGAAATCAAGTACATTGAAATCACAGTGTCCCCTTAAGGAAGTTATTCCCCTCTAGTATTCGAGGTTTGATTTGAAATATAACCTCCCAGGGTAAAATGATCTTAATCAGTAGAGTGTAGATACCAAAAACTCTACTGTCAGCGAATCAATCCACAACAGGAAAGTACACGAAGAAATATGTGTTTAGAAGAAGAAGGAAGATCAGAAAATTCGTTAGAAAATATTCTGAAGACTCAATGGTATTTATAGGCAAGAAGAATATATTTTGAAAGGTTGCAACCTTTCAGAATTGACACGACCATTAATGAAAGGTTGCAAACTTTCAAATGGTATTGACTGTTCCTGAAAGTTACAACCTTTCAGAACAGTCATGGCGGGAATTTTAAATATAACAGAAATTAAAACGGGTCACGCGCGCGGATCCGAGTCGGGTCGGGTTAACTAAAAAGTTGAAATATTCGTTACTTCTTGTGAATCACTAATTAATTGAAAATAATTTTTGGCCATTTAATTAATTAATAATAATTTAAATAAATTTGTCCAAAAAAATAGTCTCTCGATCGATCATTAGCCAAAGTCGAAGCCGAAGCTAGCGAGCGAACGACGACGACAGCGCGAGGGGATCCCTCTTTCCAACCCTTTTTATGAATTAATATGAGATTTTTATTTATTTAAACTCTCCTAGTTTCATTTCCATTACCGTATGAGGGACATTGCCTTTTTCATTAAAGCATTCGAGGACTTTCAAGTTCTCACTCTCAATTCCCTCTCCTTCCCTTTGTTCCATCAATTCTTGGCTACATCCCAACAATCCCGCACATTGATTAGGAATGTTATAACATAGGAATGCCGTACATTTGTGTAAACTTTACAAGAAATATTAATTTGCATCTGGATAAGTAGGTTTTTTCTTGGACTTTCCGTATGCCATATGCCGGATATACTAGGTCAATCGTAGATGTGATATCTTTGAACCGTCGAGCTTTGGTGGATACCTAAACCACCATATGGTCAACACAATAACCCTTTACTGTTTACGATTCTTACGGTTGTGTTCGTTTCAGCATGAACACCTCCTGCTTTCTGAGTTATAGAGAACAAGCTTTTGACATAAAATTCCTCTTGAAGCGGCTTCACTTCCACACTCACATAGGTGATTTCTAACCGTGTCATCTCGGAGATACACTATTTGGTCCAAATCTACCAAACTTCTCAATCATTAAACACTTTAAGCCTTATTACCTCTTACAAGCCTTAAGTCTTAACCTTTTTCCTGAACATTGTCTTCATATGAGAATGGATTGAGTTAATCGTAAATGTCGACCATCAGCCACAACTTTATTTTGCTCCTTTAATCTAGCTCTTGGGATCCATCCATCTGCTAGATAGAGTTACCGCATGCTGACTTTGTCCTAATCGTAACCCATTCCCTTAGATGATCTTTCAACTTCCTCTCTTAGCTAGCCTTTCGTTAGTGGATCTGCACATTATCGCTGCCTTATAGAGTCACTTGTGATAATTCTACTAGAGAGCAGTTTCCTTACGGTGTTTTGTCCTGTCGTATATGTGAGACTTCCCGTTGTACAGACTCTCCCTGCCCTACCTATTGGCGGCTTGAAATAGCGCATGTATGCAAATTGGTCCAACAGGTTGTTGGCCAGAATGGAAGATCCTCTAGGCAATTTCAAGTCATTCCGCTTCTTCACCAGCCTTATCCAAAGCAATGAATTCAATTCCATTGTGGAGCGATCAAACATGTCTGTTTTGGATGATTTCAAGAGACAGCTTCTCCACCAAGTTGGATACATAACCACTCGGGCTTTTACATCATTTTAGCCCGGTTGATCCGAATTTGCATCACTATCTCCGTCAATCATAGCAGATATTTATTATAATGCAAAGCATAATGTGTGTATATTTTAATAACCCAAACACATTTTCATAGTCCTCCATAGTTTGAATTCGATTACTAGTTACCGACTAAGTTTCTAATAGCACATGCTATATCTGGTCGCTTGCAATTCATATATACATCAAACTTCCCAACATTCTGGCATATTCCAATTGAGAGTCACTTTGACCTTCATTCTTTTTAAATGTACACTTAAATGAATTGGAGTTTTGACAACATTAAGATTAAGTAATTGACTTATCCACTACTTTTTCAATATAATGAGATTGGATAATGCTAGTCCCCGTGGAGTTTTTGATAATCCTGCCCCTACTCAAATCAACAACTCCTAATTCCTTCCTATCAAACTTGGCATGACAACATACGCTTCGTAGGCATTTATATCGTCAATTCTTGTTACTCATTTTAACCTGTCATCAACATACAAATAAAAAAGGACTTCATGAGTCATAACGTTTTTAATATAAATGCATTTATCCCATTCGTTAAATTTTGATCCCGTTTGCCAATATTAGTTTTGATCACATTTAGCAATTCCATTGTTTTGGGTGCTTGCTTGAGTCCATAAAGTGACTTCACAATCTTCACACGTTCTTTCTTTAACCCCAGGAACTATAAACCCTTCAGGTTGTTCCATGTGAAATTTCTTCCCCTCTAACTCTCCATTTAAGAAGGCTGTCTGTACATCCATTTGGGGGATTTTAATATCATGCACTCGCTAGTGCTATTAACCATCCTATTGGTGTTAAGCCTTGTTACTGGAGAGTATGTGTCAAAGTAGTCCAGACCTTCCTTTTGTCTGTATCTTTGACACCAGTTAGCCTTATATTTGTCATATCCCATCAAGTTTTCATTTTCCGTTTAAAGATCCCTTTGATCCTAACAGTTTATTTCCTGGAGAAGATCAGTCACTTCCCAAGTTGATTGCTTAAAAATTGATTCAATCTCATTGTTGACTCTTCTTTCCAATAAGGTGACTCCTGAACGAAGAAATAACTGCTTTAAATGTTGAGCTCATTTTCAATATAGTGCTACAAAATCTGATTCAAAGAAATAGAATTTTCTTGCCGAGTAACTACGCCTAGGTTCCTCACTAGTTAGCATAGTTTTCATTACTTCTTCTCGTGGTCGTTTAGTGTCTTTCACTTGCTTACTCACTTTCCAGTTTTATACGAATACATATTTTAAAAAAACTCTGCTTATTCTGATTCAATTATGCATATTAACATGAATCTCAGGATGTTATCATATTTGTGAACCAAAAAGCAACAGGCTTTACTATTCACAGCCCCAATAAAGACACATCTATTGTTTTGGGTCCAATTTTAACCTCTTCGGTAAAGGACCTCTACCTTGGCTAAACACCCCACACTTTGGAAATATTTCAGTTGAATTTTCTTCCTTTCCATAACTCATATGGAATTGATTGGTTTTCGATGGGGTAATCGTGAGTTAGTTTAGTAAGCTGTAAGGATGACTTCCCCCCAAAGGTTTCGCGGTGACCTAGAATTGATCCTTAGGCATTCATCAATTTTACTTTAATGTTCTGTTCTTCCGGTCTGCAAATAAAACAATTTGATGTGGTGTATAAGTGCAGTAGTTTGGAATAATAATACCATATTCCAAACATATCTCGCAAACGGAGATTCATATTCCCCCCTATCACTCCGCAATCATTTTTATCTTTAGATCAATTGGTTTTTCCACTTCATTTTTGATTGCTAAATGCTCAATTGCTTCAATCAATTACTATTAAGGAATATACATAACAAAATTGAGTGCAGTCATCAATAAAAGTTTATAAATACTTTTTTCACCCGGATTATGTTGACTTCAGATCGCATATATCTGTGTGAATAAGTCTAAAGTTTTAGAATTTCTTTCAAATACTTGGTAAGGATGTTTACAAACTTACTTTCCACACAAAGTTCGCATTTCGACTTATAGCATTTAAAATCAGGATACTTCTAGATTAACCAATTTTCGCAAGGCTTTCTAATTTATACATGTCCCAAACGGGCATGCCATGAATCAACTTAACTACAATAATAAACAGAAGCAGAATTTTTGTTATATTGTCCCAACAACCCTTACATTAGTTTGAAAGACCTCAATTGAGGTAGCCCTTTTCTATGAACATTTCATTCTTACTTATTACAACTTTATCACTAACTAGGACACACTTAAACCCGTTCTTAATGAGTAGTGCAGCAGAGACTAAATTCTTCCTAATAGTAGGGACATGCAGAACATTGCAAACTTTCAAATGATATTGACTGTTCCTGAAAGTTGCAACCTTTCAAACAGTCATGGCGGGAATTTTAAATAAAACGAAAATTAAAACGGTTCACGCAACGCAGATCCGAGTCGGGTCGTGTTATCTAAAAAGTTGAAAATATTTCAGTTAACTTTTGTTATCAACTAATTAATGGAAAATAATTTTTGGTCATTTAATTAATTAAATAAATAACTTAAATAAATTTGTCCAAAAAATAATCTCTCTCTCGATCATTTGCCGAAGCCGAAGCGAGCGAGCGAGGACGAAGACGGCACGAGGGGGATCCCTCTTTCCAACTCTTTTAACAATTAATAGGAGAGTTTATTTATTTAAACTCTCCTATTTTCATTTTCATTACCGATGAGGGACAATTGCTTTTTTCATTAAAGCATTAGAGAACTTTTCAAGTTCTCAACCTTTCAAGTTCTCAACGTTTCAAATTCCTCTCCTTCCCTCTATTTCCCATCAATTCTTGCTACATACCAAACAAATTTATTGTTATTGGGTATATTTAGTTAATGAATTTTTATCGGTTTTATAAAAAAAATATTGAGTTATCCTTTTGGTAATGATTTTTAGTATTGGATTGTTGGTTAAATCGATAAATCATTAAGACTAGTAATTTACTACTTTAATTTGTACATAAATATTATATATTAATCTCAATATCTTACTAGTTATTGTCTTTATACTTTAGCCATCAATTCACAGTTCACAATAACTTTGAGTTCACAATTTCATACTATACAAAATGTTAAAATCCAAAGTAAGAACTCTATTCTTCTTAATTTCTCTTTGTGTTAAGAGTATAGTTCTTTTAATGTTTGTTATTATTTTTTCTATTTTATGAGCATTTGTAAAGTTACATTATTGTGTTTTCGTATCAAATCTATTAGGCTAGTCATATATTTATTGTTTTATCCGTATTTTCTTATTGGTTAAACTGAAAATTGATCAATCGAAAATCGATAAAAATATCTTATTAGTTTGGTTTTTGGTTTAATATATTTACAAATTAAAAACCAATAAACCTAACTAATAATACATAAAATCGAACCGAATTGACCGATGCGCACCCCTAGTCATAAATCTCAAAATAATTACATTTTCATATTCAAATCCAAAGTAACTCAATAAATACTCATTCTCTCGAAAAGAATTACAGTCCATACCTCTATTCATTAAGGCTGATAATCTCCGCTTAATTGATGATAAACCAGTATCATATATTGTAATTTGTATTAATAAAGCTGATCAACTTCGTTTTAGTGATATATATATATATATAAGATATATATTATAGATATATATAATATATCTCTATATTATAGTATCTATATATATATATATATATATAATATATATATCTATATATAATATATACTATTGATGTGTTCTCATTGCGGTTTCTTGTTCAGAATTAACCATTAGTCAATGATAATTCAGAGTATATGTATATTGTTGTGGTATCCTTGAGATTTCTTGTTCACAATTACTTTATTAATCCATGACTTAGAAAGTATAAAAAATATATGTGATCTTTTTAGTAGCATTGTGTGTGGTGTGTGTCTATAAGATATATATATATCTATATCATATATTATATAATCTATATATATATATATATATATATAGGTATCATTACATAATTAGTATTTTTTTAAAAATATATCTCTTTACTTTTATGTCATCATTGACTAATGAATAATTTCTAAGTAAGAAATTTTAATGATATCAATACAATATATGATATTGATTTAGTATCAATTAAGCAAAATTATCATTCTTAATGATACAAATACAATATATGATACTTATTTAGTACCAACTAAGCGAAATTATCAATGTTAATGATATTATAGTGTATTTGCTTAGTTTCTCCTATTTTTTTTACACATTATTACGTCAATTAATAAACAAATATAACACTACCAGTCTAAAATATATAACATAAATTAAGTGATGTAACTACTTGAGAACGCCATCACATATCGTGTATCTTTTTGGTGTATTTCCATGTTATAATAGTAGCGATGATTATTCGTGTCACAGGAACCCATAGGATAAACTATTACAAATTTTATTTTATTTTTGATATAAAATTGGTAGAAATAATTCACACATTTAACTTCACACCAATGATCATTGTGTGCTTATTATTGATATTACTTAGACGAAAGTAGAATAAAATGAGGCAATCCTGACTACAAGAAAATCTGAAATTGGAAATACGTGTTTGCTAGTTAAGGAACGATAATACATCTAACATTCAGACAAATCACATATTTAATCTTATCACATAGATGTAAACCTTCTTTTTTTCTTCATCTGAAGTGTAACCATTCAACTAACTAGCATATAACTACTAAATGAGATGGAAAGGTAATTTTTCATATATATATATATATGTATACATATATATATGGCTATATATGGTTTATTACTAACAAAATAACTTTTTGTATGAAAATTTTTTTACATTGTGATTTTGATAGATTTAAATTGTTAACCATAATTCTCAATATATAATATGGAACTTAATGTAAGGTAACTAATCATATCCGATCCAATTTTTTACCATTATGAAATAAAAGATTTTGTTATGGCCTTCTTATTTCTTATTTTAAAACTGTACTGAACAAATACATATTTCATGTATTCTCTTGTGTCGACAAGGATTATTTTGGGCAAGTTAATAATGAAGTGGTTATTGTAGTTTTTGACACAACTTAGGGACCTTGTAAAGGTACCGAGTTTCTTACTAATTTTGCCGGTTCTTACTTGAGTAATTGCAGGGTTCTTGTTTGAGTATTGCAGAAAACCAATCCAGTGGACCTAGTAAGGTACCAGGCTCTCATGATGATGAGCCAGTTCGCCGCCAACTGGAGGATGTACAGAAAAGTAGTGCACACTCCCCGATGGGCGCATAAAGTGTGCCTTTTTCCAACCAATGGCAAAGAAGTTTAGGAAAGGTGACTTGTCCATACAAGACTTTCCTAAACATTTTTTTTGAGTCGTTTTTGTTCACTTGAGAGAACTTCTTCACAGACACTTACAAAGGTACTAGAAAATCGAAGGCAGAATTATTCACAGAACAACAGCATCTCTTGGAGCTTTTCGTTATAGTTATAGGAATCGATTCTATGTTCTTAAATTGTACACTATTCCTATCTATAAAGGAATCAGTGTGTAGTGTTAAAGTCCTAGGTTGTCCAAGTGGAATAGCTTAGCGGTAGATAGTTTTCTACTAGGCTTGTTAATCAATAGGGATGTTTCTTAACTGTACGATTGATAACTCTTTCTTACGTTTGTTGTAATCGTGTTTACTTTTGCTTTTGAAGATTATGTGAAAACGTTGAAAATCCTGTGGAACATGTCGTGTTTACTCCCTTAAGCAAGAGGTTTTTCCACGTAAATCATTTGTGTTGATTTTTCCTGCATTTAACTTTCTGGTAAGTTTCTGGGTGTAGTAAGGGCCTGGTCCATTACTTGTTAGTGAAGGCATTTATTATATCAGTGGTATCAGAGCAAACACTTCTATTTGGTTAACCACCAAGGACTGACTTTTGCTCCTAGAATGGCAGCCACTTACCTCGAAGAAGGGTTAGTCGTCACGCAGACCTCCTCGTTTCAATGGACATTTCTACAGTTGGTGGAAAGTTAGAATGCATGACTACCTCATGGCTGAAGACAACGAATTATGGGATATTGTACTGGATGGACCATTTGTTACGATGATGGAAGAAAATGATGGAGAGAAGACTATTACTGTTCCAAAGCCTAGGCATAAATATGATGAAGCTGACAGGAAAAAGATTGAAAAAGGTTTCAAAGCAAAAACTCTTCTTGTCTGTGGGATAGGACCTGATGAGTACAACAGAGTTTCAGCCTGTGAGTCTGCTAAAGAAATTTGGGACTGCTTAAAGAAATGCACGGAGGAAAACTAAATAAGGCCAAAAGATCTTAAGATTGACATGCTTAACCTCACGATATGAGAACTTCAAAATGAAGGAAGGAGAAACAATACATTTGAACAAGTTCACCAAAGTTTTTCCATACAAATGAGATGCGAAAGTTTGGGTGAAAACCTATAAGCATGACCAAACAAGTCAGAAAAGGTGCTTTGTGCTTCGAAATAATTCTTCCAAAGACGTGGGAGAGCAAGGTGATGCCATTACAGAGCAAGGATTAAAGTCTGGACTTGGATGCTTTGATTGGAAATCTGAAGATTGAAGAAACATGAGATGAATGAAACTACGATTTACAAAGAAGAAGGAAGCTAGAGGACAAGTCATTGATGCTGAAGATAAATCAGATGAAGATTCCAGTGATGATGTATGGCATATCTATCAGCAGATTATCAAAAAATTGTGAGGAAAACAACGGTTAAAGGAGGAACAAAATGGTACTCGAAATTCTGCTCAAGGTGATACTGCTTTACAGGGTGAAAAAGCGGGAATTTCACTAGAGAGTGCCCTTTTGCTCAATAATGAAAGCAAGGAATACCAAAAACCAAAGAAGTGACAAAGAAAATAGAAGGGGACCTGGTACTTGGCAAGAGAGATAAGAAAGCTCCTGAAGGACTTGGTTGTCAAAAGGGCTCTTGCTGCATGGGGTGATTCCTCAAAGTGATTCAAGAAGATCCTGATGAGCCAAAGATGTGTCCAATGGTTGCTGTACATGAGGAGGAAACTGTCTCAATGAAATGTTTGTTCTCATGGCCCACACAGAAGATGAAGAAGAGGACAATCAGGTAACTCTTCTAGAATGAAAAATAATTGGATAAAATAATTCTCTTAAAAAAAATTGAGAACTTGCCCAAAAGTCATGATTGATTCTGTGTGATAGAGTTAACATCTAAAAGAGGAACCATGATGCTGAACTTGACAGTTTGACTGAAAACAAGTGAAACTGAAGAGAAAATGTCAAGAATGGTGTCTCTAGAGTCAAACTTTGACTTAAGAACCAGTTGAACCAGAGTACTGAAGAAGGTGGCAAATGAATGGAATGTTTCTAATGGGTTGCAAGCTGAACTTTCCAAGGAGAATGAAAACTTGAGAAAAAACTTGGTCGGTCACTTGAAAAAAGAGTAAACAGTTGAACAGGAGATTGGGAAACTTAAGGGAAGAACTTGAAAAATCCCTTAGTGAACAAATCCTCAAAGTTACTTTCAAATGCAACAAATATGAGTAGTTTAATTTCAATAAGAAAGGGACTAGGAAGTCTGAACATAAGTCCTTCTATAATCCTCACAGTAAGTATGGTTTGTGTCTGACAATTTGTTGGTCTTCACTGTGGTAAGAATGGACATTTGAAGGGTGGTGTGCTAGCGGGAAAACTCTTGTGAAGGGTTCTCAAATTATGGCTGAAAAGCAAATTTACAAAAGAGAAGAGAGGACCTGGTCCTCAAAGCACGTTTCAACTCACAGATTTTCAACAAGAAAAAATCTGGCTGCTCCTATGTTCCTTTGTTAGAAAACTTCAAAATCTACCATATTGGACTAAGTACAATCTAATCACTCCTTGTCTGCATTACTTGGGAACTCAAGCTGAAATGGATGCCAAAGCTTAACAAGTGATTTTGGTGCCGGTGAGTGATGAGGAGCAACATTCAATGTGTGGTTATATGGATTAGTGGCTGCTCTAAGAATATGACTGGTGGGATGTAAACGAATTTCCCTCACTCAAGGACCCTCCAAGGAGGAGGGTTTTATGTCTCATTTGGTGATGGCAAAAAGGGTGTACATTTTGGGAGTTAGCAAAGTAGGAAGATCTTTGAAGATTCAAATTGACAATGTTTAACCATGTGGATGGTTTGGAATACAGCTTGTTTGATGTGGATCACAAATCGTGTGATGTGACAAAGGGAATTGAGGTCAAACAACTTCTGAGAAATGCCCTGTGGTGAGTCTAATACACAAAACAAGGTATTCTCATGCACACAGAAGTAAAAATCTGTATTGGGGAAAACTTAGAAAAGTCTCATGGAGAATTGAACTAACATGTCTCGTGCTAAGAATGAGAATGCCTGATATCTGGAATCGTAGGCTGGGGCATGTAAGTCATCTTTAAAACAAACTGATTTCGAAGACCTGGTCCGGAGGTCTGCCCAAAAGTGAAGTTTGCTGGTGAAAATTAAAATCTGTGAAGCTTGTGTTAAGGAAAACAGATCAGATCATCTTTTTAAGCCCAAAAAAATTCAAGTAACATCATAGCAACAGCGTAAAGCTGCTTCATATGGACCTGTGTGGACCTTGAAGGGTTCAAGCAGAAATGGCAAGAAGAAGAAGGACATTTTGGTGATTGTTGATGATTACTCAAGATACACCTGGTGAGGATTTTTGAGATCAAAGGCAGGACACAGCTGAAGAGTTGGTGGTATTCTTCAAAAGATAAAACCAAATGATCAAGTTATTTGCAGCATTCGATCGATCATGGCCACAGGGAGTTTGAAAAATTCAACACTGGATAGATTCTGTATGGAAAATGGTACGAGCCACAATTTCTCTGCTCCAAGAAACCTCCTCAACAAACATGGAGTAGTGGAAAAGAAAGAAACAGAAACTGGTGAACATTGCAAGAACTATGATTATTGAATCAAATCTTCCTCAAAGTTTTATGGGAATGAAGAGTAACACAGCCATGTCCATGTACCAACAGGTGTCTAATAAGAGTTGTCTTGAATAAGACTCCATATGAACTGCTCACAACGAAAGTCAATGATAACTATCTTAGAGCATTTGGATGCCAAAATGTTTATTTTGTGCTGAACAATGGAAGGATGATCTGGGGAAAATTTATCCAGAAGTGATGGAAGGAGTATGTGGGCTATTCTTCATCCAGCAATAGCCTACAGAATATTCAACAAACGAAATCAATTGCATTGAAGAAGGCATCATGTTGTATTTGATGAAGATGGAAAGATTTGAAGAAAGATGGATCAAATGATGAGCTGATGGTGCTGAAAATGTCCAATAAAGAAGATTGAAGGGAGGTGAAGCTGATGCAGATCAAAAACTGAAAAATGACTGTGATGATCAGAATCATAGCTACCTGAAGAGAGATGCTGAGGTTGAAAACAGGATGATATGGTACCTTGGTACTACTCCAAAAACTCCAGCCAGAGTTTACATCAGACTCCCCAGATAGATGATGTCAATCTTGATTGAAGGAAGAACATGTTGATCAGATAAATTCAGTGCTGCCACAAAAGTCAAGGATGGAAGCATAGTTCATCACATTCCTCTGATAATCTCATTTCTCCTTTGAAGTTTGGAAATTCAAACTAGATCAAAAACAAGAAAATAGAGTTGATTCTCAGCATTCATATCCCTGTTGAGCCCAAAGAATGTGAAAGAAAACATTAGGTGATGCAGAATGGATCAATTTCTATTGCAAAGAAGGAACTTCATCAGTTGAAAAGAAGCAAGGTATGGTACCGGTTCCTCGACCTGAAGGCAGGACAGTTATAGGAAACTAGGATGGGTTTTCAGAAACAAACTGATGAAAATGGAGTGGTCACTAGAAAAAATCAGGTTGATGGGCAAGGATACAATCAAGAAGAAGGAAATAGACTATGGTGAGACCTTTGCACCTGTGGCAAGAATGGAAGCTATTAGATTTAATAGCTTTTGCGTGCAAATTTATGGGGTTCAAGATGTTTGTATCAAATGGATGTGAAGAGTGGCATTTCTGAATGGTAGATCTCAAGAGAGGGTGGTCAAGCAACCTCCGGTTTTGAAGAGGCAGAGCTACCAAAATCATGTGTTCAGATTGAATTAAGGCACTACTATATGGTCTGGGAAGCAAGCTCCCAGAGGCATGGTATGAAAGGTTGTCAAAGTTCTGCTGAAGGAATGAGTTCAACGAGGCAAGGATAGACAATATTTTGTTCTTTTTTTTTCAAATGAAACCAAGAATTGTTATCATTCAAGTTTTGTAGATGACATAATTTTTGGAGCTACTTCAGAAATTTGTAGGTGGAAGAATCTCAATTCTTGTTTAACTGGGAAAGGAGTTTGCTATCCCAATGAGCATGAGGGGTGAGTGACAGTCTACTGGTCTGCAAACATGAAACAATCATCAAATGGGATTTCAATATGTACAGGAGAATTACATTAAGGGCTGCTAAAAGAAAATTCAATATGTTGATTCTAAAACCTATTGACGACTCAATGGAACAAAATTCCAAGATGATAGTAGAGGAAATTGATCTCATTGTGAATCAAACAATGTCCAGGGGAAACAGTTGATCCTTTATATCTGACTGCTAGCAGTCCTGATATTGTGTTCAGTGTTGGAATGTGTGCAAGGTTTAAAAGCATTTCGTCCTCGTGATTCACATTGAAGGCTGCAAAAACGTATTTCTCAGATACTTAAGAAAAACAGGGGACCTGGTTCTCTTTTATCCTGCAGGGTGATACTTTCTGAATCTAGTTGGTTTTGCAGATGCTGATTTTGATGGTTATCAACGTTGACAGGAAGAAGCCCTCTGGAATGGATCATTGCCTTGGATCATGCTTATCTCTTGGGGTTACCAATAAGCAGAACTCTGTAGCTTCTTTCAACTGCTGAAGCTGAATAGGTAGCTGCTGACAGCCTGTGTTCTCAGTTGCTGATGGATAGGGCAAACACTTGAAGATTTTGGAATTCACCATCAAAGAAATTCCTCTATGTTGTGACAATACTAGTGTTGTTTGTTAGTATGGGAAAGAACCAGTCTAACCTAAGAGAACAAAGATATTTGATGTAGACATCACTTTGTGAGAGATAATGTTGAGAAGGGAGAATATTGTGTCACATATGTCCAACGGAGGAGCAAATTGCCACAGAACATCTTCACAAAGGCTTCAGCAAGGATCAATTTGAGAGGAATCGGTTAAAGTTGGGGATTGTTGATCTCCAGTGATGCTTTTAGTTTTCAATAGTGGAACTCCCTTGATGGCTGAGAATTGCAGTGCAGGTACATTTGTGTGAATTTAATATCTGAAAAAAGATCCCGTTCCCGTCCCGCTCTCTCACCATTCGGTGGTAAGAGACAGGTACTCAACGTGGACCAACCGGCTAAGTCTGGCCCAGTGGATAAACTACCTAGTGACTATTGAACGCCTTCGTTCCCCACGGACTTGTCCTCCAACCTTCTTGTGTTTTTGGACCTTTTGTAGGTTTATAACTCTTCAGTAGGGACCATCCTCAACAAAAAGAAGCAACTAGAACAATTAAGAATGAAGTTAAAACTCTACCATGGTACATGGTCCTGTCCAGGGTAGCATTTATAAATTAAATTTAAACTGAAAAAAAATTTGACCGTTGATGAAAAATGGCCACGTGTCAGTCATCGTTTATATGACCGAATCATCCCATAGTTTCTCTCTCAAACGACGCATCCAATCACAAGGCACCCTGGCACCTTCTCATTCCTTTAAAAGCCTTTCTTCTTTTGAAAACTTCATCCGTTCTTATTCTTCTCCCTTTTCACAAAAGGTTTTGTTTTAAAATTCAAAGGCAAAAGGTCGTGTCTTCTTCTTCTTAGCGTTGTGTTCAAGAGAAATTTTCCAGTAAACAACAATGTCTTCTCTTCTCTTCTTCTAAACAAATGTGATGCTCTCAGTGAATAGAAGCCCCTTGCCTTCTATTCCCCGACCACGACAAAAGCCAGACTTCCTCTCCATTCTAGTCCCAACAAGACACCTCCTGATAATCCTTTCTTTCGCTAGATCTATAATACTTCTGCAGTGGGCTACTGGACCTGGTCCGTTCAAGACATGTTGCCTGACAAGATGTTTGAAGGAGATCTACCAAAAACATAGGGGCTTCTGAGTCCAACATATTTGGCAGCGCGGGAGTGAAGAGCTTGGTGATTGAAAGCTTGACCATGCTTGGCGGGAAGAACGAAAGCAAGGGCAGAGCAATACTGCAGTTTTGGACAAAAGAAGAGGTAAGACCCAATCAACTTATTTTTGATAAGACTCATGGATTTACGAAGTACCTCTTCTTTCATCTCCTCAGACTCTTGCAATGAGAGGAACCATTAAAATGGAAGGTCTGAGAGAAGAGCAAGGGGAGGTATGTAGGAAAAGGGAAGGAAAAAGGTTGTAGGGTGGCCCCTAGGAGACGACCTACTACAAGGTATGCTGCCAAACAGTTGATGGTGAATGTCTTGAAGGCAAGTTCACGTTCTACTGCCTGCAGTTAGAAGTGCAAGAAAGAAACCTTCAAGGTATCAATTTTGAATAATTAAGGCAAAGGTGGTTGAGTGTTGGAGGAAGAGGGGAAAAACAAAATAAGAAAAAGCAGTGCAGAAAAGAAAAGGGAAAGGTTAACAAGGAGGGTTGAAAAAATCACAGTAGAAAAGGAAGAGATCTGAGGAAAAGAGAAAGCGGTCACAGGGAACCTGGTTCCCAAGCCAGAAAGTTGAGAATGTTCAACTTGCAGGAGGTAAGTGACAAACCTGAGGAAACAAGCATTCTAGCTGGAAGAGTGTTTTATATGGGGATAATAAATACTCATGGCAGGGATTGTCTCTGAACGATATGGTGAGATTAAATCTTGGCTGCACGTGTCGACAATTAATTCTCCCATTCTCCATGAAGGAAGGGTTCGTGAATTTTACTACAATATTCAATTCGGGGGCCGGATGGGAGAGAAAATCCTCACACGGGTAAATGATACTGTCATATCTTTGGATGAGGACATGTTGAGCAAAATTCTCGGGTGCCAAAAGAGGGGGGACCCGGTCCGGTACATGGCAAAACTTGGCTCTTCTGAGTTACCTCCTCTTTGATTTAGAAGGACACGCCACAAACTAAGGTGCTGGGAGTTATAAGAAAATCATGAAGAGTGAGTATCAACTGGTCCGATTGAGGTCGTCAACAGGGTGCCCTTCATCGCACAGAAAGAGGGACACTTGCTATGCTGATGACTTGTATGTGATGAGATGCTGTGCAGCTTGAAGCCCTGAGTCTTCCTGGTTATGATTGAGAACCCCACATTCACAAAACTTGGTTGAGAGGAAAAGGGTGTTCATAGAATGGGGTATGGATACTTCCTCACAGAGGTATTCAAGCATTTCGAAGTTCTGAATCCCTCTAAAGTTGTTGTTTGGAAAGGTTGGAACATTTTAAAACAGGACTATCTGTGTAGCGAATACCTTGGTTGAATGTGAGTGCATTGACGGAAAAGGCTATCCAAATAGCAAGATGACTCAACTTATGAGGGACAGGATCAGCTAAACACGAGGTTGAGAGCTCCACTGTGCGGTTGAGTGGAAAAAGAGGCAGAAATTGATATACTCAAAAGCAGAACTGATTTTTTTGTTAAAAACTGCACAGAGTGAGGACCTGGTTCTTCAGTGGTTCAAGCTCTGGAAAACGAGAATGTTGAGTTGAAGGCGAAGATAACTGCTCGCAAGAAAAGGCCCATGCAAAGGATAATGATTGCTGACCAATGCCGACTCACTCTTAGTATCCAGTCCCGGTCCTCATCCTACCCCCCTGTCTTCCTAGGCTGTTAAGTCAATCCTTCCCTGATGTCATTTTTTCGTGGGCTATCACTGTTGTGTTGATGGGATTTTTTTTTTGTTTTTAAGGATTTATGTTTTGATTAGATGTTGTGGGTGAACTTTATTCTTTTGTTGTTCTTCCTATATTCTTTTGTGAATGCTTTTCCTCTACTGTTAGATTGCTTTTTAGCTTTGATCTTGTTCAGTATTTCTGTTCACATCACTGGTTTACTGCATATTTTTTATGATGCCAAAAGGGGGAAGTAAATTGTGAGTAGCTAAATAATAAATAAGTAAAGGGGAAATATTGCAGAAAGGGGGAATATACAGTAAGGGGGAATATACAGTCAGGGGAAAAAATTCTGGAGAAGATCTCAGATTATTGTTTGTCATCATCAAAAAGGAAGAAAATGTTATTGTAGTTTTGATGTTGTGACAAAACTTTAGGGACCTTGTAAAGGTAACGGGTTTATTACTTAAGTACTTGCAGGTTCTTACTTGGGTATTCAGGGTTCTGGTTTGAGTATTGCAGACAGAAGAAACAAAACCCAGGGACTAGTAGAGGTACCAGACTCCCTCATGTGATGAAGCCAGGTCGACGCCAGCGGAGAAGAGTACAGAAAGTAGGTGCACAATTCCTGATGGCGTCAGGAAGGTAGACTTTTCCAACCCAATGGCAAAAGAAGTTTAGGAAGTGACTTGTCCATACAAAAGACTTCCCTAAACATTTTTTTTGAGTAGTTTTGCAATGAGAGAAAACCTCTTCAAGAACATTGGCCAAAAAGGCTACTAGAAATCGAAGGCAGAATTATGCCACGAACAACAAGCAAATCTCTGGAGCTTTTCGTGTAGTTGTTTAGAATAACATTCTCGTGTTCTTAACTTCGTTAAACTATTCCTGATTATAAAGGAAGGAATCAGTTGTTGTAGTGTTAAAAGTCTAGGTGGTCCAAGGGTAGTTAGTGGGTAGTAGTTTTCGACTTAGGCGTGTTAAGCATAGGGATTGTTGCTTAACGGATAGAGATTGATAAACTCTTTCTTACGTTTGTTGAATCGTTGTTTGACTTTTGCTTTGGAAGATTAGTGAAAACGATTGAAAATCCTGTGGAACAGGTCTGGTTTTACTACCTTTAAGCAAGGAGGTTTCCACGTTGAAATTATTGTGTGATTTTTATGCATTTACTTTTGGTGAATTTTCTGGAGTGTAGTGTAGTAAGGGAACATGGTCCATTCACTTGTAGTTGAAGGCTATCTACAGAATGTATCAACTAAATCAAAAGTACAATAACAAATCACCCCAAAACAACTCTGAGTTCCAAACTCATCGAACAGATGTAAAAAAATAAAAAAATCACATGGCACTTATAATATTCATACCTCATTGAGTAAAAAAAGTAGAAATAAGTTCGTTACTCTAATAGAGTTAACATCAAGCACTTCAGGGCTAATCCACTTCAAATTATATATTTATTAATCAAATAAATCAGCAACATGCATGTAAAAATGCTAGAAAGACATCTTCAAAAAGAAGAGGAAACCTATAATGACATTAATTACAGATAAAAAAAAGTAAAATAAGTTAACAAAATCACATAAATAACTTACTGAGGAGAAAAGAAAAAGAACTCATCGAAAACAAAAAAAACATCAGGGAACTATCACATTCCACTCACTCACACGAAAAGAACATATAAATCATATTACTCATGCCATTCACTCCAATTAAGGAAGTGGCTACATATAATACATGAGTTAGTAGCATCCACAAAGACACTATTGAACAAAGTCCAAAGAATCATATGGATTCAACAAATAACACAAACAATAAAAAATCAATTAAAAAGATCCCAACATATGCAAACCCACATTTAATATTTTTTTAAAATGAATTGCATGCCATGAGACATGTAATCAGTAAGCTTATTCTAATGTGATCTATGGGAGGAACAGTTAAATCCTTCAATGAATTGGTACTCAACTACAAGACACGTAAGCATCATAAAGACATTGAAAAAATAAAAAACCCTTACTTTAAAATAAAAGACATCAAGCCACAAGTGGAACAAGCTTTTTTTACTATATAGAAATATTAAACATATCTAGAAACAGAATGATACTCTAAAAGAGACTGAAAAAAAATTGAAACTAGTTAAGGAAGAAAAGAAATTAGGCTATGTTAAAGGGATGTCACCAAAACAATAGGGGAATAAATTGTAAGATGACAACTAATAATATAAAGTAAAATATAGTAGTCATCGTTTGATTTATTTGTGTTCATAGCAACCTGTTTGTCCACCTCCCCCTTTTTCTATTCCTCATATTTCGCGCTCGCTACCTCCACTCTTCCACTCGCTTCCTGTCGCTCGCCCTCTCTCGCTTTAACAATAGAATTGAATAAATTGTGTTTTATTATAATAAAGTGAGCGAAAATGTATAGTATTACATGTAAATACATATATTTTTTGTCCTATACACTTATAATTATATAATTAAAGTACTCACTGCCCAAGTCTCTGTTTCTGTTTTCTCTTTCTCATTTTATACAAATTCAAATTTTATTATAATTTCTCTCTTTCTCGTTTTATACAATTCGACTTCAATTTGTATATTCCCAGCCCAAAAATATCTTTGTCTTATTTTTTCTATTTCTTCATTTATATCTCTTTCTATTTTTTATCCAAATTCAGTATGTTGAGATTGAAAATTATTCTCTGGTCAACCCTGTCTGGCCTCGGTTCGCCTTCCGTCTTATTAGCTTTGGACTTTCATTAATTGTCCCTCTACATATATTTATATAATTCGTTTTTTAAACATTAGTTTTAGTACATTTCTGTCACAAGTTATGTATAGAGTATGGGTAATATATTTACACTTCCGTCTTATATTTAATTCGCTTCAATTGAATATGTAAATCGAATTATACATATATATGTTTGTTATGAAACACAATTATACAAACTTTACTATAATATATAACTATATATTTTATGAGAAATTAGTGATATGTGCAAATAAAATTAACATTTGTCTCGGATAATAATTGTTTTTCAATAATGACACAAATTTTCTATTAATATATAATATATATAATTTGTCTTTCATCGAACAACGTGTTAGCTTACGTCTCAAAAGTCAAAACTGTCATACGAGTTTCCTCCATTCTCTTTTGGAATATTTTTTGGGTATTTATGGTACTCATATAGCATTGACTCAAGTATAAAGCATTATCAAGATGTAGAAAAATATATTTAGCAAGAAAACAATAACAATATATATATTAGAAAAATGAAATTTTCATCAAATTAAGTAATTAATCAGACTATTATGACATATATATTTTTGTTCAATTTTATCTAACGTCGTTTTTGACTTTTCCCTTTTAAAAATGAAAGTTGGGTCAAAATTAGTTGATCAACTTGTAAGACCACTTCTCATTTTGACGGCTAATTGTTACTATTATATTTATATCCAATGCTTTAAATTTATTTTTCACCGGGATAAATAATAGTGGTCAACACATCGAATTATAAGTAATTCTTATTTTTCTATATGTATAAAGCATGCTCTCCATTTGTTGATAATATTCATAGGGAATTAGTTGTTGAAAGAAATTCAACAATATTTGAAGGAGTTATGGAGGAAAATAAACAAGTATTTGAGGCTTGATGGAAGATGCATATGGAGGCATAAAATGTAAATATCAAGGACTCAAGGATTCTATCAAATTTCTGTTATTGGCTTAGGGCACCATGTACACCAATGGCCGAATAAGGTGTTTCCTCCATCCTAAAAAGAATAATCTAGTTTAACTTAATAAAAAGAATAAGGAAATTCTTTTAATTTTATGGTTCAGAACTAAAGTTATGTAAAATATATAAAAAATGCCTTCTAATATTGTAAAGTTAAATATATCACAGGACCAAAAGTAACAATTACTTAAAAAAGTAAAAGTTATTGATTCATCTTAAATTTAAAATCATATAAAAATAATGAATGTAAAATACTTTCTCCGTTCCTATTTAATTGTTACTATTTTAGTTTTTTTTCTTTTTATATTTGAAATATACTTAATTTAAACCTTCGATTTTACGTTTTCTATATTTATAACATGTTTAATGTCATAATATATGCCTTTGGTAAAATTAGAGTGATAATATTTGTAATTTTTTGTTTCAGGGAAAGAAGGGTGTTTGGATTAAATTGCATATAGAATATTCCCACCTAGTTAACGATGCAGTCAAGGTACGTAAATGCCAACTTAATAAAAAAAATTAATTACGTGATACTTTTATCTTTAAAAATTCAATATATATGACTTTGAGTTGATCTAATCTTAATTATTTTAAAAATAAATTAAGTTAACTTAATTTTTCTTTTAAAAAAAAGTCACATAAATTAAAAAAAATATATTAAAAATTGATAATTTAATTTGTGTGCAGGAAGGATTTTGGTATCACCATGCAGAGGCAACATACTTGATGTTGGTATATTGGATTCCTCAAACTCCTCATACTATTCCTTCTAATGCTTCTCATAGAGTTGGTATTGGGGCTCTTGCTATTAATGATAATGGAGAGGTATGCATCACGACATATTTAAGATCACAAAATTATATACCTACACGTCAACGTTAAATATCATTATGCACCCAGTTAAATATCATTACATAAAATGATATATGGGACATATGCTACTTCCAGACCATATTATATTAACATGACATATGTTAATAATAATATTTGGACAGGTGCTAGTAGTTCAAGAAAAAAATGGGACATTCAAGGGAACAGGGGTGTGGAAACTGCCTACTGGGGTTGTTGATGAGGTAATTATGAATTTTCATCGTCACCATTTTGAACCTTTACTCTCTATATAAATTTGTTGTAATTTAAATGATTTTACTTTTATATTATTAGGAGTAGTATATACATGTTTTTGATTATGCATGAGTAATACCACGTTTGGTACATATATAGTTGGTTAGGACTATATATAAAATTATTATATTATTTGATTTGCAATTCAAAAACTCGAATAACTAGTATATAAATTATGAGGGAAATTCATATACAATTTTATGCAAGATATACAATGAAATAACTCATACACGAGTAACCACTTCATGCATAAAGTAATGTACAAATTTCCTCATTATAATACATGCATATGTACTCTAACCAACTACCAAATGACCTTTCAATGAAATGACTTATAGGGTATGTTTGGTATGAAGGAAAATGTTTTTCATGGAAAAAAGTTTAGAAAAGGTTTTCATGAAAAAACGAGTAGTTTTGAACTATTTCTCATGTTGGTGTTGAGTAGAAAATATTTCGAAAAATGATATTGTGTTTGGATTTATGAATGAAAAAGGCTTTTTAAGTAACATCTTTTATTTACTAGAGTAGAAAATAAATTTATGAAATTGAAAAAAAAAAATTCACATATTTTTTTTTTGGGTGGACAGGGGGGGAGGAGGGAGGAGTGAAAAATAAAAAAATTGAAGTGATAGTCTTTCACAAAAACAAAAAAATTACTTTTTGGGGGGTTGGGGGTTGGGGTGGGTTAGGGGGGCTGGCAGGGGGAGGGGGTGGTAGGAGTTTCAAAAGAAAAATTTGAAGTTGAAAATACTTTTAAAAAGAAAAAAGTAATTTTTTGGAAAGGGGGGGGGGGGTTGTGGGAGGAGGCTGGCCGGTGGGGGGGCGTGGTGGTGATGGTAGGGATGGGTGAAAAATAAAATGTTTTAAAATTGAAAAATATTTTTTTTAAGATGTGTTTTTCCGCAAAAAAAATATATTTGACATTGGAGGGAGAATCTGGAAAATGTTTTCCGTTAATTTTTGAAGAGAAGTTATTTTCCTTAAGTTGAGGAAAGGGAAAAATGAATTGATTTGAAAAATCTTTTCCAATACTTTTTGTTCCCAACCAAATCTAAGAATCAAGAAAATTGGATAACATTACCAAAATACACTCATAGTCACACACATATATATATAAATTATTTTAACCACAAATTTCAAAACTATTTCTTTCTTATCAAACCCTGTGCAAGTCAAATTAAACAACATCACATATTGAGAAGCAAGACGGTAATATTTAGATTGCAACAAATTAATTCTAATAATTAAATAAACTCAATTGTTTCCAAACAACAGGGGGAGGATATATGTGATGCTGCTATAAGAGAAGTACATGAAGAAACTGGAGTAAGTTCAACACAATTAATTAATTAAGTTTCTAACAATTACTTATAATTTCATCTTTTATTTAAGTAGTAATTTTTATTAATTTTTGGTTTATGAATTTCACCCCCGTATAGAATCAACGCAGTGAACTTGTGGACGCTACTTGCATTCAGGTAATTAACTAATCTCATGTGCCTTTTAATTCTTTAATATATGAACATTATTTAATTAACGATGTTGTGATTTCATAATTATTTTATTTTCCTTATCTAAATAATTGGTTTACATGACTAAAATTTATTATTGGTATTCATACAGGGCAAAGTCATAAATACTTTCTTTGGGAAATCAGATTTATCTTGTGTGCATTGCTTAAGCCACTGCTTTTATCATCCACAAAACAAGATTATGAAATCGAGGGAACCAAGGTGTGTATGTTGGCTTTATTTGTTTTTATTAAGATTGAGACATTTGAATTTGAATTTACATATGAATATTAAGATGAGTCTTGGTACAATATAAAAATATGACCTTAAAAGTCAAAATTAAATAACTAAATTGATGTTTTTAAAAAATTTATAGGAAATTTGTGATAGTATGACAACGATGGTGATTATGGTCAATATGAATGCTATTGACTGATCGATGATCGTGGATAGTCTATCTATAGCATAGTGATTAATGTTGACGAGAAGAGGTAAGTGATGATGGAATCTCACAAAAAATTTAGGGGATCTTGTCCTTCCCCCATTCCTGCCGCATATTTTTCCCACTTTGCTCAACCTCCGGAGCTCCCTACCCCTCCCTTTTCCCCCTTCCCTTTACTGAGCACAAAGTTAGTTATATGGACTTTATAAGTAAAATTTAGTGATAGCAAATTTTGATTAGTTTAATACATATTTTTAGTAGGGACATTTCCTAGGTAAACTAAGCATGATTTGATTTTAATTAGTTTGATTATTAATAAACTATAATTCAAGTCTTATTAAAGCCAAAAATTATTTCTTAATTATTGAATAATATTTTTCTTTTGTAATATTTGCAGTGGATGGCTATTGAGGAATATGCAGCACAACCTTTTATAAAGAAGCATGAAATGTTCAATAAAATAGCAGAGATTTGCTTAGCCAAAAAAGAGGACAAATATAATGGCTTCTCCAAAGTGCTTATGACTTCTGCATTTTCTACTAAGAGGACTTATTTGTACTACAATCAAAACTAAAAGTTTATGAATTTTGAATTTGTCATCAAGCCATAGCTCGTCCTAGTTAGTAACTGATTTCATAATTAATTATGCATTGTATTTTTTGAATTCTATATTATAAAAGTTATTTAAATTTCGTCTAAATTTGGTGATATATTAGCATAATGAGCTTCACGCTAGGGGATTTTTCTTATCATATCATCCGTTAATTGGGATCAACTATTCTTGTTTTCGATGAGAATCAGATTGGATGTCATGTCAATTAAGTTCAAATTCACAAGATTAAAATAATAAATTGAGTATGACAAATGACCACCACGTTTCATTACAATTTCTTTTTCTGTTTCTTTTCAATTTTCTCTATTTGTTTATTCGTGTTACCATGAAGAAGGTTCTCGATAAGTCTAAATTTGGTTTTGCAAAAGAGTTCATTTTTAAAAAAAATAAATAAGTCAATCGTTGCGTATGGAAATAACAAAATTTGTACTAGGCGTAGGGAGGGGTTCAAATCGAACCCTACCAACTAAAAACTCATACGCGTCAAATCACAAAATTGCCTATTTTATTGGCTTTACTAGTATCCGGGTATCAAATAAACGTGATGGTGTGGGGGGGCAGATATAAATTTTTCCCTTATTTTATAACCAAAAAAAAAAAACCCCGCTAACCCGATAGAGTCACCATATCTTACACTTATTCTTGGTAATTTCGCTTTTCATTTAATATTTTTCATATAGATTATACATTGTAATTCCTACAATCGTAAAGCCAAAAATGAAAGACGTATATCTTTTCTATTTATTAAAATATTAGTTACTTACTTGCGTATCTATAATTTTTTGCAGAAGAATTTTATAATTTAACTGGATATCAAATAGTGAAAACAAGTCTTTTTTAAGGGGCATTCATGAAAAAAAGGTAGAGGTTAGATACACCGTTTGATAAACCAACCGACAATTTATTGATTGATTAGTAAATTAGTATATTTAAAAATCAATATCCGATAGACCAAACCATTAAGCAAAATTATCCGCACAATCAACACCCCTAATATGTCTGCCCCTAAATTGAATCAATGTTTTAAAGAAACGATTTAGAATGGAGTAGAATGAATTATTTTTGTCACGTTCACATCAGTAAAGTGGTTAACCTTAGAGCACAACTAACCTCGCTTAAAACGAAAGTTATTTTTCCATATTTTTAAATTACTATATAAGAGAGTTGATAAGAACACATCCGCTCGTCAACCAACTACAACCATACGTGTACTTACGAAAATAAACACTCAATTAAAGGTAGTTTTGGTCATTTTATTCTACTATGCGTCACCTTACACTGATCGGGACAAATGAATAAGGGGGATAGAAAAGTTTCAAAATTAAGTGTGGTGGACTGCCTCCTCCTCTCATTTCCCCCGTCTCTTCTCTCCTCCTCCTCCTCCTCTTTCCTGCCACTCCTCTTCCTTTTCTTCTCTCTTCATTCTTCCTTCCCTAATTCTTCTTCTTCCTCTTATTCTCCATTGCTAGTCGTGACATTGTTGATACTGCTACTATCGGACCAAATTCCATTCATATATCATTAGGCATTACATCGTAGGTGATTTTTGTAAGTAACTAATTATTTGTCTAAAAACCTAATGATTTTTTCAGTCTAATTTCGCATTTGGCGGTATTTTGAGTGTTTTCACCACATCAATTTCACATCACCATAATTTACAATCACTTATCTATAAGGTAAGTCATTTGTTTAACATATAGCTACCTATTGGATACCTATTCCATACCATCGCCCAATCTGGAATAGGTCAGAAGCGTGCCCAACTAAATAAATCATTTATATAATCAATAGTCTCTAATTTGCAACAGAGCTTACCTGTTGTGATATGTTTGGATACATATTACAGAGTACCAAGCGACCAAGCCGAAGGTAAGGAAAAAAACCCAGAAGCTTGTACTCAATCGTAATCATTTAATTCCAACATATTATTCATATGTTGTACATAAACATGACTCATCCGTTGAAAGCAATGCGGCCAATTCAGACAGAAGCAGAGCTATATTCCCAACAGGTCAAGTCATTCAGATGACTTATCTTTACAACAATTGACTGCAGTTGGATGAACTTCTGGTTCTAGACATGTGTCCCACAAGCGAGTCATCGATTGTAACAAGTGGGTCATCTCACTATTATTTTGATGGAAAATACATTGATTGGGCATATTGTAAGGGAAATCTAATAATATTTCGGTGCCCTCCTGAAGGTTCTTGATTGTTCGCTTCCTTTGGATAGACTTTAGAGATAAGAACTATCTCATCCAATCTGCTGCCCCATCAAATCGAGAAGGCGCCCTGTAACGCCCCTCTAGGTCGTTTTGACTAGGACTAGTTCGACCTCCTTTGGAAAATATTAAAAGGGGTTATTTTTAAACTATTTTCGAAGACTAAGAGTATTTATTTGATGATAAAATTTTACTTAGCTTAGTGGGGTTTCATCTCACACGGTTATAAAAACCTCTTGTTTAGAAATAAAAGGGGTAGGAGGGCAGAAAACTTATAAATAAACCGTAATTGGACGAATGAGAGGGAGAACAATAAATAACCACCATAACCTCTGCTAAAATATAAAAACGAAACAAGAATTTCATCCCTTTTTTCATTTACCAATTTATTTTGTTTTAGAGTAATTTGGTTTGTTGTTATTATTATAATTATTTACTGTAGGTTAATCAATCAAAGGCAAAGTCGGGGAGAACAAACTTGGTATCAATTATAATTTAAAAAAAATAGAAAAGGCAGATGCTTTCATTTTTCAAAAAAAAAAATTTCTCTTTCTTCTTGTGTAGTATCAACCCATGATGTATTTATTTCCATTAATGACCAGCTTTTGAGGTGTCCATTGATTTAAGGGTGTTTTTATCTTATATTTATCATTTTAATTTCTGTTATATTATTCTAATGATGGGAAAAAAATAAATAAAATAAAAGGGGTTTTTGGGAATTGAATTAAAATTTTTGGATGCCCCCAGCGACGTTATGGGATATGGAGTTTTGAGTTAATCATATGGGTCAGGGGACAAAAACGTGACTGTGCACTGCCATCACCATTGGCATCCTTCCAATCAATTGACAATCATTGGAAATCATGTGTCAATGCTTGCCTTTGTATACATTCTTTTAAACCTCAATACAACATTGGCTTGTTTCAAAAAAAAAATGACCTGCAGACGTCATGTTGCAAAAAAAAAAGAACAGCAAAAAACATGCAATGCAAGCGCCTTCCTGTTTGTCCTGCATTCGTTTTTACGTTACCTTCTTAAGCTAATTATCAAATTTAGATTTAAATTTATATATTTGGAGATTTGTAATTCTTATTAGGTGGTTATTTTTATAACGATCTAACGGGATTTTAAGTCATTTGAAGAGGTTCGAGGTAAGTTTTTGGCTGTAAAATTTAGCAAGTATGAAAAAATTGGCATATCAATCTATATCAAATTTGGAGTTTAGTTGGAAAAATGAGGAGTTTTTAGCAGTCTATGATATGACCATATAATAATTTGAATGTCTACAAAATGCTTACTCATGAATATTGCATAATTGGGGTAGATGGAACGTTCCGAAACCTGGGCGAAAAGTAAAAGGAAATCTTAGATGAGTTTCGTGGACAAGTTTCGACCTCTAAGTTGTATAAGACTTTTTAGAGACTTGTTGAAGGAATGTTTTTCCTAATTAAATTTTTTTAAAAAAAAATGAAAAGAACAAAAAAAATGGTAAGGGCGAAAGATGGGTGTCTCTCGTATCAATGGTCGGTGACGGCATTGGTACGTACAGTGTTATGAACGAAAATTTTTTTACGTATATAATCGCGGGATTTTCAATTTGAGAATTTTCCAAAGCATCTGGGCATTATCTGATGATATTTTAAACCTGTAAAATTTTTGTTGATGGTGTTTTCTTTATTCACTCGTATAAATTGATCATTGAGGTGGTGATGTATTATGTTTCTAATTGTTGAGTGAGATGCATCATTATTTTCCCTTACTTATTGAAAATAATATTGTAACAGTGCGATTGACATGAGATTGAGTACCTGTGAAGAGTTAATATGGTAATTTGGGCAACGTGGGACCGTCCCTGTCGGTATTATGACCTCGCGAGTTCCTCATGGGTCATGAACTCCCTCGATGTATTTATTTTCGAGGAGTATCAGTGTTATTACGGTTGAAGTGTATACTTGTGTATTCTGAGCACAATTCCGTTCATGGTATCAACTAGAACAATCCATAGTTATTGCATTTCCTCACCACATCATTTAGGTTTAATGATTATGTGTTTGGTTGGTGTTGGAAGTAACTTTGATGTTTGATTACCTTTATTGTGAAATTTAAATAGTGATGTTAATATATATATACTTATATAATTTAAGAATTTAATTTTTTGTATACTGTCAAAACTCCATCACTACTTCTTCCGTTGTCGGTCAATTATACATAACGACTGGGTACAAGTGGTTTCGTGCTCATACTATCACGCTTGTGCACTCTTTGTGGTGCAATTCGATCCGAGTAGGGCACATCTCCTCGGGAGAAAATTGAGTCCGACTGAAGTTCTTGGAGTTGTGGTAGCTGCTTGGCTGTTCCGGGCCCACACCTCCTCTCATCTTTATTCTTCTTGTTAGTCAGTATTCAGACAGGATATCCCTATGGTTAGATTTTGTCATTTTAGTATCAGACTTTGCTCTTATTCTAAAAGAAGCTCTGTACTGATGAACACACCAATTCTTGGGTAGTATTTTTTTTTCATTTTTTTTTTTTTTCATTTTTCCTCCTTCTCTTTGCCGCATTCTCGGACTCTTGTAAAGAACTCGTGTTGGAGAATTTTGCAAATTGTTGGTCGTTTCAAAAACTTATTAGTTAGTCAAGTTTTGTTAAAAATATGGTTTGGTTGGCTCCTTACCTATTGGTTTGGGAACATAGTTCCATCACGACTCGTTATTTTGGGGGGGTCCGTGACAATTGATAATCAGAGCCCTAGGGTTCTCATCGGTCTCAAGTGTACAAGAGCCATGTTTAGTAGAAGTCCTTGAGGACGTATGAAAGACGTCCATACCTATCTTTTAGCGGCTATAAGGACCACTATATAGGAAATATCTTTGTTTCATCATTCACTATATCTGCACACTTGACCCTGTAGAAAATTTAATAATCTTTATAGCTTCATTCTTTCTCTCTCAATGCGAGGAAATCTTACATCGCAAGTTGTGGGTGGGCAGGATTCCTATTCTTGTGCCTGCTTCTGTGAACATTATTCTGAGGTAGAGGTAGGGGATGAGCCTCGAGGTCGGCGGTAAGGGCGGCATTGTCAGCACCTTGTGAAATGGTCAGTCCAGAAGCTCGAACCCCAGGTCGTGAAAGGACCGTCACCTCTGATGCAGAGGTGTTATTCAGGGATGGTGCAAAGATCGTTTCGACGGGGGATGGTCCACTCTTGCTCCCACCCGTCTATTGTCCCCCCAAGTGACTTCAAGATACTTGGCTCGTAGTTAGATTGATCCTAAGAGGGGATGGCCAGGCATGAGCCTTGCCTGTTACTTCTGATGGCTCAACCGACCTTTTTGTTGGAGGGAGGGGGGGGGGGGGGGTTCAATCAAAACAACCCAATCTGAATAGGTGCTTATATTCTTTTCAGACTCCAGGACTCAGCCAGCTGCGCCCGCTTGTAAGCCTCTCCTCGTTTGGGGATGTATGGAGTTTCCTCCAGATAAATGAAAAATCACACATGTTGGTGAACAAAAAGGCTTCTAGGACTAATTGATAGCAAAAAAGATTTTGGGAGGTTCAGACTAATGATCCTCCTACTTATACTGGTGACTTAGCTGAGGATGCAATGAGTTTCATATAGTTAGTTGTCCATGATAGTTGCATAAATCTTGGATAGTGGAGGTCTCAATGGAGTTGCCTAACAACACACAACAGCGTTTCATCTCATCATCAGATGACTTCTTGGCCTCTACTAAGCATTGGTGGAGGGTTATATTAGTAGTCGCCAGTTGGATCCCATCACTACTGGACTCAGTTTACTCAGATATTTCCTATCCAATTTGTTCCATCGCAGTGAGAGGGAGCGCAGAGGTCCAAGTTTAGGGTTTGCCAAGCAAATGGTTGTCTTTGCAGAGTAATGGCCTGGTAAATTGTTCAATTGGTGCTTGGCTAGGCATGCTTCGATGATCTCCCACAGAGGCTGAGATGGTGAGAAGGGTTTGTTAAGAAAGGGGGCCTTATTATTCCAATTCGTGCTAGGAGTTTTCTCAGATTGCTGCTTCTCGTGTTCCATTCCATGAAAGTGGTAGATGCTGCTAAGAGTTTGGAGAATGTTCGGGTGAGGATTTGAGGCAGCGAGAGGGCACGAAGACTCGTTATCCAGGTATTAATGGGGGGTGCTCCGCCTAGGAGTCTCGGTGTTTCTTTCTTTTGGGCAGAGGTTATCCAACTCAACACACACCCGATCAATCCAATTAATCACAAATCACAACAGAGTAACCCCTCAGTCCATCGACCCATTCTGGTGCTAATACCACAAAAAAACAGCCGTCTGAGGCCTGTTACACTGGGCCTAAACTCTTCAGCCTACGTTTCACTACTTACTACCTTTTCTTTACGTCGCAGGGTTCTCTTCTAGACCTGTAGTTCGTGGAGGGCATTCTGGTCATGCCGGGTTTTCCTCCCTCATCAACCTGCATCTCGTAGGGGTTTTTTTGAAGTGTGGTGATATTGGAACACTTTTTGTGAGAGACTTCCCTAGGAACAGACGTGGTGATTACAATCATGGTTCTCAGGCGTCGACTGTTCTTCCAAGGCTGCACAACCTCCAAAAAAAAAAACTAGGGATGGTGAACAGAATGGTAGAGGTGGTTCTCATTCAGGTAGAGGGTGGTTCTCCTTCTCTCTGGTCCGAGGTGGTGGTCGTGGCAGTTCATACATCTAATGGAGGGTCTTCTCCCTGTTATGCTTTTCCATGTAGGCCCGAGGCTGCGCTCATATGCTTTATCAACATGTTTATTCCGGTTTGTCATCGATCAGCTACTGTATTTATTTGAGATCCAGGATCTACTTATTCTTCTGTGTCCACTATTTTGCTCCTAGTCTAGATATCTTTTGTTGAGTCTCTTGGTTGTTTGTTGCGAGAACGTGTTTTCTGATTTTTCTACTTCTTGTTTCTATGTTTCTACTCTCTTCTTGTTTCTTTTCTTCCTTCTCTATCTAACTCCTGTCGGGATTCTGTAGTTGTAAGAAATCGGGTGGTATCGATTTGTCTTGTTACCTTGGATGGGGTATGACCCTCATGCAATTTAAATGGTCTTAGATATGATAGATTTATGATGTGAATTCTCGGTATGGAGTGACTACTTCTTACCCCTCTTTACCCACGTCGCAATTTTTTAATTGGTCATTCATGATGATGCCAAGATAATCACTTTAGCTCGCCCGGATTCCTATATAGTATAATGGAGATGTTTCCAAATGTAATTCCGGGCCCCAAAAAAACCATGATTAATTTTAGTTATGAAGGAGCAAAGTACATAAATTGTATGCTTTTGGGATTGCGATTTAAGTGAGTCCGAAGTTAAAAGAGCAAAAAATATTGTCAAAAATTTCAAAAAGGTGCATCAATTTTTTTAAAAATTAAAAAGGTAAAATCGTTCCTAACGGAGCGATTTTCTTCTGACAAAATTGACGTGTTAATTTTTTTAAAAAAAATGCAAAAATCGCTGTTGTAATAGCGATTTCATTCAAAAAAAATTCTTTTTTCCTTGTCAAAAAAAAATTTAACAAAGCTGCCACTGCCTCTATTGCTGGCTTGCTGCAAAGAGACGAAGACCAAAATGCCTGCCTCTATTAACTTTTTTAAGGAAAAGGAAATTGCTGCAATATTTCAATTTGATTTATTTTTTTTGAAAAACGCTTCATGCGTAGCGATATTAAAAAAAATAGGTATCAATTTTATCAGGAAAAAAATCGCTCCATCCGGAGCGATTTTGCCCTTTTAATTAAAAAAATTGATATTACCATTTTAGAAGTTTTGATAATTTTTTTTATTCTTTTAGCTCCGAACTCCAATTTAAATTGTGTCTAGACTGAAGTTTTGTTTTTTTTACAAATTTTGTCGCTCTTCAAACCATTCATATATGATTGGAAAATCATGCTTGTTGAATGAAAGGTCTTCCTACTAAATACACTTGATTAATGTGAGAGACCTTGAAGTCATAAGTCAAATAAATATCTTTTGGGCTGAAAAATTACTTTTGTGCGGGGTTTGATCTTCACAACAATTTCCATAATCTTCTATATCTCCTAGTTCTAATTCCTAAAAATTACATCTATTCAAATATAATAAAATGTGGACTAGGGATGAAAATTGAGAGAGAAAAAATTGTAACTAAGACTCAATTAAAATTGAAATAAGAAATTCAATAATCATGGTTTCGAAAAAAAAAGTTCCTAGTGTTGACTTCGTCGTCGTTAAATTTTTTATAGTTGGTTATTTTTTTTTTTACAAACATCCTCATAATTTCATTCATCAAATGAATTAACCATGAGATTTTGATTGTTAGCTACATAATTTGTTTCGTTTCTAATTCTTTATTTTCTAATAACATATAGATCCATAAATGAGTTAATATCGATATACAACCTTTGTATCATGGTATAGGTAAGCTTTATATGAAAATATTTAATTAATTGATTATCTAAATTTTTACTATATTAATAAAGATTCAATTCCAGTATGATCCTTATCCCCAACATTTAAAAAAGAAAATAAATAAAAAAATGTCTATTTCATGTGTGGCTTGCGATCTATTATAAGAATGAGGGTTCACTCTGTGTTATCCAGAAGATAATAATTATAAATTTCTTTTGCTTTTAAAAGAATTTTTTTTTATATAATATGAAAGAATGTGAAATCATTGTCCTTAATTTACGATTGAATTGAACAAAAGGAAACAAGACAAAACATATCTTTCCAAATTATGGACTTTTGAAACTTGATACAACTTTTTTCCAAAGGAAAACGAAGTCATAACTTTAGTTCTATAAGTTTTTAATTTTAATAGAGTTTATCAATCATTTTTCAATATATGTTTATTTTGTTATATTTTCTTTCCCTTTCTGTCTCCCTCTCCCTTCTCGGGCCGGTTAAAAAAAAAAAATATAAGTTTGACTTGCAACAACAAAACGTTTAGAAGAGTAAAAAAAGTTTGTAAAAAAAAAAAAATCCTGTAATTCTAAATTAAAATTATGTCAAATGTATCAAAATATCGTTCAATTTTGTGACCTTAAACATGTCACGTGAAACATTAAAATTAAAATATTATCAAAAAATTAAATAAATTTAAAAAATAATATTTTTAATATAAAATATTAAATTTAATTAAATGTGTATTCAGACTTCTAACTCTGCTTCGAATTAAGAAGTCAGTCAAAGTGTTGGTGATCACATAAGATAGTGGACCTTTGTCCTACCGACGCAAATATCTTCTATTATTTTGCGGCCTTCGTGAAATCTTTTTGCATGGCCAATTATTTTTATTAATAATAATAATAGTAATAGTAATAATAATAATGTCATATGAAAGCTTTCAGCCAATTAAAAAAAGGGACAGTGATTGTACGTAACTACACATCAGGCCTAATTTATGACTACTCTTACTAAAATATCTAACATAAAAGTCCCAAAATTAATGATTTAATAATTACTTTTAAACTATTTTCTTTCTTTCTTTTTTTTTGTTTTTTTTTTTTTCTTTTTTTTTTTTTTTTCTTTTCCGTTTTAGTTGATATGATATTTTCTCCTTAGTTTGATGTCAAATAGAACGTCTTTTCATAATTTCTAACATTGTAATTTAAAATTTTCATTTTATTTTTAATGAAAAATGATTTATAGCTATGTGAATTTTTATAATTTATTTTAGATCATAAGTGTCATAGGTTTTCTTTTTTCTCACTGCTGAAAACTTATTATTTTTCAATTGAAAATTGTAGATGGTGTTTGCAAATATTTTAATTCAATAAAATAGTAATGTTTTTATAGTAAAAAAAATTAGAAAGTTACACATTATTTCAGTAAGAATATGTTTATTGTCATGTATTTCTCTGAAGATTCTATGGGAATGAGTCAATTAATAATGTTGTATAGCTCAATTTTTTTTTCAATAATTCACGGTGGAAAAAAATCAGTATTCTATAAGTGTTTTTTATATCTGTGTCCAGTCATACACTTTCACATAATTAGTGTTCGTTATAGTACTAGTCGTACCCTTGTAGTTCTTGTTGCTATTATTTCTTTCTTGTAGACATTATACTGTTTTTCTAATTGATTGTTATGTTTTCTTCATTATTTTTTCTTCTTCATTTAGCAGCGTTTATGCACTTAAGCTGAAAGTCTTTAAAAAATAACCTTTCTATCGCCACGAGAGTAGATAAAATCTGCATATATTCTATTCACCCGAGACTTCACTTAATATGTTAATAAGTATAACAAAAATATAAAACAAAAATTATAAACAAACAAACCGTCAATTAAAAATTTCACTTATAACCATAGCTACATTGGTGGTTACTCTAAGTTCATATTTTGAAGCATGAATCATAAACACAAATTTGTAAAAAGCACTAAATATTTTTTTCATAAAGATTAAGTTTTTAGTATATAATTTCATAAATAACATGGATAATTATCAAATTTAAATTTTGAATTCGTTCAGATAAACCACTCATTTTCTACATATATAATTAATTTTCATCTATTAGTAACCTTAGCACGTTACAATGCTGCTTTTGCAACTATATCAGTAAATTAAAATTAAGAACTAGATATTACCCACGGTATAGATTAGTGGGAAGAATTATAAACCTATCTTAATTAGTACCTAATAATTACTAACACCATACACCCCAAACATACAACAACACCCCATTATCATAGAGGAACAGAAGTAGATCAACCATCTTCCCCTCCCCTGTAATAAACTCCGATACCGTAAAATTAGCTGCATCGTAATAGTCCATTATATGATAACCCGACCACGTAACCCGATTATCGACCCCCGAGGCGGGCCCACTATTTTCGTATTCTCCGTAGTATAATGTATCCAAACTTTGATTTCCAGACCATTCTTTCCACCCCTCCGGATTAATAAAACCATCTATATAAGATTCTAGGTACACTGTACGAGAATAATCTCTCCACGGTCTACCTAGGTAACTATTAATGGTACTGGAATTGTAATACAAATCCTCTGTGGCTAAAATTGAACAATTTTGAATAGAAATGCCAGTATATTCATCTGGTGACTCGCGTGATTGAGCTGTAATTACGGTGAATTGACCAGGCATGGGTAGCCTAGACACTATGTTACACCCTTGGAAAACAACAGCCGCGTTACCAAAAATGTAATCTACTGTCCCGTAGATGTCACATTCGCGGTAAAATTGTCTGAATGAGTGGGCGTAAAGAGTGTCTTGGTAACCGGTTATGGTGCACCGGTAGACGGCAGCTAAGTCTGCATTGATACGAAGAGCAACCGCTTGGTGCTTCTCGGGTCCGGCTGTGTTCTCAAAAGTTATGTCACGGGCTAAAAACCCTTCACCGGATACCGCTGAAAAACAATCAAAATTAAAAAAAGTTCAAATAAATTTATATACGTATATTTAGAAACTATACTTTAAAAAGAAATATAAGTTCAATGCATTAACGATATACATAGCTAATCTACTATCAAAAATTATTAGTAGAGAATTGATTGTAATTATATAAAAAAAAACAATCTTTAACAATAAGAATTTACGCGTTTTACTCAAAATCTCTAATTCAAAGACAAGAGACGAAGAGATAATAAATTTATTTTTGAAGCATTGAGAAAAAGAAAAAGTGATTTCAATTATAAAAAAAATGGGTTTATTTCTTTGGACTTGTTTAGATTTAACGGAAGACAGTAAGGAGGACCCCACACAAAAAAGAAAGGTTACGATGGAAAAGTTAGTACTATTACTTTATCCTTCATTAGAATCTCGGGTTTGAACCTACTAGATAGGGGTCGTCTGTATTAGGGCTTAGAGAGATTTTTATATATTACCTATTAAATGAAGCTTTCCATTCACGCACGCTATTATATTTAAAAAAAAAAATATAAAATAAAATTAATTTAATAAAAAAATTAATAAAAAAAAAAATAATATAAACAAAAAAAATATTTCGAATTTTAATACAAATACGAAAAAAAATAGGGAGAGAGATAGAAAGGGTAAGTGATGAACTTACCAACAGTGGCAGATCTGAAAGTAGTCCAACCATCAACAACACTTCTATTACCAGTAATTACAGTAACATCACTTCCATCTCCAAGAAGAACAATGTTAGTCTTCCAACTTGGAATCTCAACATTTTCTTGATAAATACCTTCTTTTATATACAAAAATATCCTATCATAACTATTATTCGGGGCGAAATCGATAGCTTCACTTATGGTCTTGAAATTTCCACTTCCATCAGGTGCCACTGTATACGTCAAATCATCATTCTGATCATAATCATCATCGCTCTGCAATATGCGTCTGTCTTTCCCAGACAGCCACATCGGCTCGCTGGCTGACAACAGCCGGCGATGCCTCTTTCCATTCCCCTGTTTCTTAAACAGAGTACTCTGTTTTTTCCCCTGTTTTTTAAACAGAGTCCCCTGTTTTTTTTTTTTTTTTTTTTTTTTTTTTTTTTCCCCCTGTTTTGAAACAGAGTTGCGCTGTTTTTTTGAATAAACGAGTACGTCGAAGCATAGACGAGAAATTACTAACACATGCTCGTAAGTACTACTCAGAGTGTTAATCAACGTAGATTTTCACATCATTATTTCACAAACTATCCACTACTCGAAATCGCGAGTCCTTCTAAGTCCTTCTAATCCAGTATGCTTTGTTTGTTCAGTGCAGCACTGAACTGGTTTTTTTTGCATCAGCTAAATGCTTGGAGTTAGCTGATGCAGTATTGATCCGAGAGACGGATTTTTTCAAAGAAGAAATTGTAATTTGATGGAGGTCTTTGCAATCTTGCACAATACCCTTTTGTTTTTCGACAAGATTTGAATGTCCGGCGGAGGAGAACAGAGTTGTGAGATGTCCTGTCTCTAATAAGGCTGTTTGAAGAGATTGTATGAGAATGTTTAAGATGTTTGGACTAATGTTAATGGAGATTGACAACTTGTTTGTGTTGAAACATGATTTTGGATATGGAGTGGAATTGCATAATGATTTTAAGGAAGAAATATGAGTAGTAGTGTTCAATGTTGATGAAGAATTAAGAGAAGAACTTGTTTTGATGAAAGAAGTTGAACAAATTAATATGAGAAAGAAAAATTTAGTAGTAATAAAGGAGGAGGAGGAGCCCATTATGACTAAGTCGGGAATGAAGTGAAATGCTCCAACAATTTCACTTCTTATATAAAGTAAAGAGTGTATATTCTTTTAAAGGTTAATATGACTATCATATTGTTAGAAAAATTGATGAAAATCACTATAAATTGTCAATTATAATGATATTTTAGTGTGCATAATTTGGGAGCTTATGGTGCTTGGATTTGACACCTTAAAAGCTAGCCCAAAGTTTACGTCTAGAATTTTATTTATTTATCGATATGAGTTATTTTATTTTATCATCTATCATTCTTATATATAGTGCATAGACAGAGTTTTCATTAAGAAATTTAAAATTGAAAAAAGTAAATACACCAATTAATTAAAGAGATTTAGTATCTACTTATAAACATAAATCTATTTTAATCACTACTAAATAATATCATTTTTCACTCGAAAGATAGCCTCTGCCATAAAGTTTAGCTTTTCCCTTTGCTTTCCCTTTCCTTTATATTAGGATTCATGAATTCATTATTGTTTAAAATTCATGCAGCACCTTTATAATCGCGAGTATGAACTAACTTAACCACTCGAACCAATCAAAATTAGTTTTCAAAAGAAAAAAAAGAAATTATTTAATTTATTTCTTTTTCTTTCTTTCTCCTCTGACGTGAGACTCTTCAAAGCTAGTCCAAAATTTATGTTAGAATTTTATTTATTTATCGATGTGAGATATTTTCTTTATCATCTCTATATATAGTGTATAAATAGAATTTTCAGTAAGAAATTTATATGCACAAATGAGTTAAAGGAGTTCAACATTTATTTATAAACATAAAATAAATAAACATTAATCACATATAGATAATATAATTTTTCAGCGAAGCGACCTCTGGCTATAAAAGCTTGCTTCCCTTGCCTATATATTAGGATTCAAATATTCTTCATTAATGTTCATTGGTTTAAAAATCAATGTGATGAACATTATCCCTAACAGTATATAAACTTACTTTGACCCTCATTTCTTCCTCCAAAGAAATAACCACTCAATTATTTTGATCTGACGGGGATACTCGTTAACCGCCCTTAAAATAGAGAGAATTATTTTGTTGTTAATGATCTTTTTCTTATGCTGATTAGAATCTTTTATGTCCGGAAGAACTATTTTTATCTTTTTGTGACATTTGGACAATAGTAAAGGTGCAGATAATGGTTTTTATTTTTAAAAAAAGTTTATTGAGAATTACTATCTTTTTATTTTTAAAAATATATAACAAAAACTCTTTTTTCTCAAAAAAATTAAATATACATAAATACTGTCTTCACATGTGATTTTAAGCCACATACGCCAAAAAGTTGAAAATTGTGTCCGTGGGTGGAATTAAAAGGCATGGACGATGCTACTGTCATTTTATTTTAGTTTTCCAATTTGATACTATTATATATAATAATATGTCGTTTTATACATGAGATAAAAGAATAATAATTTTAAAAATAAAATTTAAAATAATTTTATTGTTAAACATGATTTAAGGTATTAGTTTGTATCGAATTATTTCAATATAATCATTTGTATTAAAATAATTAAATTACTATTTAAATATATATAAAAAAATTTATTAAATCTCATAAAATATTTAAATCGATGAATTTTTTTTATTTATTCCTGTTTCACGTACTAAATGGGGTTTAAGGTATTTCAAAAATGAAAATGACTAAAAAGAATTGAATTCATATCAAATTATAACCAAGGAGCCGTTTAAAAAAAAAACAAGAAAAAAAAATCAAAATAAATCATAATAAAAAAAAAATAATAACCCGTAAGAATTTAAATTCTTGTTATTCTGATATAAACCTTTTGTTTTATTTAATATTAGTATTTGGTGATGAAAATTTAAATCCAAACTTAAGAGTTGAATTTCAAAGTATAAAAAGTGCTCTAAATTTATTTTTGTTTTTTAAATCTTCATATTCATAAATTTGGAATAAAATGCTCTATTATTTTACAGACAAAAAATATAACTTTATTTTTATAATGTGAAAAATATTTGAAATCTAGGACCAAAGCCTGCTAAATTCTGGTGTTCTATTTTAATTTTTAGCATCAAGATTTTGTGGTTGATTTAAACATGTCGTTGTATACTAGGACAGTCTCACAACCAACACATGCAAGCCACACACTAAAAAGCAAACCTTACAATTTCTTTTCGTATATATCGAGTTATGTAATATATGAGTTGTTATCGGGGTTAAAAAATGATATGTGTTTTAGGGTTTCAAATTTCAAGGGGTTTATTTTTTATAATAATAATTATAAGTAATTATTTTTTAATAATAATTTAATATTATTTGTAGAAAAAAGTAAAAATTTCATGTAAAATAAAAGGGTTAATAGAAGAATTTGACATATTTGGAGTACTATATCTAATGAAAAATGATTATATTATCAGATGAAAACTAGAAGAAATAAATTTAATAATGCAAAATTTTATGATGACCCACAACTGTAAGTTTAAAAAAAAGGTCTATTTATTTTACTTTAGACTATTAATACGCTTGAGTCACTCCTATTTATTATTTTGTCAAAGTTTTGAGTAAATAATTGTATATTAAAAATAAAGTAATAGATTTTGTGAATGATGAATATAGATCGTTATATGATGACTTGTTTGATAATGTCAATATGAGAACGATGAAATAAAAGAGACAGAAAATAGCTTCGCAACTAGAGGGGAATGACAAACGAAAAATATATTTAAAAAATAATGTGGGTTCCACGTTGTTTGTTAAAATATAAAGAGAAAAGAATTTGAAATATATTTATATTTTGATTGATATTTTTAATCATCACACGTACTAAATTTATAAAAGGACCCTTTTTTTAAATCATCAGGTTAACAAAAAATTTTTATATTATCACCTATCACCCCTGCACTTGCACCATTTTTATGATATATTTTAAATGTATTATATGTGCACCACGTGATATAAACAATATTGTATAATTATATATCGTGAATGTGTCCTGTCACGGCGAGCTAACCCTTCAGGAAACTGATATTATTTATATGGTTAAAATAATTTTATATGTATCAATATAGTAGATTTCGAATTCCCATTTTCCCCTTCGACTACCTATTTCTATAAAGTTTTAAACCCTCTTATTGAAAATCTTAGATCCATCTCTGATATCCACTTGTATATATATATATATACCTTTAAAATATACTATTAAATAGTTCTTAAAGTAAAGATCCTTCGTAAATTTTGATATTGTAATAACAATTTCAAATAAAATTAAAATATTTTAAACAATTTTCTCTAATATAAATGAAATAACAAAATAGACAATTACTTGCTAAAATACTACAATTGATTAACACGTTTTAATTTCTCTTTCTCATTCTTAACCACTATTCACATTAAATAGACAAAAAAAAAATGAATGTTAGTATTTTTTACCTAATTTTTTCTCTCAACTATACAAAATAAAATTACTTGCAATAAATTCTTATTGTTGGAACCTTTTTTGCATTGATTTATTTTTTATTTTATTTTTTTTAGTAGGAGTGGAATGTCAATATCACGGAGATCTTTTGAGAATTTTAAATAAATGCACCAATAACAGTTAAGCTAATTTGTATCTTAATTGAAAAAAAAAAAACAACAACTTGCACTTATCTATCTTTGTCTCATTTTCAATAAAGGCTCATACTCTATTTTCCAAAAAAATTATGGACTTTCCATTCCCAAACTGGCAAGTTGCCAAACCTACTTTTACTTTGATTGTCTACTAGAAAATTACTCCACATCAAAATTGTCAAAATGAAAAGAAGAAATTTTTAAACGAATTTAAAAGAAAAGTAAGATAAATAAATTGAATCAGAGGAATTCGAGGGAAAGAGAGTAGTAAATATAGCTAATTTTTTCAATATCCCTTCTTAACTCGAATTTACAAAAATTAATGTTTCAAAGTGAACTGCTATGCAGCAACGCAGAAAAAAATAGAAACAGGACTTTAAACTACACAGAAAAAAAATTATGATTGTTGAAATTTTTGACATTTTATCTCCTATACATAAAACATATTTAACAGCTCAAAAGGATAAATTTAAAACATCTATAAGATTAAACATAGTATAGTTGTATTAAAGAAATAAAGAGAATAGTTAAATAACTCAAATTGAATTAGAAAAAATAGTGTGATAGTTTCCTAAAAAATTGAAAATCCACAAAATTCAATGCATCTAAATGACAATCAAGGAAAAACAAATTAAAATGCACATGTAGACTAATTATTAATTACTGGTAGAAATTAATACATATGCAGCCAACACTCACGTGAACTAAAATGAACTACTCTATAAATATATGTACCAACAAATGCATAAATCAAATCTTTTTTTATGGTCCACAAAAAATTAGTAACTTTTATATAAAACATTTATATATATAGTTGATTGTGAATTTAATTATTGTTTTATTTTTAATTGAGATTATTGTAAAAGAATCTATAAATTACAAAACTTGGATCTATATTACCATGTGCTAATCCGTCAAGTTCCTATTTAATTTAGCAATTAGTTTGAATTAATGGTGCCTGTGAATTTTAGGGCAAAAATTATATCATACACTAATTTTTTAGTTGAAGAATCTATTGGGCCAAACCAAATTTAGATTTTTCAAAATTTGCTCAATCATCTCTATCTTTCTTTGATGAATGATTTAGTAGATTTTTAGTGAAAAACGTTAGTCGCATTATTTTTTAGATGGTAAGAAATCATACGTTTGAAATGGTAAAAGTTTTTTAAGGCTTAACTATGTCATCGAACTTTGAGAAAAGGTTTTTCGATGTTATCCGTTAAAAGTTTAGTTCATTTATGTTATTTTTGTTTGAGAATAAGCTCATCCATGACGTATTTGTTAATTGAAATGATGTAGATGAACTAAGCTTTCAAGGGATGACGTAAATGAGTCAAACTTTTAACGAATATCATAAATGAGTCAAACTTTTAAGGGATGACATAGATGAGCCAAACTTTTAAGTTTTAACGGATGACATATATAGATGAGCCTTTTCTTAAAGCTCGATGACATATTTAAGTCTTTTCTCTTTAAAACAAATGATTTAATTAATGGCATGGCCAAATCATAATTGATCATGTGTAAAAAATAATTTTATAAATCATAATTGTTGCATTTAATAAATAATGACATGAATTAACCTTTTCTTCAAACAAAAATGATATAAATAAGACAAACTTTTATCGAATAATATAAATAAATTTTTTCTTAAAATTCATCGACATATATAAGTTTTTTCTCAAAATAAATTATATATGATAATCTGAAAGATGGTGCCCAAAAAATGTAACAAATTCATATAAACCAGGGGCATTATTGGTTATATCATTCATATGAGTGTAAAATTGCACAATAATCCATGTAAGTGCTCTGGCAAGCCATACTGGGGAATGGGGAAAAGGCAATATCTCTCAAGAAAGGGCAGAGTTACTCTAATAAGGACTAACACGATGGTTCAGTTTTGAAAGTATTTCATTCTTAATTAGAAATTTTGAATTTGAATTTTGAATATGTAGAAAATTCTATTGAAAACATCAATTTTAAATAGGCCATGGGATCCAAATAATTAAATCAGAATCTAACATGGACTCTGAATGCAGGCAAAAAAAAAAGTTACTCTAATAAGGCAACTCTCTCAACCATTTACACATGATATATTTTGTCCTTGTCTTTTTTTTTTTGTATCCTATCCTCAATTGTTAAGGAACTAGATAAGACAACAAAAAAATCACATGTACATAGATTCATTTATAATTATTTTTTTTTTACTTATACGAAAATTATCACAAGTCAATATAGCTAATGATTTTTATAAAAATAAGAAATTACATCTTCACGTAAAATGAAACAGAGGGAATATGAAGGTTATGAAAAGGCTTTACAATGGGATTAGAGAACTTCTATACAAACAATCCTAAAAGATGCCAATCTTTATTTGTTTACACAAACTTAGGAACATCTAAGGACATGAAAAAAAACTAAAGAATTTATCTACAACATATTGACATATACACACAATTTGGGAAAAGGATATGATGGATCAGATCATCCATATATATAATATACAAAAAGAAACTCTAGACGTTTGAGATCTTGTTAGTATGATCTTAGGGGTTCTTGTGCATTGAAACTGTACACACATTTGCCCTCCTTTGTGTCAACATATCTCACTATTATACTGCGTATATGGATCAAAATTCAGATAGAGAAACAACGGATTATCGATAAATCCACAATGTATCTCTATTCGTGTAAACTCTCGTTGCAATAACCACCACTTGTTAAGACCTGTACAAGCACCATTGATTATGAATACATTACCAAAACATGTAAGTAACATTTATGAATGAAGCAATGCACAAGAGATACCCTTTTTCTTCAGAGGGTTGTTCGGTTGTTTGTTCTGTTGTCCAGACGATATCTTTTAATCCTGAAGAGAAGTTCTTGTAAAACTGCAACTTTTAAGGTTCACTTATTAGAAGAGAATTCAGATGTCATGATGAAACGATGAATATAAACTAGAACGTAACGTGCCTTATGAAACTCTAATGTATCACCACCAGTTTTTCGGAGCTCAACCAAATGCACTGAGGGTGCTACTTCAAACACCTGAAGCAACAAGTATACATACAACAATGTACTACATTGATGAGAGGTAGAATATGAAGTCGTGATAAAAGTAAGTCGAGCTCAAGAGGTGAGGATTGCTCAAGTTGTGATCATCACTAACTGATGTGGGAGAATCAACATAAACGAACTAAGTAATCACCTCTGTTGCTACAGCAAGGTGGCCTTTCCTTCCGGTCCTGTCGCCTTGTAACTTCATCTGGAATAGTCAAGGATACGAAATTTTTTTAAGACGGTCAAATCCTTCCTTTGTAATACAGTCAAATTTACACTAGAGTCAACTGATATCAGTCAAATCCAAACTAAAAGATGCAAGGTGTTAGTGACCTTGTAATTTTTCTTCTGGACACTGAATCCCAATGGTCTTGCAGTTTCCTCAATTTTGGAGATAATCTCATTAGCAGGCGACCGCGAAGTAAATTGTGTTTCTCTCTTGACAAGGGCCTATATTTTACCAATTCATACTATTAGAAAATGCATTAGCAGAGGAATAAGCACTTTTTCGGCACATTTAGTTAGATTAATTATGTCTAAGTAACGTACTCGAAGATCAAACAACATGACATCCTTACTGTATCATATACCGTAGATATGTCTGTCAGGGTGTTAACAAGTGTCTAGCTAGTAATATGTAAGGTTACTCACCTGTTTTTCGAACAAATTTTCTAGGTTGAAACTTTTTGACCTTGAAATGAGCTCGAATGCATTGACAGAAGCAGGTTTTTCCTTTCTTTCTGTAACGAGGTGATCCTGCAAAACATAAAATAAGCGTATCATTTGACACACGATGTTTGGTTCTCGATACAGATTATAAACATAGTTGAAAATGTGACTTACGTCCGAGCCATTGAATATGGCATCAATGTCATCAAGATTGACATCTTCGTCTTGCTCAAAAGGAGGTGGCTTGTAATCTTTCTTGAACCATTCATCTTCGAGGATCTCTGGAATAGTGATCCTCTGAAACAAAAGATTAGAAATCACTCATCATAATACATAAATAGACGCTCAAACTTGGCCTCAACCGGAGAGGATTGCACATCTAGACACTCCAACTTAGTCTCAACTGACAATTAAACACTCCAACTCGTTCCCACTATGTCTCGTGGAAACCCATGGTTGAAAGTGGACACATAATTCTCGATGGAGGTCTAGAGAATCTTCTGTAAGTCGAGTGTTCCTTTCAAATAAAACAAGGAGACAAGTGAGGTGTGGCTAGATGCGCTTTGATACTCAAGTTGGTGGGGGTAGTGTTTACTTGCCGTGAAACGTAGTTGAAGTACATGTCAGTAACTCCTCTAGACAGTAAATTAAGCAAAGATAAAAGGGACTTACTGTGAGTGGATTCGGGTCAAGAATACGTGGGGATTCAGAATGGTTGAGCTGTGGAGGACAAACCATGGTGAGGAAGTGAAAAAGTCGCATTAAGGGAATCTGACAGCATGTGTTACATGCAAAATTATGTCAAATAAAATTTAAAAAAAAATAAACGAACGAAGAATTCCAGAAACATCACTGATCATTTGAAACTTTCAGAAATTACTTTTCGGTATAGAGCATTTAGGTTTGGTTCATCAAAAGGTAAGTATCCAGCCATTAGAACAAAGAGAATGACTCCACAGGACCAGACATCAGTTGTTGTACCATCATAGCCTTTATCAGTTAGCACCTGATACAACACTTCTTGTTAAAGGCAGCAAACAGTAAGATACAACTACTCCCTCCGTTTCAATTTGTTTATCTGGTTTTGACTTGTCACACAGTTAAGAAAATAAATAAGCCTTATGATTTGTGTGATCTTAAACGCCAAAATGTCCTTTAATCATGCAGTCTTAAACATCTCATGTCGGAAGTTAGGATCAAAGAGTTAGCCAACAAAGGAAAAAGACATTCTTTTTTGAAACGGACTGAAAAGGAAAGTAAGACAAACAAATTGAAATGGAGGGAGTAACTAGTAATAACTATTCTTAAGGTTGTTGTTACCTCAGGGGGCGATGGCTGCGACAAGTTGGTGTAGTGTGCACAAGTCAGTATGAAGAGTCATCGTCTGAATACCGTTTGACGAGTGTTACCATCAATAATACTAAAAAGTGAATACGATTGAAGTGAGGGACAGAGTGAATAGCTCTTTATATACTCTTTAACCTCTTTCAATCGTACAGAATACTTACTCGAACTTGCTTGGAAAGTGCACTCAATCCGAAGTCTGAAACTTTCAGAGTACTAAATGAATCCAGCAATAGATTCTCAGGCTACAAATCGCATAACTCAATATTAATACTAGCCAAATCGTGAAGGAAAAAAAAAACTTTGGTATCTAAAAGAATGCGATCAAGGGTCAGAAACCTTCAAGTCTCGATGGAAAACACCTCTACTATGACAGTAATCAACGGCATTAATAAGCTGTTGAAAGTATCTTCTAGCTTCGTCTTCTTTGAGTCTTCCATGTCTAGCCTGCAATATATCTTATTTATAAGGACATTCTCGTTGCAATACAAGCGCAAACTTAATAAAATGAACTTACAATTTCATCAAAGAGCTCTCCTCCATGTACATACTCGAGGACAATATAGATCTTCGTCTTACTAGCCATAACCTAATATGTAACCAGAGTTAGATGAAAGAGAATTACAAATATATGAAGCAATATTCTACCCTCTACGAGGTAAGGATAAGGTTTGCGTACAGTCTACCCTCCCCAAACCCCATTTTATGAGATTACATTGGATGTGTTGTTGTTGTTATAACAAAGATATGAAGCACTCAAGATGATAAGCACGTGTAACTTCAAAACTTAGAAAAAATGGAAGCAAAATCATGTGTATGCTTGTTCAATCGCCATAACTTGACATGGAAATGAGAAATGCTCAAATAAATTGTACGACATACCTCAAAGATCCTTACGACATTTGGATGTCTGATCAACTTCATCGTTGATATTTCTCTTTTAATCTATCAATCAAAGTACATCATAGATCACATAATCGCCCTTCCTTTCGAAATCAAAAGAAATTTGCAACAAAAATTCATCATCTAACATCTTTCATTCCCTCTATTCAGAACAAAAAACAACATGACAATGTACATTTTTACAGTTACTTATGTGCTAACTAGTTCAATTACACATCATAAAACTTTTGACTTCACAACAATCTCAAATGCTAGTAACTGAATTCTAAATTTAATTTTTTTACATTTTTATTGAATTTCATAACATATATATATATATAACGTTTGAGCCAACGCTACGCAATAGCCTACATCTGGCCCTGGATGCAAAATGTGTGTACAGGGCAAGGGAGGTACCTGTTCCATAATGTTTTGTCGTAGGACGCGATCACGATTGATGATTTTGATGGCTACATTTTCACCTGTTTGTGTATTTTTGGCATACTTGACCTTAGCAAAACTTCCCTCACCTAATGTCTTACCTAATTCATATTTCCCTAAACGTGTCCTACTACGACTAAATGGCGATGACGTTGACGTTGACGTTGAGCTACTCATTATCGTATGAGTTCTTGCAGATATCCCTATTACCTGGAAAATCGAATGTGATAAGAGTAAACGAAAAAATCCTTACGGGTTAGATTGCTTGTATTTTAATAATTGAATGAAAAGAAAGAGAATAATATGCGAGACTTTCTCCGCAATTTCATGGCTAAGCTTTCCAAAATGAGTGGCAAATCTACTGACTCTCAATCCGTTCCAAAATAAGTGTAGTTCTAGTAAAAATAAAATAATTTTTTTCTCGATTATATCCTTATATTGAAATTAACTATTTTTTTTCTTAATTATGTTTGATTATAGAAAAACCACTTAATATAAAGTACAAACGAATTGTTGATGTTCTTTCTTTTATGATTTATAATGAATGAATTTTACAAAGTTCAAGAAAATATTAATTATTTTTTTATAAATCATCCCTCTTTTTTAGTGGAGTTTTCAGCTATTTTTAAATCTCAAATAATGATTATTCTACTTTTAAGAAGAGTTTGCATACCAATAATTCATTTATATTAGATCAGAAGAAGCATATTGTATTGTTGGAACCAGTGAAATGTTTTTCAATGTCAAAATGATTAAAAAGGGTCAAAATTGCTTCTCATATGAAATAGATTAAATATATCCTTCGTTACATTTTGAAATAAAAAAAAAATTATTTAAGAAATGTCAAGAATAATTCTCGAATTGTAACACCTCCAAATTTTAGTGAGTCCCAAACCTGGCGTGTTAACTCGATTCACTTTAAAAAACTAAGCCTTTAGCGATAACAAAAGTCGACATATAAGCTTGTAATATTGCCACTAAAGGTTTTAACTGATTTTTAGCATTAAATAATGATTTTGTGTTTTTTCTAATATTAAAAATGATATCGATTAAGGAGGAGTTTGAAGACATTATATATTTTATTATTATGTCATATGTAAATGCATAAAATGTACAATGCATTGTGTACCAGGACAATTGAATCGAGAAGTTATTTTGATAATTTTCATAATAATATTAAATGTTTTAAGATTTTTAATGTTAACAGTGAATGCTGTTTATTTTTAAAAAAATAAGATTACAACCGAAAATTAATTATCAAAAACAGGTTTTACTAGCGGTTGCACTTGCTGCAGCATTGGTCCTGAACTTAAAAACACTCTTTTTGGTATGTTAAATTAACAACATAGCAAGTTTCATCCTTTCATAATTCTAGATCACGAGATTAGAATTCAATTTATAGTAATAGAAACTATGATTCAAACATTTCTTGATACTCTCTATATATAATTGTTCATACGTTCCTGATTCGACATCATACAGGAGTTTCCGAAGAATTCAATTTCACCAGATCCATGTCAAAGACAGCTGGGCAGTCGTTACACCATTTCAGATGTTACCAACAACAAATTGAGCTTTCATATAAAGACATATTTCAGAATTTATGTCACAGAACATTTACACATACAAGATAAATAAGTACAACCAACATGCTCCTAATGTAAATTTGAAAATATCAAAAATCAATCAATTGATGGTGAATAGGAAACTGCCTACTCTAGCATCTGCTGTTCCATTGTCTGAGGTAATGATACAAAGTTATATATACGTCCCTATATAACGACTCAGTCTACAACATCTGAACGCGTTGGGAATTCCATTCCATGTAGTGCCGGTATGCTCTCCATATCTTTCTTTGAGAACAACGGAAAGAACCATAACACCTTATTTGCGCCAAAAACCTGTTCAAAATTCCTTTTCCAGCCCATGTCATACCTCCACTGCGTGGATTTTTTCTTCTCATAAACCTAAAAGACGACATAAAACAATGTGATAACTATTTAAGGGAGAACATATATGTTTGTTTTCCTTATCATTCTGCGAGTTGAAGGAGAAGCATTAAAATTGACATATAATGAAACAATAATATCAAGGTTTGACATACCTCCACTGAAGTGGTGTTGCTTGAGAGCAGAGATGCATGCATAATTACAAAGCAGAGAAGACTGAGTGAAAAGGCTAGATTCAAAACTGCATCAAGGACAAATCGGTAAGAAACAAGGGAATCTGACAATCAAGACTAAGTCACTAGGATAGTAGGCGCTGTTTACCGAAGACTAGAAAAATGACTGCAATATTGCCTGGTAATAATGACTGATTCTTGGATTGCCGAAAGAATTTTATAAAACTGGGCAGCAGTACCAGAGTGTCCAACGTAGTTATCAAAAATGTGTACACCTGCAAAGATACTTGTGAGACATGAACACGAAAGGAAACATTACATATTACATGTATGAGAGAGTCCTTAGAAGCACAGAAACCAAACATTATATCATCGAAGATTCATTCTCGGAAGAAGTAGGAAGAGAAATTTTGAATTAGGAGGATCATCTGAGACTAATTCAGGTCCAACACGAATGAGTGACAGACACGCGCTCGCTTGTATCCAAATCCAACACAAACAAATGAGAATATGAGTCTGCCATGTCATTATAATTTATTAAATTTCAGACACACGTGTCTCTGAGTTTTGAGACATGTCCAGAAAGGAAATACCAGGAGGACAATACACAATATCAAGGGCAAAATATGAACTTTGGAAGAAACTAGTGGGTTCTTGTGTGATAATTGAAACTTACAAACAATTCCTAGCAATTCCTTAACCATAGTACTCAAAGCCATAGCATAGATAAGAAGAAGAAAGGAAAACCAAGAGTGTTGTTTCGCTTCCATTGCTCGACTCCATTCCTCTAATATTTAGAGGTCATAATGTCCTTATGCTTTTCATTTTATACTACTCCCTCCATTCTAATTTATATGACACGTTTTCCTTTTTAAGTCCGTTCCAAAAAGAATTGACAACTCAAAATTTGAAACAATTTACCTTACACTTCCATTGTTCCCTTAATGAGAAGCCTCATAACCACATGAATGTTATGGTATACTAAAGACCAGAAGTCCAAAAGTTTGATAGCCACAAAAATGTTATGGCATTTCTAAGACCACATGTTTTAAGAGACATTTTTTGCTTCTTAAACTTTGTGGCAATTCAAACTATGACACATAAATTGGAACAAAGTATTTGTAATAACCTTGGATGCATTTTTTAATGCTTTACCAAGATAATAATAGATATTAATCAATAAATCTATAAATTACGATGGTTGAGAAACAAGTAAAGAAAACGGATGACAGGACTATCCCGTCAAGGTTAGTGCAAGAATATGAGACAATCAACATCATGTGTGCATATAATGAAAAACTAAAACAATTCTAAGAAAACATGAAATACTTTGTTTCAAAGAATCCCAGATCAGTATCAAGATCTAAATAGACATGTGGCTGAATACACTGATGTTTTTGCAAACACATGGCAGATCTGCCTATGACACTAGAAATGAAGAAAAACATACTCCCTCCGTCTCATTTTAGATGAAGCTGTTTGACTACGCCCAGGCGTTTGAGAAAGAAAGAAAAGCAACATGCAGTCTTTAGAACATGTCATGACATTAATGAGACCATAAAATCATGTCACCACTCACCAAGGTAAAATAGAGTTTAAAATCAAATTGTTCCTAAATATAAAAAGGTGTCATTCCTCTTGAGGTTGACTAAAAAGAAAGTGTCACATAAGGATTGAAGGAATAATATTTTAGAGGTTTCCTTGTTCATTCGTTTGAACTGCATTAACTCTATAAAGAGGGAATCACACTTGATAACGATTAACAATTGGAGGTACCCGAAGAGAAAACAAAATTACCTGTCAGAAAATAGTGATAGTATAAATGTAAGGACTATATTACATAAGAGGAAAAGCACAAAACCACGGCCCACAGAGAATACTTCTAGATGTGAAGTAAACAAGCATAAGGAAAAAGGAAAGAAGCTACACACCATTGAGAAATTGGTGGTGGAGAATAAGAGGTACGAATGAAATAGCATTTAAAGACAAGCTATTGAAAGAGGAAGCAAGAGACAAAGAAGATAATTCAAATACTCGGTGGGAGATATGACAAGTTGACATAAGAAAATAGCAAGTGAAGTTCTAGCTACGTCTTGAGACATATGAACATTACCACAAGAACTTGGTGGAAGAACAATGAATCTGAGTAACAGTTAGAGCAAAAAAATTAAAGTGCAGTTCCCAGCCTTGAAGATGGAGAGTTCTTTAAAGAGTACAAGAGGGCTAAGACGCTGAAAGACAAAAGAAGACAAGTCTTACACGAGTTGTATCAGAAGCTAGGGCAATAAGGGAAAAATGTATAAAGCAGTATGAGCTAGTATGACCAAAATTGAGTATATTGAAGCAAAATCATCATAAAGAATATGAAAGTGGAAAAAAAAACCTATGGCTCAAATCTGATCCTTATAGAGGTCTAGAAATTCATTGGAGGTGGTTGTGGAAGCATAGCTAAGAAAATAACCGAAGTCTTGAATTAAAGAATGAAAAGATTTCAATGAGCGGAAAAAGTCTTGTCTTTGTCCCAAAATAGAAAGAATAAAAGAGATACTCAAATGTGTGCAAACTCTCGCGTTATTAACTCTAGGTGTCCTAGAATTTTTTTGGACGAATGATAGAGCATAAGCTTAAGACATATTGCAAGGATAAAGAGCAAATTTGGCTTATACCTACTCAGATACCATATTTTTTATCAAAAATATTGATGAAAATTCAAATAGAAGGATATTCGTGATATACATAGACTCGGAAATAGCAGGTGGTAAAGCATCAAAGTCTAATCATCTGGTTGGTGCTTCAGTAAAAAGAAAAGCATATCAAATAAATGAATGCAATAAAGAGTATTTATATAGAAGTGGTCACTAGTTGAGAATAGTGGAAACAAATACAAGAGGAGTTTCTTATAACTGTGGTTATACATCAGAGATTTCCTTAATTTCCCACTAGCCAACTTTATTTATGGATGACCTAACCAATAGCACACAGGGAAAAATTTCTTAGCGCATGCTATTTGAAAAGTCAATAAAATGTTGTAACTGTGGAGAAGCATCCCTAGAAAACTAGGATTTAAGATAACTAAAGTATGACATAATATATGTGCTGCAACCTCCAAGTTTAGTCCCCATATAAGAATAAAGGAAGAAGTGAGCTAATGTGATTATGGTATCAAAATGCAGATGATTCAAGCATCCGCACCCTATCTTCTCGGAGAATGTAATGGATACTCATAAATTAAAAGCAGAAATGGTTGAAATTGAGAAGTCCTATGCAGACAATATTATATGAGTGTCAATTTGGGTCAGTAAGGCTCAAAGTATCCTCCAGTTAAGAGTTGTAAATTATCAACGTTAAGTAAAATGTGTGATCATTCATGATTGGACTTAATTAGAATGCTTAAATCAGATAGAGGATGCAGATAGCACAAATAAAAATAGAAAAGTAGAAGTCATTTTAGATGATTTGGCTTCTTCTTAGACATGCAAATGCACCATTATAGTTGATAATGTTTAAGGTACTAAAAAGTGGACAAAGTGAATCTAAAATTCAATAAAAGGAAATTAACTTAAAACATCTATAATCTCTAGAAATGAATGCCCCTAAGAACAGCACTCAAAAGGAAAAAAGGAGCTATATATGTTAAACCAACTTGAGATTAACGATAAAATACTTTCGGTTGCTCCTCCACTCTATTAGACATTTGATAACCAAGCTTTTTGGTTCTATGTCAGACAAATTGATCTCCGTAATTTGCAAATGCTTGAGATTTAGTGAACCTTTACTTTTTATTGGGAAGGTGTGAAATTTAGTAAAACTCTGCTTTTTATTGGAATGTGTCAAATTAATGAAACCAGATTTTTAGAGAAGACTTAATCTACCTTAAAAGACAAACTATTTGCAAGTATTGAAAAGGACTGGCCCCTAATGAGAAGAATAGATATAGGGAGTCATATGACAACTCCAAAATGGGGAATCACAGTTGATTGAGTGACATAAGTTGGCTTGTTTATACTGACTACTTACTGATTTGATTTGTCAGAACAGATAATTTAAGACAGTTGCCTTATAATAAAACTTCAATCCTCATGCTTTTATCAAAAAAAAAATTCAAAATCGTCATGCATTTATCAAAAATCAAGAGAGCTGTTAAAGAAAGCAGCATAACTTTTTCACACCAAATTAATGAAAAAGGTCTTAAAGTCAATTTCGGTCACCAAAATTTCAGTAGGCAAAAACATGTAGAGGACACAGAAAATCCCAAAATGGATATAACAAGGATGAACTTCTGCCATCAATTTCTATTTAGATTACTTAAAGACCTTTAATGAAGGATTAATATAACGTGACCAAAAATAATAGTAGCCACGAAGAGGCGCTACAGATTAAAATATTTAGGATATGGACATGTTCAGGACCTCATTCACAGGCAAGAAGACTGCAGGTGTGTTTCTTCTAGATTTTTCTGCAAAAAGCATTACAAAACTAAGCAAAATGTTCAAAAGCCAACTCCATACCACAAAAAGGAGAAAAAACTTGTAGTTGCGAGCTCCGACACAATTGACAACCCATATGCAGTGGTGATCCATCTTAAGAACACATCTTTGACCTACAAGACAAAATAGAATTTTCAGTTCAGCAGATATTAGTTTTTGGTCATATAAGTTCCTAACTACTGCAAACTGAGACATGCCAAGATAGCCATAGAACAAAAGGTCTTAGGGATAAAATGATGTAAATAATAAGGCGACACTTCTAAGACATGGTACAGAGAAATCGAAATCACCGTGCATGCGAATTCATGGGAAAATATGCATACCCAAAACGACCACACTTTGACAGGAGAAATGTCTAAAGACAATAGAAAAGAGAAATGAATACGAAAGTAAACCTCTCATCTCACACCAAATATGCCAGATAAGGATTAAGATAAAGATCCTAGGGTGTAGCACTCCAAGACATGCTATTCCTTTGGGCTAGAGGTGGAAAATGGACAAAACAGTTGAAATATGTGGGCTACAAATGAGCATGGCTGAAGAATCATACAACTCATTACAATCCATTTACCCATTTTATCACCTATAGTTCCGCTGAGGGACAAAGGAAAACTCTATCTGTACAATCAGAGTTTGGGAATAAGCAAATATTTAATCAGTCTAGCACGTACAAACAGAACAGTGATGACAACGTGGTGGCTTGCCGTTTTGGCATTTACTGCAATAGCCTCTAGACTGAGACTGTCTTCTTTCTATCTGTTCAGTTGATAATGTTGGAGTAGGGTTCTCGATTGATGCATAATCAGATAAAGCAACTGAGTTTCCCTCCTCTATGTTCTGCTCCGATACTAGTTTCCAGTTTTCAGGGACAGAACCAGGATCCTGAATTACTACCCTAATATAGCTCCACATTAGCATTACAAGCTGCAAGATGAATTACAATTTTATATTAGGCTTGTTAAACCCAAATACTGAACTGAAGGAAACAATCCTCCAAATTAAATGATGCCTCCTCTAGGGCATTCTTCTTGTGAATTTGCAATTTTAACAATTGCATCTCATGTTCGAGATGCGTGAATGACCTGCAACACCAGCCATATCACAGATAAGAAAAGTGCAGTTTCTACACAATAGGGAAATGTCTGTCATATATTATCATTCATGAATTTTACGAGCACAGCATAAGGGCAGTCTCTGAACAAATAAGGATCTTCCAGGAGTCATGTTTATTAATGAGCCGTTCGAGCACAACAGGCAAAGTAGAGTTTGATCTTTGATGATGTTGAATCTGGTTAATATAACATCAAGGATGTTATTAAGGAGCCAGAACAGCTCAGCAAAGATTTGTCGAGTACTTGCATACTACAGACTGCAGGTTCAGAGAACTGTGAATTGGATTGGAAGGCTCAAAGGCATGAACACAAGCACACTATAGATAGCTCACTGAAGCTGTTGAATGCTTCAGGGTTTAGTAAGAATGCTAAGTATCTGGACCTTGCTATATCATTCTCTCTTTGAGCAGTACGGAATATAGTTTCAAACTTCTCTCCACATATTCTGACACTTGAGCAGGTACGTTAAAGAAGTCTACCTCATGCTTGCGTGTAGTCACTATTTTTGCAAATGATACGCAAGATTTTGTCTAGTTAGTAATATCTAAGCTAATCACAACTGGCATGAGAGAAAAATTTAAGGACCAAAGTGCTTGCTAAAATATTTCCAACCCTTGACTGCTAAAATTGCATATTGCATAATCTTCCAATCTCAACTTGATCTATACCCTTCCTTTACAACTTGTAGGAAGAAAAGCTCAAATCCACTCAATGGTAACTGTTCCAAGTATATCCTTCAATCCATTTTCCTTTGCTGGAATTGCCTTTCAAATTTGTCTAGGTTGATAAATTTTAAAAACTTGTCTTGATTGACGTCTTCAATATATGACAAACAGATAAAGTATTTCTTCTCCGCGATCCAGATGTCATAGATTATTACTACCTTTTCACACAACTAGCAAAAGTTTTGGTAATAGCCAAACCAGCACTATGTTACAACTAGATAGGTACAAAAGATCTATATAAAGGAACTGAGTTATGTAAATTTTTCGCATATATTTGTGCTCTGTATATAAAAATCTTAACTTTCTCGAGATATATTTTGAGGTTCTACCACATAGCAATTACATACAGACTCTTGTACTTCAAGCTATATACAGAACCCATTTAACCTTCAGGACACCTCTGATTATTTTCCCAAAAGACAGTCTAGAACTGTGATTCATATTTCTTTATCTCCTGTTAGTCTTCCTTCCCACACAACACCAAAAGCATTATTGTGCTCTCAGAAGATAGAACTTCCCAACCTATTTTAAATTAGTTCTCTTAACATATTCATCTAGACATGACCTATTTCATCCCATATATGCTTAGAGTGAGTCTTCTTAACTGAAAGACATAGGGGAAGTGGGAAAAAATGTTAGTATGCTCAAATTACTGCTGACCTTGATAACACCAATTGCATAGTTAAAAGCCTCTTTTCCATAGATTATTCTGTGTCAGAGAAGCACTACCAGCACCTATCCTACTAAGCGACCAACCTTACTAGCAACTTTGGTTTTCCAATCAACTTCCACGATTCTTTTCATTGATACTACTTGAGGCAGTTAGGGAATTACAGCATGATTTAACTATAAAATTGCATCACTTTTCTGAGTCCTCAATGTAGCATCTAATTCTTCTATGGTTTATTTACCTCATCTATTCCTTCAGCAGTGAGGACAAACATTCGATTTCCCAGTTATTACAGGCCCTCCTAGAACAGATTTTCCAATCATTTTGGCTTTACACGGAGCTAGATGCTTAGGTGCTTCACCGGTTGTAACTGTACCAGAAGGCTCCTGAAACTACTCGTCTGGAGGGGTATTATCCAGCCAAGAGGCACGCATCTCATTTATTGAAATATAACTGCAAATAAAGGAGGATCAATTGACTCCATATGCTGGGAAAACTATCAGATATCTTTTATATAGCTGGACTATATCCCCAATTTTTTCTCATAAGAATCTATAGGCATTAAAGTCACCACCCAAGGTATAGTGATAGTCCTTTATTAGAATGGCTTAAAACAAGTCTGTTTATTCATTTCTTGCATTTTAATGCACCCAAGAAATTATTGAAAAATAATAAACAATAAATGAGAGAACAGCACAGATTGAGTGAAAATCAAATACAATATGCTTATACAACCACCATCATTACATCAATTATAATCGAATGTGGTCCCACAAGTGTAGTCTTGGGAAGGTGGGTGCACTAAGATCTTACCCCTACCTTTGTGGGGCAAAGAGACTCTGATAGACCCTCGGCTATAAGAAAAGTGATTTGCAAAACAGGTTTGGAAAATACAAGAGAAAAGAAAGATATGAAGAGACTATTAAGGAAAAGAAAAATATCAAATGCAAAAAAGAAAAGATAAGAAAAAACTACTGTACTAAAAAATTGAAAGAATCAAGGTAATGTAGAACAGTAAAATTGAAAGAATAAGGTGCTCTATGCTCTGCCAAAGAAAAAGGAAAAAATCATCTGATTACCTACAAACCTTCCACCCTAATCTTCAACATCCATGCACTCTATTTAGGATTACGTCATCAATTAGCTGAAAGTGTGTCATGTCCTATCTAATCACCTCTCTTTAACTATTCCTCGATCTATCTCTACCTCTCTTAGGACTATCACTGACACCTCTGCACCTCCTCACTAGGTATCTGCACTTCTCTTTGCATAGTCAAACCATCTTGTCCTCACCAGGGGCGAACCTTGCCCAGTATATCCTCGTTCCTAATATTGTCTCTCCTAATATGCACACATCTATGCATCCTTTATTTCCGTCTCTTCCATTTTCTGGATGAGTGAGTTTCATGATCAATAATCTATCCCATACAACATAGTTGATGTAACAAACACTCTATAAAACTTACTCTTGAGTTTTGTGACACATTTTCATCACATAGAATATCAAATGCAAGTCTCTTTTTCATCCACCTCAATCCAACATGATATGTGACATCATCGTCAATCTTCTTATTCCCCAGGATTATTGACCCATGATACTTGAAACTCCCTCTCTTGGGGATAACTTGTGTACTAGTCCTCACATACACACCCTTCTCATTGTTGCGTCACTGAACATACACTACATGTACTTGTTTTAGTCCTACTAAACCTAACTATCTCCAAACCTCCAAGCTATTGTCATTTGTCAACATTGTTGTGTGTCTCGTCAATTAATACTATGTCATTTGCAATAACATACACCATGGTACCTCTCTTCAAATATGTTGTGGCAACTTATCCATCATCATTAAAAGTAAAAACACGCTAATAGTTGATCACCTCGATGGAAGTGTTTCAGGTCTCCTCCCAGTGTTCTCACTTAGGTTTTGGCTCCGTCATATATGTTTTTAATCACTCTAATGTATGTCACAAGTACACCTCTAGACTTCATGCATCTCCGCAAAAAACCTCCCTTAAGACTTTGTTGTAGGTCTTTTTAGTCAATGAACACCATACATAAATCTTTTTCCCCATCCATGTATTGCTCCAACAATCACCCTAAAAGATGAACGGTTTCCACTAATTTTGATGTAAGCGATCTTCTCGGCTTCCACTTTCCCTTTGGCCTGTCCATTCCACCACCAACCTCCTCTATGACCACCAAAATTACCCTTCGAGACCGCTAACGCCCCTCAAGTTGTTCCCCTAATACAATTAATTGTCGTAGTCCACAAACTATTTGCATCCCCTGCAATTTCCCAAGCCCCCATAGTCATCAACTTCTCTCCTAACTCCTGAATTTTATCCTTAGTCAGGCCCTTCACCTAATCCTTGGTTGGTCATACAAAGTCTCCTTTCCTCTTTCTTCTCCCTAGATCTATTACCAAGAGTTTATGCTTATGAGGTTCTCACTCGAAATGACTTATATCTTACCAAGTTGCTCGACTCGGTTGCCGGGGCCCAAGACGGATGCGAATTTCCGAGAGTCGGATCGGCGAAATCCAATTTAAGATTCGTGGGTGTGAATCCGCGTGTTTTTTTTTTTTTTATTTTGGATACGGTGCGGGAATACGGCTAAAAAATTTCAATATTTAAAATATAGTTATAAATATAGTCGACTTCTTAATCTTATAGCTTATAACGTCTATCTGTTGGATTTAAAAGTTACACATTACGTGTTAAAATTTCAAGTAATAATTAAAATATTTAATATAATTTTACATGAAATTTTTAGATGTCAAATGTATAATATCTTATCTTTATCTATATAAGGTAAAAAAGTTGTTTCCAATAGAACTCTATTTAAAAAGGAAATTTTAAGTATAACCTATATAGTATAAATTTTATAAAAGGTATGAATCTTATACTTCATTCAATCCATTTTATGTAATACCCTTGAGTATACGTAAGAGTACTAACCACTTTAATATATATACTAAGTACTAAATACACTACACTTATTTTTTTTAAAAAAAAAAAAAAAACCTTTAAAACCGTCTCCTGCTCCCTGCAGACCGTGTACTTATTTAGAAAGTCACTGTACCTTTTTCAAGAATAAGTAAAGAGCACGTACTTTTTCAGAAAGATGAAAAAAAGGCTATGTATGTATATTTCTTAATTTACTTGTTTTCAAACTTTCAATAAAAATTACAATATTTTCTTTACTTGTTTCAACTTTCAAGAAAAAGAACTCTTCTTCTTCTCTTTCAGTTCTTTGTAGTTCGCAACTTCCAGGCGTTGCGCTGGCGTAAATCGCCAAAAACTGGCTTTTCTCTTCTTCTATTCTTTTCTCTAGTCTTTTCTCTCTCTTCTCTCTGTACTTTTTCAAAGCTTTGTTACTCTTTACGTCGTCGGAAATTGTTTTTTTTCTTCCCAATCTTGTCTCGCGTCGGTCATTATTGGGTCCTGGATTTGGATTGACCGAAGCCTTACACACGACCCACCCCGCACTCCCACCCCACCAGATCGTGTCGAGACGGTTTCGCCTGCAAAAAATAAGAGTCCGCGCAACTTAGGTCTTTACATGAACTTCTAGAGTTGAGGGCTTATCAAAAACAACCTTTGTACCTTCGCAAAATAGGTGTAAAGCTACGTACAAACCGCCCTTCCCATATTCACTTGTGGGATTACACTAGGTATGTTATTTTTGTTGTTGTCCTTGCGTAAACCTCTATCAGTCTTCCTAAGAAGTAAGTAATTGATTTGAGTCTTTGCCATCATACTATGGAAGGTTTCTCAAAACTCAAGCTAGCTATCACCACACCAAATAGTTATTCATAAGAATTATGATTCCTCCAATTCTATAAGTGGTTGGTAGAGAAATATACTCCCATCTTCATGGTAAACTTAGCCCAATGAATCTCTCCTTCCATTTCTCCTCCTAAAATCTTTGAACCTTTTGCCTTCTGGCTTATAACTTTATCTACATTTGTCAATAATTAGGCATGACCTTCCTCTACTTTACCAACACATGAAGTTGTGTTTAACTCATCTTCTTCAATTATTTCCATTCAAAATCCAACACACTTTGTGCAGTATCAAGAAAAAATAATGTTCACATTCTTTTTCAAGAAACTTCTACCCCATATTATACAAAACCCAAGATGAACAATATAGCAAACTTGAAGCATATCTGGACCTAGCATATAACTATACTACGGCACAAAGATCATTTGTATCCAATTAATGTGGTTCCGAATATGGGAACCCTCTCCAAACTTTGGGAGGAGTGACTAGTTAACTCTGCCATCCGTATATCTGGGCCATGCTTTGGGGGCAAAGGTTTGGGAGCCATAAGACATTTGGAACACAATAGGGGCGAAATAATGAAAAACACTAGCCAATGATATCACACTAACCTCCTCCTTGGGAGGTATCTTAACCTGAAACCTCTGTTCCTGATGCTCTCCCTACAATATATGCTATCCTATCCTTCCATAGTCCCATCATAGTTCAGGGTTGGACAAAATTTAAGAAGAAACTTCTTGTTGCAAGGAAATAAGGAAAAGAAAATCCCTTCACCTTAGGTCAGTTGAAGAACATCATGCATAGAGTAAGATGCAATGTGGATTATGTATCAAAAATCTCAAACACCATAGCACAGCTCTTTAGGTGAAATGGTTTATGGAGGTACCATCAGGAGGACCCAACACTATGGTATAGGGTGATCAACAACCAGGCAAATGAGGAGCTAAATAACTGGGTAACAAATAGTAATCAGTCCGATATAATTTGCCCTTTCTTATATTCGTCAACGTGAGTACAATGGCAGAAAAACCAGTTTCTGGTTTTGATAAATGGTTTGGGTGGATAAGCCTCAGGATCATTCCCCGACATCTTTACACTGGCTCAACACAACAGAATAAGATTGTCGCTGAACATGTAGACCAAACAAGGCCTGGATCTGATTTTCATAAGAAATCTGAATGACTGGGAAATCCCAGAATACTTGAATTGGTTTAAAAGGTTCTGAGAGGTTTTCAAGGTAACACAAACGGGCGAGGATTCGTTATGGTGGCAGGGGCACAACAAAGGTAGTTACAAGATGACAAAAGGATACAAACATATAAGTATCGGTGGCATTCAAGACTTCAAATGGCCTTGGAAAGCAAACCTGGAGGCTCAAAGTGCCACACAAAGGCATCTTAACATGGCTACTATCTAATGAATAGTTTTGACATTGGATACGGTGGCCACGAGAGGAATCTCTCCTATGCAACAGATGTTCCTTGTGTGTAAAGGCTAATGTACATCTCTTCTTACATTGTGTGGCAGTTTTCCTTAATCTCAAGGCAATATCTTGTGTATGCCTACAAGATTGATGAGAACTCTATTCGTTGGGGAGATGGCGGGAGATTGGGGCACACACAGAGAAAGAATGGCGTATGATCCCTGCTATATTTGGTGGAACTATATGGCGGAGAGGAACGAGAGATGTTTTGAGAGAGGAACAAAACCTGCATTAGTTTAGCCTTAAGTGGTATTTTGTTGTTCTTCTTTTGGTGTACAATGTATAACTCAATGAAACTGATAAATCATAGATGTTTACGGTGGAACAACTGTATACTCCATATGAAACTGAGTAAATCATAATGTTTTTAGGATCCCATTTAGATTTGTGTCAGTTTTTGGATGGATATCTACATTTCTATTTCTGCTTTTGTAAATATGGTTTTTCAGTACTACCTAAGTACTATGTGAAATACAAATGTTACCAGTTTCAAAACAAAACAAAATCAAAGGGAGTTATCCAATTTGAAGCAAAGGATAACACAAAAAGTTACATGGTCGCGCTGCTCCACTTTATGAATTTGTTTATTCCTACTATTTCCAAATAGCAAAGAACATATTTGGTCACCCCAACATGTTCTTGTTAACAGCAAAGAGTAAACATTGGCAACTCTAGTCCAAGTAGCAAAGTCATGTTAGTTTAATTTGAGATGGACACAGAAAGAAGGAAGTAGTACAATATGAAAAGCTATAAGATCTCTTTTCTCTTAGCGACACAGCACTGCAGTACATACTGTCGTACAAGTTACGTAATTGACACCAATCAAATAAACATTCTAATTCTCATCTCAATGTTGTGTCCAATTTGGGCTAGAGATAGGAGCAAGAACAACTAATAGCACCTTTGCTATCTCAATTCTCATTTATTTACCTCTCGTCGCATTAGCCTATTCATAGTCGTTGACTTTTTGAACCAGAGATCACCTAGTATAATTGTATTCTTACTTTTGATATCTCGCATCGTCATATGTTTACTCTGTTGCGATTATTGCACTATATTGTTGGTTCAACATGTTAATCGCTACATTTTCTACAGTGTTTTCTTCTTTCATAATATTTGGAGTTGGTGCACTCGAACCAAGGGTCTTCCTGAAATAGCCTCCATAAAGTAGTGGTAAGGTCTGCATACACTCTAGCCTCCTCATGGTGGAATTTCACTGGGTATGTTGTTGTACCTCTCTTTTTCCCTATCCCCTTTACTTACCTTTTTTACTTCACTCTTTGGTTCTTTCTTCATCTACCACTGTTTTACATGCTCTCTTCTTCCAAGTAATACACAATAATGCAAATTTTGTTGCTTATGAAATGGTCCTATACAATATATGTTCATAACAGATTCCATTTTGAGTGAATAGAGAGAAAAAAAATAAACTAGAAAAAGGCAAAAGAATGAGAACTTACAAGGATATGAAAGATGATAATAATTGTGAAAGATAAGAAGGAAGTGAAGCCACCATCAAGGAGACGAGGAGCCCAGATAAGAGCGACGACGGCATAATACGAAAGTACGACAATAGCAAAAACGATGAGGATCATGAAATAGCCAATAACTTTGAGTCCAGAACACAGCCTGAATGGATTGAGATCCATTGCAGGAGTGGGAGTATTTCGAGGCAGAAGTAGACCGGGCGTACGTCGGGATCGAGCTGGGAAGAAGCGTCTCCAAATATGGGAAGCCAGCTCGATATTCCGTCGGAAATTATTATTCTGGCAGAATGAGAACGCCGGCCGGTCACCGGAACACGGAGTTCAGCCGGCGAGAGACTTGCAAAATGTTCAATATATGTCGGTCTTTGCTTAACAACAGTGAAACAGAAAAATTTGACTCAAAAGTATGCGAGAAAGAGAAAAAAAAAACAAGGATAAAAGATAGAGTGACTAACACGCGTAAGATTGGTATAAAATATCAAAAATCGAATTGAAATTTTATTAAAGATAAGGTCCTCGTAAAATATTATTCGATTTTTAAAATATCATTTGATTTTTAAGTATGAAATTAATCACTCAAATAACTATTTCAATTAATTTTCATATCATTAAGAATACCAAGTTAACTAAATTTTTGAGGTGCAATATTTGATTTTTTATCGAAAAAAGCTTAAAAGTATTTTTAAATTATTCGAAATAGCTCATATATAGTTTTAAATTATATTTCGGTTCAAAACCATCATTCCCAACACACTATTGGGTCAAAATACCCTTCTTGTTAATTAAAACTGTTAAATACCATGTGGATACCACATGGCATATGCCAAGTAAGCACCACAATTTCATTCATTTTCACGTAGACTAATATTCCTAATCCCTAATTTTTCCCCTCATTTCTCTATTTCCAACTGAAACCATTTCACACGCCCCTTTCCCCTCATTTCTCCATTTCCCTTAAAAACAATTTCATCTATTTCCCTAATTTCTCACTCATTTCTCCATTTTCCTTAGATGAATTAAAACTTATCTGAAACCATTCATGTTAGAGAGTCTTAAGTAGATAATTCTATAATAAAAAAGAAGTAAGTCAGTTTTCAATGTTCTTATACTGTGATTGCCTAGATGATGACAGAATTTCAACTGAAAATGAAAGTAACACCTAGAAATTTAATGCCTAACTTGATTTGTAGGAAGCTTGATTATTACTTCTCATAAAAAGTTAAAAAATATGAAGCTTGTTTGTAATAATAAAACTGCTAAGAATTACGAACTCACAGGTGTCTTAGCATTTGGTTTAGGTTCTTGTATTCCTTTTTTTTTTAGCTAATTTTACTATATTTGAGGAATTTGCATGATTTACCCTCTACCTAGCTAGTTACAATTATTCTAGACATTTACATCAATGTAAATTAATGATGCAGTAACATTATTCACCGTAGTTTGGAAGCTAAAGTTAAACAAACAGTGGCCACTACTAAATCCACTAAGCCATGAAATTGAACATGTGAACAAAAATAAGCTAAAACTAAGATAATGTTGCTGTAATGAGTGGAAAATTAGGAAAATGGATGAAATCATTTCTAAGGGGAATTAGAGAAATGAGGAGGAAAAAATTAGGGATTAGAAATATTAGTCTACGTGAAAATAAATGAATTGTGGCGCTTACGTGGTATATTATATGGCATTCACATGTCATTTAACAATATCAGTTAACAAGAACGGTATTTTTTATTCAATAGTATGACGGAAAAGATAGTTTTGAACTGAAATATAATTTAAGAGTATATATAAGTTATTTCAAATAGTTTAAGGATATTTTTAAACATTTTCCAATTTTTTATATTAGACTAACAAAGATAAATCAAATAACTTCCTTTCAATGTTAAGACGCTTAGAATAATAATAGGAACATTTTTGTGAATATCCTAAATGCATCATGAGTCCAGCAATACGCCTACGATAATTGGTTTAGCTTATGCTTTAATGTCTCGTTGGGGCATGATGTCCAGCAATGCTCTCTATTTGTACTGATAGGTACGTTTACTTTGATATTGAAATTAACATAATTATCAAAAAAATTATAATTTCGTTGGACTATACTTTATCAATCGTGAATCTTTTCTTATCATAAATATCTCTTAATCAAGTACAGTAATTTTTTGTAGTTATTATCTCAAACTAGCTTTAGGTAACACTTTATTCTATTCACGAAATCACCAAAGTTTCAGTATCTCTAAATTAACCTTTCAATTTAAGTTGTTAATTTCTTAGCAACTTTAAACTGTTATTGTTCAATTAAAATCTAATTTTACAATCTTTTTCTAGTAATACAAGGTATATATATAATTAAATCGGTTAATGAAGGACCCTTAAATTAACAATAATAAATATGAAGTTCTACAAATAGAGAAGAATAAGAATAACTTGATTATATTTAAACACAATCACATATTTAGGCCTTATTTGTTTTCTCTTAATGGAGGTCTAAATTTAGAATTCACGTTATTAAGTGCATTTGTTTACTTTAAGATTTAAGATGTAGTTTGTATCCACTCCATAGATGAATGGTTCAGACCCTATAAGATATCAAGAGAATTTGTTTACAATAACATTTAGGAATAATACACAAGAAATTCAATCAAAGACTCAAATCACAAGAGGCGTTTGCAGGATGGGGTCAACGGATTCATGTAAATCTGTTCCCACCCGAAATCATATGGATTAGAAATCGATGTGTGAATTCACACTTGAAGTATCATATAATTATATAACGATGATTGGGTGCACCTCGCTAAGTGATTATCGATAGCACTTTAGATATATAACTTTAATCTTTCAAAATTTCCAAGTTTTTCACATCGAAAATTTCTGATTTTTGTAAGCACTGTAAAAAAATTTATATAATTAAACTAAATATGTACCCCAAAATTACTAGTACTGAATTATATAACATACAATTAATGGGTTCAAACTTCAATACTTTCGATACGGAATACTCCCTCCATTCCATATTAATTGAATTACGTAGGTATTTTTTATTTTTTAAATTTACTTAATTGTTCAATCTCAAGACTATTTTCAATTTATGTCTTAATCTATTTTTCTTAAAGGGTAAGAAACACCTCAAAAGTTCAATTAATATGAAATAGAAGGAGTATATATACACACACACATAAGAATTAATTTTGGACCTATAATTTTATAATTTTAACAATTTTAGTAATATGAATCTACATGTCAAACTGATGAAATTTATATCTCCACATTTTCCTAATTATGCACTCATAATCTCCAAATCCTGAATATACCTCTGCAAATCATGCTCAAAAACCTTGAGACTCGTACCAACCATCCAACAAATCCAAAAATCACCTTTCAAATCTAACAGATCTGTCAAAATTTGAATTCAAATTTATTATCCTAGAATATTGACTTAGGTCGAATTTTCAAAATTGAAAATCTTGCCAATCCTCTCACAATCACCTCGAGAGTCATTTTAGTAAAATTGATGACCAAGAATGAGAGATTCATCTAATATGCTAAAGAACTACACAGCTCCATTGAAGGAGTATGACATAAAACGAAAGAGGAATTTCTTTGTCTTGTATTGAATGAATTAAAAACTAACTATTGCAGCTGAGTACATTATATTTATATAGATCTAAATAACTTGATGAATAAACAAACTAACTAATAAATATCAACCAACTCTAACTAACTGATGATGATGTGGGCGTATCAACTAATTAGTTGTCTAACTAACTCAAACTAGATGATGTGGATGTATCAACTAATTAGTTGACTAACTAACTCAATACCCCCCTCCCCCCGAAAGTTGGAGGTGAGACCAACACAACCAACTTGTCCAATACTACTGAATGTTTGACTCCTTTAAGAGACTTAGTAAGGATGTCAGCCAGTTGTTCGTGAGTTTCAATGTGATGTAGTGATATAAGACCTTCTTGTAGCTTAGTTCGTACAAAATGACAATCGATCTCAATGTGTTTGGTTCTCTCGTGGAATACTGAATTTTTGGCAATCTGTAGAGCGGATTGACTATCACAAAAGATAGAAAAAGGTTTGATTCTAGGAATAGTAAGCTTTTCAAATAGTATGTCTAACCAAACCAACTCTCCAACCACCTTTCGAAGGGATCTATACTCGGCCTCAACTGAGGAAAGAGATATAGTTTCCTATTTTTTAGGTTTTTCGCTTATAGGACTAGAACCAAGCAACACAATTTACCATGTGCTGAACTTTCTGAAATCATGACAAGTACCCCAATCTGAATTACAAAAGGCATGTATATTGTAATCATCAGTAGAGGTCATATGCAAATCCTAAGTTGAGATCCTTCTTGAGATACCTCAACATGTGGTATGATGTTGTCATATGTGGTTATTTGAGGTCTCGCATGAACTGACTAAGGTGTTGAACTCCATAGCAAATCAAGTCTCGTATTGGTTAAGAAACTTGGTTTGCCAAGTGATTTTCTATACGTACTAGGATCATAAATAGGTTTCCCCTCATTTGCCTCGAGCTTGACTGTTGGAGAGGTGAGACTGAAAGTTCAGAACAATGGTACTCTTTGAAAAGGTCAAGAAGAAATTTACTTTGTGAAAAAAGCAATCCAGCTTCAGTGTAAAGGATCTCCAAACCCAAGAAATAGTGCAATTTCCCCAAATCTTTAATTTTTAATTGGTTATGGAAAAAACCTTTGAGACTCAATTTCTTCAAGATCAGCACCTGTCAACAAGATATCATTCACATACACATCAATATATACAGTAGAAAAGCCATTTTCCCTATAGAATAAAGAGTAGTCATTCAAGGAATGAGTGTATCCCTGGAATTGAGGGCATCCGACTACTAAGCATACCATTGTCTGCTAGCCTGCTTCAGACCATATAATGACTTATTGAGCTTACAAACTAATCCTTTAGTTTGAATATCCAAGCCTAATGGAATATCAATGTAAACCTCTCCACCTAAATTCCCATGGAAAAAGGCATTATTCACATCCAATTGATAAACATTCAAGTGTTTCTTCACGACAATGGCAATTATAGCTCTCACAGTAGTCATCTTAATAACAAGTGAAAAAGTCTCTGTGTAGTCAACTCTATAATGTTGAGTGTAACCTTTAACAACCAACCTAGCCTTATACCTTTCTTCTACCATCAGCTTTATGTTTGATTTTATATACTCATCCACACCCAATAGTCTTCTTTCCAAGGGGTAGAGGGATGAGATCCCAAGTATTATTATCATGTAGAGCATGTAGTTCTTGTGTCATAGTTTTCTGCTATGCAGGATCCATAGATGCTATATCATATGAATAATGATTCACTTTCATGTGAGATACTCAATACAAGAGACTACTATCAGATACAGAAGTTTAGAGGCAATATGATGGTGGTTAGAAAATGATGCATGTAATGAATGAGGTGGAACTACATTTGTGGAATGAGGTATATTACATAGGTAATTATTTATGTAGGCTGATGTTTTGTATATTCTGGTGGACAATCTAACAGATGGAATGTGGTCTGGTGAAGGAGGACTAAATGGTGGTAGTAACTCAGTTGGAACTATAGTGTCGGCATGACCACGATCACTTTGCATATTATCATTATTAGATCCAGGACTACACTGAGTGTTATTAGAAAGAACAATTGTAAGAGTGAGATAATCAAAACCATGAACATGACCATCTACCATAGAGGAAGATGATTGATTCATAGAGAAGGGAAAGATTGTCTCATGAAATGTAACATCCCTAGACACATAAATTTTGTTAGAAGCCAGACTTAGTACTTTATAACCTTTTGTTCCAAATAGATAACCTACAAACACATGTGGGGTTGTTCTTGGATCAAATTTGGTTTTATGGGATTTGGAAATGGTAGGATAGCATAGACACCCAAAGCTTCTCATTTGAGAATATTGAGGCTCTTTGTCATAAAGTAAAGAAAACACGCATTTATTTTGAAGAGCATAAGAGGGAAGTCTATTAATGATGAAGGTTGATGTGAATATACATTCACCCCAATACTTAATAGGTAGTTTGAATTGAAAAAAAGAGTGTCTTAGCAGTCTCTAGGAAATATTTGTATTTTCTTTCTACTAAACCGTTTTGTTGTGGTGTGTAGGGGCATGACTTTCAGTGAATAATTCCTTTTGATTGAAAGAAGAGGGTGAATTCTTGGTTTACAAACTCTAGCCCATTATTCGTCCTTATATTTTTATGGTCGTATTGAACTGAGTTTTAACCATATTGACAAATGATTTGATAATGTCCAATGCATTACTCTTGCAGCTTAACAAGTGAGTCCAAGTGGATCTATTAAAGTCATCAACTAAGGTGATGAAATATCTAAAATTTCCATGGGTTGCCACATGATATTGCCCCCATAAGTCCACATGGAGTAGCTCAAAAATCTCGAAAGTCTTATCAATCTTGGTGGGAAATGGTAATATATTTTGCCTTGCCATGGGACATATGGTACAGGTAAAGGGTTGCTTAGGTGAGAACTTCATAGGAATTGAGGGTACATTCTTCATTTTTGTAAAAGGAACATGTCCAAGTTTATGGTGCCACAAGAGGTATATATTGGTATTAACTTCATGAGACAGACTAGAAGAATGAGATAAACTAGGAATTGAAATAAAATTGTTTTCATTATGAGTAATATTCATTATAGATGGAACAATATGACATGAAGAAGAAGAAACAGTAGACAAAGGGCATTTATGGCTTAGTACTATGCAAACTAGCACACTGGCTTGAGTTTTTCAAAGAAATGTTAAAGCAGCCTTTTTCAGACAGATTGAGCAAAGCAGATAAAGTCCATCTTGTACTCTACCAATTTTCAGACACCTCTTCATTGAAGTACCCTGCAATGTAGAAGAAGAGTTAGAGAAAGAAACAAGACACTTAAGATAAAATGCTAAAGTATTGATGGAAATCAAGTTATATTTGAAGGTTGGAATGAAAAGGACTTTATGTAATGTGATCTTTGATGTAAGGTTTACACTTACAACTTCAGTTACCTTCACCTTGTAACCATTAGGCAAGATAACTAACAAAGGATATGGTAAGAAAATGATATCTGAAATATGGTTCTTATTGTAGGTATGTGGTGTGTGGCCCCTGAATCTAGTATACATAAGTTAGTCTTTGAGTTGAAACACCCACATGAAGATTTGTAAAAATCAACAAATGAGTTACAAGCTAGCATACCTGTAAAAATTGCAGCATCACTTACAAGTTGATCTTCTGTAGCTTCTCTTGTAGACCCCAACTGGAAATGTTGTAGTAGATTGAAAAGTTGTCCATATAATCCTTGGTAAGAGTGGGTCCAGAACTGGAGGATTCAGTAGTGTTTCATGTGTTAGATTCAATATATATCCCAAAAGAATTTGTTGATATCCTTTTCCCTTAGCAGATCTGTGAAACTAATTATTGTAATTATGGTCTCTGATTATTGTTGAACATGTCTTGTTTGTTGTATCCACTGTTACTTTGTCCATTCCCAGTAGTACTAGTCTGAGGATAACCATGCAGCTTGTAGCACTTCTCTTTAGTGTGACCTGATCTTTAACAATGATCACAGTAGTATCTTGATTTGTCATTGTAGTTATTAGTGGGAGAGAAATTAGTCCTACAATGTTGTTGTCTTCCACTTGAAGATCCTGATGAGTTAGTATGCATAGAAGAATTCATTGATGCCTCTGCAAACATTTGGTTATTTTGCTTGAATTTCCTTTGTTTTTCTTGTTGAACTAACAAAGCAGAGGCCTGGTCCATAGATGGAAAAGGATTCATCATCAATATACTATCTCTGATCATAGTATACACCTCATTCAATCCCATAAGGAATTGAATGAGTCTCATATCCTGATTTGCCTTATGTATGTTGTATTTTCCCCCCACAGTTATACACACAACTACATTGATCTTCAGCACTCAGATTGTTCAATTCTTCCAACAACTTCTTCATCCTAGTATAATAAACAGTCATATCAAGCACACCTTGACTCAAATCATTGATTTTCAGTTGTTTGATCACATATATCTTCTAACTTCTTCCACAATTCTAAGGCATCAGAAACATACTCTACACTGTCAGCAATTTTTTTTCACAAGAGACTTGAGAATCCAAGATGTGACCATATTATCACATCTTTTCCACTACCAATATTGATTAGAATTGAGAGTTGGCTTCTTACACTCACCATTAATGAACCCTAACTTTTTCTTCACAGATAGAAATCTCATTACACTTCTCCTCCAAGACATATAACCAATTCCATCAAATACAATCTAAACGAAGAGGCAGGTTGGGACCATTAGATGGATGAATCTAAAGAAGATTACTTAGATCAACGACATTGCTTCCTGTAGAACTAGTACTAGGATCTGTAACTTCCACCATAGCTGTAAGATCTAATAAACCTTTAAACAACTGCAAATGAGGAAAAAATTGATGCTACCCCGCGACCGAGTACCTTCACCCCGTCTCTTCGCCATCCATTTAATCTCACCCCAATCCACCGTGAATGCCAACTACTTGATATAGGTTTTATTGATTTAAACAAATATTCTAAAGATTTTATTGGTTAAGCAAATACAACGCATTATCTGAAGTTCCTTTTTGAAATAATTTATTTGATATGAAGATTTTAGCATAACTTTGCTTCCCCATTATACCGTACGTCGTACAATGGTTCGCACATAATATGTGTTTGAGAAATGAGTTATCATTCCCAAGGGACTTATGATCAACTTATATTCACATTTAATTCCACAATTAAAAAGAAATGTAACTACTACGCAGGTTGATTGTTTTATGATGAACTACGACTAGTATGCACTAATTTAAAGTAAACAATGGTGAACGACTTTGATATAATGTTTCAGGCAAGATTAAAAGCAATTCCAGGGCTGCATCATATAGTGAATGTCATCCATCATATTATCGGCTTTGAACTAACTTCAATTGTCAAATTACTGGTTTATAGGGTTAATAGTATGATTCGGGTTACACACCTCTCGTTGCCTACCCTTGTTAGCTATCTAACTACATCGTTGAGCGCGGATAAATAGATTAACTAGCGAGCATTTATATATCATCATATTTTGTAACCAAGCAAGGGGTTCATCTTCCGAGCGTCACTCCTGAACACTAATCTCCTCAATTTAATGGGCGGTCGAGCTCTCTATATTCCCTAGTCTATGTAATCTCTCCTATGGTCAATTCAAGATTTAACACTATATTTAACTCTAGATGTCCAATCAAGAAATAGTAAAACAAGAATATAAACGTAATTTGAATTGACCATCGAAGATTAATTCATAAAACCTCAAATATTCAACAATCAATTCATAGTCACAGCCCCAGAACTACGGCGTTTAGCTACTTGTGCTTTTAATAATTAAAAAAAGATAATTGTTCATAAACAAATTTGTAAATTAGAAGAGTTACGAGGATTACAAACTTGATTCTTGCCCTTGCACACTAAACAATTGTCGAATCCTAATAATGGTCAGTCCTAGGATCATCTCAAAGAAAATAAAGTTATGCTTTCATATGGGAAATAAGCTATTTTTCCTTTAACCAAAGATTTTATCTCATTGGATTTATTTCCTAAATAGATTTTTAACAAGGCAACCAACAATATTTATTAAAAGATATATATATATCCTTCACCAGAATTTTTTCCCACATAATTTTTACTAACATATTAAGATGTATTTTTCATCATATTGATATGCAAAAAAATTGCAATTTCTATTTTTAGAATCAAACTATAAGATTTTTTACTAACATTTTAAGATGTCTTTTCATCATATTGATTGGCAAAATTGCAAATTTTCATATATTTTGCATATAGTTTTTGATATTCATAAGTTTTGATTTCATATCGAATTAATATAATCTAATTTAGCTTTGAAAATTAGTCAAATTGACTTTGAAAGCGCAACATGATAAATAAAAGTGAACGAAGGGAGTAGATTTTATGAGTAATATTACCTATCACGGTATGGAAATCCGATGGAGAGTCTTATGAAACAATTAGCTAGCGTGGATGTTCACTACTACGTTAGAAATAAATTCCCTACTACTCGTTTTTACAATGTCAACTCCTAGATCGACCTCCATAACTTTTCTTCATGATTAATTTTATGTTCGGAAAAGGGCCTAAAATACCCTTAAAGTATTAGATTTGGTACAAAATTACCCTCCATCCACCTATTTTGGGCTCAAATAGCCCTTCCTCACCTCCACCCACCTATTGGTCCAAAATACCCTTGTCATCCACCTTTGGTTCAACTTGACGCACGTTATTTAACGGTTTTTATTTAAAATATTTAAATATTTTTGTATAAATACGTGGCTTCACTATTTGTATATTTTCATCTTATTAATCTAATTTTTAAATCATCCAACTACGCACGGCATTTTAATTAAACCCTCTAAATTAATAATCCATCATATTATTAATGCAACAACTATTAGCTAACTTACCAATGGATGTTTTTAAAAAATTTGAGGGCGAAAATCTCTATATAAGTAAAAATTATCATACATTATCAAGTGGTTCTAATAAAATGTACTGAAAACTTAAAAGTCTGACATGTTTGTCTTAATTACTCTTTACATCTCATTATGTGATGTTACTTTTACTTCTAGGTAACTTTTTTTTTAAATAATATATTAAAGTTTTAAACAAATAATAAATATTTATAAAATTATGTTTTAAAAAATGCATGAATTAATTTTGTGCTGTAGTCTTCTTTTTAACCTTTAATTATATTTCTCATTCAATCTTGAAGAAGTGTCCCTCCCAAATAAGCGGCTCAACCTAAATTTATTGGGGCTTTAATTCGGACATCGAAAAATTTTGAATGTATTTTTCCCAGGAATCTATATTTCATCGTGTTTTATTAATGTTTATGATTATTTTGATATTATAAATTGGATTGATTAATTGGGGTGAGGTTTAGTTAGTATTATGGAAGTGGAATTGGTTTATAACTGTTATTAATAAATTAAATTATAACCAATATTGAACGTCAAGTATTTTTAAAAATATTTAAAGTGTTTGAATTTTAAAACAATTAACAAAGTGATCCAATTTTGGAAATCCAAAGGGGATACATTGTATTTTGGAGCCATAATTGATAACAGGGCATTTTAGAAGCCAATAGGTGGATAAAGGACTTTTGTACCATTTTCAATACTTCAAGGGTATTTTAGGCCCTTTTTCGTTTTATGTTTATGACAACCTCATGTATATTTTTACGTAAACAATTAATAGAAGTATAAAAATGCATATTGTATACTAGACTTGAAAATTGAGAAACACTTCGAACAAATGAGAAAATTTCTAGACTCACTTCTTTTGTCTCTCTTTATTTGCTTTGTTTATATATTGGGTTTGCTCTCATTATGTAACAATTCCTTGTTTATAGGTGTAATTTATTTTTACCAGAAATAAGGGTTGACTATTAATTTTTTACTACTTATATTTCATAGCTAGTTTTTTCACTATAGGAAAATTGTTCTATCCAAGATAACGAATGATTGACAGACACTATAATAAACATGACTTTTAGCGGCAATAAATATTAATATTAATAAAGAATGCTAAAAATTTTACCGTCATTAGTTAAGTGTCATTAGAACCAATATCGCTAAAGACTTTAGGGACATACAGAAAGAATGTTAAATTACCGCTAAAAATATATATTTAGCGGCAATTAATTCATGATTATATTTGATGTAGTGAGATGGTATATGTTAATTGTGATGGACATACACAAAGAGTGTTAAATTAGATTTATTTCCTTTTTCAAGATTGTTAGACGAGAAGAATTGATCAACTAAAAGATAATTGCAAAAATATACATACAATGTGATGAACATCACAAAGATTAGGAGAATGCATTATTGAACTATCTTCAACATGTAAGTATTTGTGATATGAAAGTCAATTCGACTAACTTAAACATGTGTGACAGTTTGGCCGAGTGGTCTAAGGCGCCAGATTTAGGCTCTGGTCCGAAAGGGCGTGGGTTCAACTCCCACAGCTGTCATTTTTTCCCCTTTTTATTTTTTCACAATTTCTTTGATTATATTTACTGTAGAAATAATTATTTGAAATATATATATCAAACAAAACAAATATGTATATTTGAGATACACATATCAAATTAGGTTTTTTATTTATTCACAATTTTGAAGAAAATATTATTTTGAATATATATCAAACAAAACAAATATGTGTATCTGAGATACACATATCAAATTAGGTGTAACTTTTTTTCAGATATACTATATTCATTTTTCCCCCTTTTTTTTTTTTCACAATTTCGCAAAAAATATTATTTCAAATATATATCAAATAAACAAACATGTGTATCTGAGATACACATATCAAATTAGGTTTTTCTTATTTTTTCACAATTTCGCGGAAAATATTATTTCGAATATATATCAAACAAAACAAATATGTGTACCTGAGATACACATATCAAATTAGGTGTAATATTTTTCAGATATACTATATTCAAGCGTGATTCACATATATCTGAGATACATTGACTCTTCCGCTCACTCTCCCCCCCCCCTACTCTCGCCTCTTCTATCTATATGTACTTCAAAATGTATATGAGTTTCGCAAATTTTAAGTTCTGTATTTTCGATATCAATTTTCATGTATTTATGTATCCAAAATCAATTTCATCCAATGTATCTTATATCAATATCATCTAGTGTATCAATATCGATTTCATTAGTGTGTTTGATATCAAATATTTAGTATATTGATGCATATATACAACATATATCTAATATCAAAGATACACATATCTGGTGTCAAAATATGCACTGATATGTTCATATCATATATTGTTACATTATATGATATATTAAAATATGCACTGATACACATCCTCATCGAGCAGAAAAAGGAACAATAACTTGTGGTATATTATGATGACACGAAAATATAAAACCCATGATAAAAAGTTTTATTCTGAACAATAAAAATTAAAGATCAACATAAAATACCTGTCAAGCATAAATTCATTAAAGGAATAATAACTTGTGGTATATTATGATGATACGAAAATACAAAACCCATGATAAAAAATTTTATTCTGAATAATAAAAATTAAAAATCAACTATAAAATACCGACAAAAATTCAAATGACTCTTATAAGATTTGTAGCAACATGTGGACGTTGCATTTAACAATCAAATCTTACATAGAGAATATAAAACCCCAAGCTCATTGATATCACTACTATGATTACATGTTTTTTTATTTTATCTTATTGAGAATCCTCTAAATTAAATGAATAAATAAATAAATAAATAATGGAGAAGTCAAATAATAGATGATGCCACTTACTATTGGATAAGAAGTCTTTAATCTCCAACAGGAAAAGAACAAAAAATCTTTTGCTTTAGAATTGTTTCAATTCTAAGCTAAAATTTTGAAAGAAACAATACAATGAACCAACTTAATTTATTTTAATGGAAAAAAATATTTTATTTTAGTTGGAGAATATTTTTCTTTTCAAGTGGCTTCTCAATCTAAGCTAAAACGCCTAGCTACAATAGGGATGTAATGTAAATTGTGAACATTCTTTTTTTTATACAACAATAGTTAAATGTGGAAAATATAATGTTATGAAATCTAAGTTCTTAAAGAGGAAAGATTTTTGTTTAGAAATTCATCAATAAAGTAAGGGGATGGTGGGAGTAGGAACCTAGTGATGATGCTTTGTGACATATTCCAATTGAAGTATTTTAGTCAAAAATAATAATAATGCAAATAAAGTGTGTCCAATAAGAATTGTGCAAAGCTAGCTAAAGATTCAAATCTTGACAAAAAAGAAAACATATATTCTAGTCAAAATATTCTAACGTCATACACTTACATCCAAAATGGTCAAACAAAGGAATTCTTAGATGCAATCAAACCCAAAGATTCTTTAATTTTGTAAAAAGAGGGGTGTTGATAGATGAAATGGAAGTTCGCATCGGATATATCTAGTGCGATAAGAATATGATGCGAAGATTTAAAAGTAAGTTTTATAAAATGATGGTTAGATCAATTATGTTATTTGTGATAAAGTGTTGGTTGATCAAGAACTCATACATTCAGAAGATGCAAGTAGAGAAAATGAGAATGCTTAGATATATGTGCAATAATACTAGGAGAGAAATGATTATAAATAAAAATATTCATGATAATTAAGGTGAGAGTACTAGCCTACGTGGTGGGCAAGTTGAGGAAATTGTGAGACCTAATCGATGGTTCGAGCCTATCTAGAAATGTCCTAGTAATAGTGCGGAAGTTGGATAATGTTGGGAGGGGGGATCTTAAGAAGGTGGGTATATAGGAAAGGTGATAAAACGAACCTTACCTACTGTAGCTAATTTACCGAGGAGATGACCATAGATACGAAGATATGAAGGTAAAAAATTAGGATAGAAAGGTTAGTAGGCAGTCGATCATTGACTAGTTTTCTTTGATTATCATATTATTTGTTGTTGTCATTGTTTTATTCTCCTCGAACGTCACTATGTTGGACTAAACTGAGTATGTTGTCGTTGATGTGTTGTTCTTTTCTCTATTATTTTTAACAGACTTTTTGTCTTTTTCACTAATGTATCTTCTTTCAAATCTGCTTTGAATTATGTTGCTTGAGTTGAGTCTTACCGAATCAACCTCTTTATTTTCATAAAATAGAAGTAAGATCTATTGTACACATAATTAGTCTCTCTTCAGACATCACTAGTGTGATCTAGTTCTTGTTGTTGAGGGGTTGGGCGCAAATTTATAGTTTTGACATTGCTTTAATTAAGTCCATCATTTTTTTTCACATATCAAAGATTATGTTAATATTTTTGAACTATTATGGACATCGAGTTGTGAATTCATAATTTGTTAAGTAATTCAAAAAAAAAGAAGGCAGATTTCATTAAAAAAATTAAAATATATTTCATGACAAAGTTAATGGATAAAAATAGAAATTTTTACTTTTATTTGTCACTTTTAATATATATATTTTTATATAAATATTATAATAAAATGCAATATCAATCATTATTTCTTTAAAGAGCATCTAAAGTCCAAAATGAACAAATAAATCTGAACGGAGGAAGTAGTATCAAACACCCATACTTTGCAAGATTAAGGTAATCTTTGCCCATGTTTAAGGTCCCTTTTGACACCATATGAAATTATTCCAAAAAGCTTCTTTTTAGATGAACAATGATCAATTGGACATGGAGGTCCAACATGTATACACTTGCTCAGCTGCTATTGTTCCTCAAAGCAATTACAGAATAACACATCTACACTTTTGACCTTATACTATTTATTTCAACACACTAGACCTTATCATATCTAACTTTTTTGCAGTTGGTAATCTTTTATGTGATATAATAATATCACAAAAAAATTATATGTGTCATCAGAGTGGAGCTAGAGTATCAGTTACGAGTTTAATCGAATTTAGTAATTTTAGTTCAACTCTTGACGTGTGTACAACATTTATTGAAATATATATGAGTTATATTAACTTTTTAACTTATAAATATCACGTACAGTTTAGAAGACATAAGCGCTAAATTATTATTCCACCTTTTCATGTCATGACTTTCTTTGACTTCAAAGCATGAAAATGTTTATGTTAATTTGTTCCTTACAAAATAACTTGATTTGTTTTCTAATTTAGTCGTAGATATTTATGATAAACAAAAAATTAAAACAGACCTTAACCTATTTATCAAAAGTTGTCACATTTAATCTTGATTGATCATTAATTCTACAAAAAAAAAATCATAGATAATATCCTTTGAACCATTTTCATATGCCCATGATGGTCCGATACCAAAGTACTATAAATAACTTGTCGATCAATTACTATGAAGATCTCAAATCAACAAAATTATCACAACAAATTCTTCAAGATAATATATCATCGGAAAAGGGCCTAAAATATCCTTAAAAGGATTGAAAAGTATAAATTACCCTTCATCCACCTATTGTGGGCTCAAAAAGGCTATTTTCCATCAATCCCACCTATTGACTCCAAAATACCCTTGTCATCCACCTTTGGATTCAAAATTGAAATTTTTTAATTTTTTTAAAATTAAACTCTTAAATATTTTTTTAATACTTGGCGTTCAACTATTAATTATAATTTTAATTTATTATATAATTTATAAACCAATCCACTACCCCCACCATTACTAACTAAACCTCACTCAATTAATAATTCATTATAAGATCAAAATCTTCATAACACACTAAAACACGATGAAATTTAAATTACTGAAAATGACATCAAAATTATCGAGTCCGATCGAAAGCCCCAATTAATTTAGGTTGAGCCGCTTATTTATGAGGAAACTTTCTTTCAAAATTGAATTCGAAATTTATGATTATAGTTTAAGAAGTAATACAATCCCGAATTAAATTCCATGCCCTTTTTTAAATTAATTTTATAACTCCTTTATAATTTATTTTACAACCTTTATATATTATTTGAAAAAAAGTTACTTTAAGTAACACACATAATTGAGACGTAAGATAATTTAAGATGACATAGTCAGACTGTTAATGTTATCGGTGATTTTTTGTAGTCACTTAAATTATGATACTATTACTTCTAATCTTTTTTAAGAACACTTCAATTGGGCAAGTAGCTTGCATTATACTGTGCGGGTTTCATTATTTAAGGGATTTAATTAGTAATGGGTGGTTAGTGGATTGATTTATAAATTTACACTATAAGTTAAATTATAAACAAATGTTGAGTGCCACGTATTTTAAAAAAGATTTAATAGTTTTAAATATAAACCGTTAAATAGTGGTTAATTTTGAACCAAAGGTGATTTACAAGGGTAATTTTGGACCCAATGGTGGGTGAGAAGGGCTTTTGAGCAAATAGTGTATGAATGAATAATTTTGTAAACCCGTTTTGCAACCAATACTTTAAGGTATTTTAAGAAAAAGCCCTTTTCCGATATAATCCTTGGCAATTTTAGATAATTCGTGATTATTTAGAATCATATAATATATATTATATATATGTGTGTGTGTGTGTGTGTGTTGTGGTTGTGTGTTGTGTGTGTGTGGTTGTTAATTTGTGTGGTGTGTGATTTAATTAGACTAATCTAATAATATTTATCGCATAAAATCATCATTTTACATATTAATCTAAGGATCACTAACATCAATTTTAATTAATTGTAATATGATTTAAGAACAAAATTTGAATTAAATATAAGAGATGTGACTCTTATTATTATGATTTCTGTCGTGATAACAAGTCCTAAAATTCAATCAATTAGGAGCTTATCATATAAATCAAACAATTGATAATAACTATAATAAAAGAATACCATATGACATATATATTTATATATATCAAATAATGTTAATTAACAAAAATATGTTCAACTTATCATATGTCAAATTGAATCCTAGAACACATCAACTATATCCTAAAACATAAAATATAGTTATCCATTGAAAGAGAGACAAATTTCATATTTGGACTAAGTAATTCATGAGAACTATGTTTTTAGATCAAATAAAATTTGGCAATTATTATTATCGGTTTAAAAAAGAATGATATAGTTTATTTTATATAGAATCAAAGAAAATAAAATATTTTTTTTTAATTTTATGATTCTAAATTAAAATTTTGTTAAATATATCAAAATATCATTTAATTTTATAAATTTAAATATATCACGTGAAAAGTTGAAATTGAAGTATTAACAAAAAGTAGAAGTAATGGTCCTAAAAAAAAAAGGTATTGACAAAAAAAAGAAGTAACTCATTTTTTTTTTAAAAAAAAAGGGTGTAACTAAATTTGAATTAGCATCAACCCAAAATTGTAATTGCAAAAACAAAAAAGGAATTGTGGGAAAACATTAAAACAATTAAATTTAGTAAAATTGTAGAGAAAAAATGTCTAGGGTCAGAACGATAACATTAAAAAAAAAAATTCAAGCATGAAACAAACGTTCATGCTTATTTGTTTTAATAACTAAGAATTTTTTTAAAAAAATCATTTTCTGAAAATTAACTCTAGTTTTCTTATATCTTAAATTATTTTTCTATGAAAAAACCCATTCACTTACGTTTTATAACAAAAAGAACATTTTGGAAACTTTTAGGAAACAAAAAAGTACGTTAAAATCTTTTAAAACTATACATCACATTTTATTGACAAATAAATTATCTCGGAATCAATACTTCATGATCGTAATTCCACCATCAATATGAAAATAAAAATAAAGTACAATCCTAGGAGTTGAAATAAGTTATTTAGTGATTTTGTTCCAATTAAACATGAAATAAACTCTTCTTAAAATTAATTATCTCATATCAAATAAGTCGTTCCAACACGCTTAATTTTTTTAACAAATAATTTGCTTAATGGACCCTGCTTTCATTTTCATTCCATAACAAATTATCTCAATATTTTTTTGGTTTGTTTGAAAATTTAGGTACGGAAGTTTGAGGTATTACTGAAGTATAATATAATGTATATAAACTATACTATATTTGTCTATTTCATTGAATTTTTCAACCAAGAAGATCCTGTCGAAGTAAGTATAAAAAATTCATTTGGTGTTTGGTAGAACTACTTATTATCAGTCAATTTAACAAGTCAAAGGTAATTTTAATCAACCTTCTATCTATGTAACGTAGTAAATTTTTCTATAAAGTTACCATAAATTTTCATTGTCGATATATATTTTCAATTATTCTCAAACTAAATATTCTAATTTAAAAATAAGTGATATTTAGAGTGCCACCTAGATATCCATCCACTAAAACCTTCTCACGAAAATAAGATAAAATTTCATAGCCAAACAATAAAAATCTCATATTTATAAGAAAATTTAATCAGCTAAGAGCTATAGATTTTTAGCGGCAATCAATTAACGTTAATAGATTAATTGCTGTTAAATATATATTTTTAGTGACAATTAGCATTATTTGTAAATGTTCCTAAAGCCTATAGCGATATTGAATCCAATAATAAATTAACTAATTGTGATAAAAATTTAAACACTCTTTATTAATGTGTATAGTTATTACGTTAACAAATATTTTTATTATAATATTAATAAAAAATTATCAACGAATTTTCGTAACTAATTTCATATTTCCTATAAGCTAGTGTTTGTGGTGGTAGATACTCTTGCACAATTTCGAAGAACTTGTAATGTAATATTAATTTCAGAGAAAGATTATTAAGTATAATTCTTATAAGATTTAATTATTGGAAGAAAATTTCAATTTTATTTCCTACAAGAAATATTCTAGCTGTTAACATTATATTCCTCCACGATGATTTCTAGTCATAATATATTAATGATAGTGTAGATAAACAGATTAACCGCATTAATTTCCACCTTAAATGATGATTAAAATTAAGAATATATGATAACACGTAATCAAATATGGGAAGGACCACTAATTATTATATTAATATATAAAGTAGCTGCCACTAATAAGTAATCACCATGAAATTTACATCCTCAAATATAATATTTAAAATATACATAGATGAAATTGACGTGGATTATATAAATGATGACTTGCTAGGTAGTAAACCATTTTAAACAATAATAAAATAATTATATTATGTACTAACAAATTATTGGAGAATCATATCCTAATCAACAGAACTACGATCAAACGAGCCCCCCCCCCCCCTTTGTTTTTTGTGCTTTGCCCACATCATTATACATTATATATATGTAGTCTTATGAAATGTTGGTGATGACACTAATGTCATTATTTAGACCTTACTGAGGCATTGCTTTTGAGAGTGTTGGTTGTGGATACCTTTTGAAACTGAGGTACTTTGTGAAAGTTCCATCTATTGTCCTTTTTGCCAGTTCCTTCCTTCTCCTTTTCCGTTACCCACTCCCTCCGGGTCACCCCCCTCTTTTTCCCTTTTCCTTTTCTTCTGCCGTTATTTTCCAGTTATTTTCATTTTTTTCATCGCTTTTTCAACCCGCTCCAACGTGGCCTCCGTGCCTTCCCTTCGGGCTTGATCCCTTTTACTTCGCTCTGGCCCTGCCTTTAAGAGTGTGGGATTATAAGTGGGAATTCTAAAAAAAAAGGAGGTTCAGAAGTAGGGGTATGCAGATAAAGATAAAGAGAGAGAGAGAGTTAGATATATATATCTATATATAATAGAGATATGTATATTATATTATATAGCTATATATCTATATATATATATCTTCTATTATCTTACATTTTTTTTATTAATTAAAGGAGTGAAAGGTCAAAACCTGAACGATGGTAACATATTAGGTAAGGAAAAAGTGAACAACTGATACATAATTGAGGTGTATTTTGATACACATTTGATGATAATTTAGGTATGAAACTCACACACAGTGACGTAGCCAGAAATTTTAGGAAGGCTGTTCAAAAATCTCATAGCTTGTAAAAATAATTTAAAGAATGGGTGTACTTAAATTTTGTAAAATCAAACTACATAACATTAATGATTGTTTTTTTAATTAAAATATATTTAAATATTTTAAAATCAAACTACATAATATTTAGCTTTAATGTCACGTTTATCTGATAGGAAGTGAACAAATAAAGAAAAAGAGAGATATTTTCAATTTAGAGTGAAATCGCTTTAATGCTTCATCATTTACAAAACTTCTGATGATTAATAAAGAGAACTGAAAAAAAAAATCATAGAATCAAAGAGTTATATTAATTCGAATTTAATATACAATATTTTCACGTTTCTAGCTTATGGCATAAATAATAAATTTTCTATTAACTTTAAATTAAATAATTCTTTTAATTTTATTAGATTTTTTTAATGAAAAGAAAAAAATCAAAGCTGCAAGTTGCAAAGAACTTAGTAAGAGTGGAAGGACTAAAATCACTAAGCTAGAAAATTTTTATTGTTTTTCAAGGGTGTCCAAAATGTGTTATTTAACCATTTAAATTATTATTTTTCTTATAAATACGATGTAATTTTCTGACGAAGGGTGTCCAATTGGACACCTTAGCTAGCCAAAGGGTAGCTACGTCCCTGCTCACACACCTAATAATTCAGTTATGAAACTCAAAAACACAAAATACTTCAGATAAGTTTTATCCTTTCCTCTTAATCAAATTAAGACATATAAAATGAATCGATCCAATGAAATATTATTGGTTCTCCTTTTACTTTTTAATATTCCATGCCTTCACTTGAATCGAATAAATCCAGTTTGATGCTACTAATCACTCCCTTCTCCTTCTAACTAATAATAATAACATAGCAAATGCCTTGTGAGCTAAGCTCTAACAAAGCTTATAGTCGAAATTTTAGTCTCTCATTGGCTATAACATTTTTAAAAAAATAAATAAACGATAACATACGTTTATAATATTCCAACATCATAGGATAAAATCTTATGTCATGGCTTTGATGATGCCAATCAAGCACATTTTTCTAATGTGAGAAGGTTTGGCTTTGTTTTATTGTTTGGAATTTATTCCATAATTTTATTTATAGTGCAATGGTGGCTATGAATTTAATAAGTTCTAATAATGACTATGAACTAAAATGTCACATATTTTAATCCACAAAACCATGATGTAAATTTAGAGGTAAAAGGAATTCTATGTCAATTGTATAATTTAGTCAATTATGAGCAAGATTAAGTACTTACTATAATAATCTAATTATTCCATCCCCATCTGTTGTTAAATAATATTGTTATAGGGAGTATATTTTAAGTAATATAAATGAATCGTAACATTCTCTTTTAAAATATTTCGCATCTTACGTTACATCATCCAATAGTACTTGCCATATTGAATTGGACGTGTCAAAATGAGGTGCGTAGTTGGTGAGTTCGGGAGCGAAACTAGTAAAGATTCAGAGCTGTTTTGATAGAAAATAACATTGTTTATATATAATTAAAATTATATTTTTTTATGCATATATAGTAGATATTAAACCCTTTTCGACTTATTCATGAGTTAATTTCTTCATATTTTAAAACTCCCTAAGAGAAAACTCTGATCCTGTCACTGAGTGAGATAATAACTATCGATCAGTCCAAACTTATTTTACCATCCCTACTCAACAATATTTTTAACTTTGAAATATATATATTCAGAATCCGCCTCTTCCTAGTTGCCTCACCTTAATTCATCAATTCCCTCCTCAATATTACCTAGCTAATAGTTGACTCAATTGTGTTATTTCTACATCAAAAAAATTAAAATAAATATTAATCCACTAGTTGTATACTTGTATTATCCATTAACAATATTCCCACATCACGTGACAATTATTCTACTCATGACTAATATATTTTTTTTCACTTTTATTCCCATAAATATAATTCAAATTTTTGCCTATATAAACCCATTCATCACCTCATATCTTATACACCAAAACCAAATTAAATCCTCAAAAAAAAAAAAATGACAACAAACACAGAAAAGCTTTGGGTTTTTGCCTTAGCCACAAAATACAATTTTTTCAACCCCATCAATTCCATTTTATTTGCACTTATTTTATCTTTCGTCTGGTTTATCATCAACATAATTTACTGGACTCACCCTGGTGGTCCAGCTTGGGGTAAATATAACAAATTATCAAAATATTTACTCGTTAAAAATCCAATCCCAGGTCCGAATGGCTTACCTTTTGTAGGAAGTATGTTCATGATGACTGGTTTAGCACATCAAAAAATCGCGATTATGGCTCAATTTTTCAAAGCTAAGCGTCTTATGTCATTTAGCTTAGGTGAAACCAGATTTATTGTAACATGTAATCATGTCGTAGCAAAAGAAATATTGAACAGTAAATCTTTTGTTGCGCGTCCTGTTAATGAATCTGCGTATGGATTAATGTTTGATAGAGCTATTGGATTTGCTCCTTACGGGGTTTATTGGAGAACACTAAGGAAAACTGCATCTACACATATGTTTTGTTCAAAACAGATTAAAACGTCTGAAGCTCAAAGATTTGAAATCGCGAAACAGATGGTGGAGATTTTTAATGGGAGGAGTGAAGGTTTACGAGTTCGAGATGTGGTGAAAAAAGCATCTTTGAATAATATGATGTGTTCTGTTTTTGGACGAAAGTATAGTCTCGTTGATTATTTTAACGATGAGATGAAAGAGGTGAGCGAGTTAGTCGATGAAGGTTATGATATTTTGGGAATACTTAATTGGTCTGATCACCTACCTTGGTTAGCTGAGTTTGATCCACAAAAAATTAAGTATAGGTGTGAACGTCTAGTGCCTAAAGTGAATCGAATCGTGGGTAGGATCATCGATGAACATCGAGCTCAACCTAGTAATGTTCATCGCGATTTTGTGGATGTTTTGCTCTCTCTTCAAGGGGTTGAAGCATTATCAGACTCTGATATGATCGCTGTACTCTGGGTAAGCAACTATATAGTATATGATTTTAGAGTTAATATATACATTGATTTTGGTATTAATTTCATTTTTGTCACTATATGTATAGGAAATGATATTTAGGGGGAGTGACACGGTGGCAATTTTAATAGAGTGGATATTAGCACGGATGGTACTTCATCCTGACGTTCAGTCAAAGGTACAAGAGGAGATAGACAGAATTACTGAAAAGTCACGATCAGTGATGGAGTCTGATGTAACCAACATGGTTTATTTACAATCAGTAGTGAACGAAGTACTTAGGTTGCACCCTCCGGGCCCACTATTGGCGTGGGCCCGTCTCGCGTTAGAGGACACCATAGTGGATGGGTATCATGTTCCTGCGGGAACCACTGCTATGGTCAACATGTGGGCCATCACAAGGAGTGAAGAGGTTTGGAATGAACCACTTGAGTTTAAACCCGAAAGGTTCATGAATCAGACCGAACCTGTTGTTTTTTCGGTGTTGGGGTCTGATCTAAGGCTGGCACCATTTGGTTCTGGAAGGCGAAGTTGTCCCGGAAAGACACTTGGCTTGACCACAGTCACTTTTTGGGTAGCATCGCTCTTGCAAGAGTTCAAATTCGAGACTACTGATGGATCCAAAATGGTTGATTTGTCTGAAGTACTAAGGCTTACATGCGAAATGAAGACCCCACTGATGGTGAAGGTGCAAGCGAGAAATTTAACTAATTAAACAACGTCTATTATATTAGTTGTTTACGTTGCTATATATGGGTCTTTACTGTGTTGTATTGTTACTTAAATAAGAAGTATGGTCTAATTGTTAGTTCTTTATATTTACTGTAATGATTTACTAAATACATTATTATGTAACAAAATTTATGTTAACAATTAATTATTTAGTGTCATGGATTGGATATGTCATTTTCTTTCAATGTTATATGCCTGTGTGTATGTACAGAGATGATTAAACAAATTCAAGTTATAGCTAAGACATATTCTCCCTATTTCAACATATGTAGAAGTCTTTGATTGGAAGTTTAATCAGGATTTATAATTTAATTTTCTTGTGTTCATTTGATCATGAATATTTTATTATTTTTTATTTTTTTTCGGAATTAATTTCACGAAATCATGTTTGGTAATTAAAATTTCAAAAAATTGAAAATCAACTTCAAGTTTTATTTTGAAATATGAAAAACATCAAACTTTATTTCCACTTTTCACTCCAAAATTTAAAGACAACTCAAATTTCTGTCATAGTTAAACACAATTTCAATTTTTAAATATCGTTTTTTATTTGAAAAGCGAAAACTTCTTTTGGTCAAATATGCCAATTTTAATAGGCAGGCAGGCCCTATAGATTTTAGAATTTTGGGATAGTTACCAATATATTACCATTCTATCGTCTAAATTATCAAAAATGAATACAGTATACATTACATATACAATCAATTGTGTATGGTGTGTGCATATGGATGCTCTATGTACAAGTATGTATAGATATGTAAATTATATGTATACGTATGTGTAGTATATATACTGTTACTCCCCTATACTATCCCTAGACGCGACACAATGCTTAGAACCACGAGTGTTTCAAGCTCACCTCATAGCATGGCATGATAGTAAGAGGTCGTTTGGTACAAAGATTAATAATGCAGGGATTAGTAATAGAGGGATTAATAATGCAGAGATTACTAGTGCAGGGATTAGTAATACAGAATTTATTTTTATCAAGTGTTTGGTTCATGTTTTCCAGCCTCATCTTGTGTTTAGATTATAACTATATAAAAAGCTTCTTTCCAATTGAGTCAAAGTAGATAATTGCCGGACGATATTATTTTTTTATAACCTTCTAACTAGCTATGAGAAAAAAATACACAAAATGATTTAAGAAATATTTTTGTCTTTACATAGGTTTATCCCATGGTATTATATCCTATGTATTACTAATACCTTCAAATGGAAGGTATTAGTAATACATCCTATAATACCATGTAGGATGTATAACTAATCTATGGATTAATTATACATAGGCACAAATTCCTACGAAACATGATACTAAATAATACCTTACATAATCCATGGAATTATTAGTCTAATGCAGCCTACAAAACGACCCCTAAGATTAGCAAAACAACAGAACATTGAAATACATGTGCGGAAGCTAAAACTGAAATATCTAGATAGAATTCATAATACTGAAATAGACAATGTCTGAAAGACAACATCATGACATGGTGAAATTTAACTGATTGTCTGAAAGCCTCTGCTAACATGAGTTGCTAAGATAAACCTCTAGCTAACTTTAACATGTCTGAAACTGAAAGTCCAATACTGAAAGAAAGATAAGTGTTGTCTTCGAGGAGATGAGGACTCACCATTACTGTTGTGTAGCTGATATGAGATAGCACTAACCACAAGCCCGATGATAATCGATATAACCATATTATCAAACAATATATGCATAAAGTATGTGGTCAATACTTGGAATGTATTGAGTATTATGAAATGCATGATAAACATGATATTTGAACATACTGAATATGTAAAACATGTTGATGCAATGATTAAGTAAAAAAACATGAAACTAAGTGATATTGATCTGAAATTACATATATAAAAAGTTATGTAAGATCTGAAATCTGAGTGCAAGAGATATTAAAATCGACATAAACCAGGTGAGCCACTATATGGATTTTAGTGTACCACTGCCACACTGAAAAGAGAGTATCCATACTTGCTAAGGTAAGAACCCGATATCTAAGTTAACGTGAGTTCACTAACTAAAGTCCATAAAGACTCACCGTATGATAATACATAGTTCTGCGACTTAATAATTATTACTAAGGATCTACAGACGTTAAACGAAAACTCTCATTCTAAAAGTCCACTCGGTGCTAAGTATATTCTCAAAGAAACATGCATAAATTTGGAAACAGTAATCATTTGTACTATCGAATCATACTGATAACTAACAAAATGCTGAATAGCTCATAAATTATGATAACCGAACATATTCTAAAAGATGCCTTATCTGAAAACATTTAATCATGATATATCATAATTCAATAAAATCTGATAATATAAGATATGCATATGAGAATAACACAATTTTGATCATGAAAATAATTGCTTGTTGTGAATTTATAAAAATATCATTGAAAATATAGAATTATATCAAAATCATGCAATTGAAGACAGATCATGAAGGAGGAATTGAATTTCAATAAGACCCCATGAAAATCATCTAAACCCTAGTTTTGAGGAAATCATAACTTGAAGAAATTGAGATTTTTTTTGAACTCAATGGTTGAAGGGAGATCCGTTGATGAAGTTCCAGCATACCTGAAGTGGAAACCCTAGTTTTATTTCTTCAATGGTGGCTTGAAGCAATTAGACCTAGCTTTCTTGAGGGAGAAAACCTGAGAAGGATTTATTTATTTTTAAAAAAATTGGGTGAGTAATGAGAGAATGAGGGGTTTGGATTAATGAGAATCTGTTAATCTCATTAAAAACTGCCGGAAGGACTTTACGAGGGTCTCTACAGACCATAGTTCTTTTTATGGACCGTAGGTCCCTGCTTGTAGAACTCAGAGGAAATTTCTGAGTTTTTGGACTTTTGAGCCATGAATCAAAACCACAACCCATAGTCCATTACACGATCTGTAATGTCCATCTGTACAAAACAATATATTGAAATACATATTCTATGAAGTCTGATCTATGAGACCCTTTCTACGAACCGTAGATTATCCAACTACTTTTCGTGTTTCCCCTGTATCCTATTCAAGTCAAAATTTCATATTTCTAAAATTATCCTATGAGGTATGTCTACGACTCGTAGAATCAAACACAAGTTGTGAATCACTAAATCAATTTTCTTAAATTTGAGGTATCATCTACTAAAGGTTCCTACAAATCGTACTTATTTTTACGATTTGTAAAATCTATGTGTAAAATCCAAAAATTTACAGACTTCAAAAATTTCTATATCCTCCAAACCTTATATATACTGAGGGACTTTTGAGGTGTTACAATTTTTTCCCGTTAGAAATAATTCTTTCTTGAATAGAGGCTAACTACGTTGAAAAAAAGTAAGAAAAGATCTCCAACCCAATACTGAAAGCTAAACACGTAAAAATTATGAGAGCGACTGACTATGAACTAAAGCATGAAGTTTAAATTGATTTCATGAACATGCATGCATATTGAGATGTGAAAATACTGAACAACATGAATTTGAAAGAGTATTGAATAGTAACTATTACCTTGCATTGAAACTGAATTGGAAGGAAAGAAATAAGGGTATTTGAACATCATATTATCTTCGGCTTCACAAGAAGAACCCTCAACTAACTAATTCCTCCAAAGGATTTTTTACTGAATTAGTGACTTCTTATTCCTAAACTTACGAACCTAATGGTTAATAATTTCAACTAAGACCTCTTCGTAAGAGAAACTTTCCCTTACACTGACACTGTCTAAAGGAACAACTACAATTAAATCATCAATGCATTTCTTCAACAAGGATATATGCAACAATAGATGTACTAATGCTAACTCTGAAGGCAAACTCAACTCATAAGCCACATTGTCAAAATGCCTCAAAATCTGATAAAAACCTACATAGTGGGGATTGAACTTCCCTTTCTTACCAAACTTCATCACGCCCTTTATGTGTGAAATTTTTAAATAAATCCAATCATCTACAATATATTCAAGCTCTCTCTTCTCTCACATCGACATAAAATTTCTATCTGCTCTAGACTGTTCTCAACTTATTCCTAGTAGGTCGATCATTCTCCATAACCTCATGAATCGACTCGGGCCTTATCAAAGCCACTTCGCTAACCCTAAACCAATCAACAGGAGACCTACACTTCTTACGATAAAATGCCTCAAATGAAGAGGCTAAAACTTCCGACAGAAACAACGTTTTATTTTTAAGTACACAATGAAAAAATTACTAGAAAAAAACACCTATATAAGTTTTATAGGTCATGTGGTGCTAATTTTCTTTAATGAATAAAAGAGAGACTCGTTTCATAGGTAGAAGAATAGAAGAAGGGACTTTTCTTTGACCCAAAAAATACAAAAATGGCCATTTTATCTTATCAAATTTTTTAATTTGAATCATTAGCAATTAATCCACAATTATTACATAATTATTCAAACTAACCACAATTTAAAATATTTAATTTAAATTAGTATAATGACAAGATTTTTATAAAATAAGATTCTACGATATTTAGATTTAAAAATTAATTTATTTAGAAAAGTCCATTATTGGACAAAAAATACACCTAATAACCGTTATAAATGGAAAAAAAATCACATTTACTTTTTTTATTCTTATCAAAACTTTTCTTCTCACATTTCATTTGCCTCACATGTCTCAGCTTTCAAGTTAGATTCCTTCAAGGGTGCTAAATTGTTGCTCACAAGAAATTCTTTATTGTTAAAAAACTAACAGTATTTATTAATTCAATAGTTTCTCGATGGCAAGGTAATTTTCATCATTATTCGAATTAGTTTTTTGATTTGATGTTTAAGCACCGATTATCACTTTACTGATTTTTAGTCAAATTTTTTAATTTTCTTCATTTTGAATTTTTTAATATATTATCATATATTTATAATTTTTCAATGTTTTTTTTTGTGTGTGATCTCTTTTAATTTTTTTCAGATTTGTATGATTTTAGAATTTCATATATATTATTATTTTGTTTAATGTTTAGTACATTTTTAATAATTTTTGAATACAATTTTTTAATTGATGTTGAATACATTTATAGCATAATGACAAAATACTATAAAACTATGAAGAATACAAGTACAAATAATATATCTATTATAATGAATCAACTTATGAACGGAACTAAGTTTAAAGAGAAAACAAATAATACAATAAGAAAATAATAATGAATCCAAATATGTTCTTAAATAACGACAAAATCATTTGACATGATGCCATTGGAAATGAATACAAACTCAATAAAGAAAATACAAATTTAATCATACAAAATACAACATGAAAGCTAGAATGACAATAACTAAACAGATGACATACATATTGGAATGAATACATTTAAGAAACGATACAAAATTCTTGTAAATAAAGTAAATACAATTGTGAGAAAAGTATATCAATCACATATGAAAATACAACATGAAAACTAGTAATGAATACAAGACAAATGACATACATATTGGAATGATACAGTTAAGAAAAGATACCCAAATTAGGTAAATCAATAAATACACTGTGAGAAAGTGTTCAAAATTTGTAATTTCAAAAATAAATAAATTAATATATAAAACTCTAATGTTTCAATATAATAACGTATTTTGAAATACAATGACAAAAATGCCCTTTTGAAAGAAGGAAGAGAACCACCTATTTTAGTTCTTATACTTTGTAAAGAGAAGTAATAAAGATTTTTAGCACTTATATACATTTGAAATATATCGTCCCTTGATTTTTCTCTATTTTGGTCATTTCTTAATTAAATTATGTAAATTAAATAAAGAAAACAACTACTAAATCACCTTAACCAATTAAAATATTGTCATTTTTAATAAATATTGAAAGTTTGCTATGGAATCCTATTAAATGTCAAAATATTGTTGTTTTGAAAAATTTCCCTTTTTAATTTTATTAAAGCCCAACAGGGTTCTAATAATATAAGGCCCAAGATAAAGATCCAAAGCTTGAAAACTTTTCTTAAACCTCTGTTGTATTAAAGCGTGACTGACCGTCGGAGACCGGAGTGAACAACAATGGCGGATGTTCAGAGAAGAGGACGACCATTACCTCCTCCTCCACCCAGAGGTCCACATGGTCCACCTCCTCAAAGGATTGCTCCACGCCCCGTACCAGTTGATCGCGAAAAGGTCCTACTTTTTCCTTTCTTTCTTGCCTGAATCCTCTGTTTCTGACTTAGGTTACACTGGTTTGGTTACGGATTAGGTTGTTTTTGGAGTGAAGTAGCTTGTGTTTCTGCTTTTTGAGTTTTGAAGCAATTGTTATGTTGCAGACTCTCGCTAGGGTTTTGTTTAGAAAAGATCTTATAGTGTATTGCTATTCAACAACAACTCTGAGACGGAAAATTCTATGCATGTGTATATACATAGTTAGAATTATCGTGTTAATTAGTTTAATGAACCATGGGTCCCCTAATTCCACATACCTGTTACCTCACACCAGCAACATGTTCCACCAAGGCTAGAATAGATGAGAGGAATCACCTAGTGTTTTTTAATCTCTGCCCAGATTTGAACAAGAGACTTCATAACCCTCAACCACTTCATTGGCCACACTTTTAAGTATTAAAATTATGCGTATGTATATAGAGTAGATGTTGAATTTCCTTTTGGCTAATTTGCGAGTTTAAGTTTATGAACCGCTAGTGAAAATCTCACCTCTGCAACTGTTGGGCTGACCATATCATTTTGCTCTATTTGGACTCTTTTCAATACTAATTTGACGAGTCTTACTCTGGTTGGTGTATTATTATTTAAGGAATGAAATTTGATTTGGTAAATGGAAGTTTAACACTAGCTCCCAAAAACAAATGTAAGGTTGAGAATTTAGAAGTTAAAGGAGAATACACCACTATGTAAATTGAAGAAAAATAAAATGCAATGGTGATACTACTTCTTCCACGTCTATTCTGATTTTATATAGGACTATATCACGGGTATGTACGTGCATTAGCTTTTAGCAAATGTACCCCCAAAAAAGACCTTTAGCCTGCCAGAAAAGAAGCTGTGAATTGTGAAGAGACAATGTCCATCAATGGGCTGTTATGGTTAATTCATGTCATACACCTTGATAAATAGAATTTTGTCTGGTTTGCTTTTACATTTATTTTCAAAAGAATGGACGCTTGGTTGCCCTTCCTCCTTCTCAGCCTGGGCAGACTAACAAGGTAAAAAGGCATGCAGGCACTTGTGTTGTTTGTTGTACAAGCTGCTTACCAAGTTGAAGAAAATGGGTTTCAACTGATACTAGAAATATATGATCTGAGACCTGGCATCACTTTGTATTATCTTGAGACCATACATGCTGAGTAATCTAATGATTGTTTTATTTTTGTGTGTTTTCTCTTTATCAGCAAGTCGGCATGTATCTTTTATTAACATGTACAAATATTTTGCATTTTTTGTTCGTACTTGCTATGCTAATGTGTGTTCATAGCACATAAATCGAGTATTCTTTGCATACTGGAAATTACTTACAAAACCTTTTTTTTTGTTTCTTTTGGGGATACCATCGAAAACCAGACTTGTCCTCTGTTGCTTCGTGTTTTCACTAAGGTATGTTCTCCAATCGAGCTTTATGTTTTGTTTTTCTGTTTTGATAGAAGGTGAATTTTTATAATGGAATAACCATGAGCAAGACAAAGACCTTTCGAAGGTGTTCTATTGGACATAACCCTAAGGGGCCGTTTAGTAGCTGGTTAGACTTATGCATGTATTAGTAGTATAGGGATTAGTTATGACTTATGAGTTAATCGATGTATTATTTTATGCATGTCTTAGTTATGCAAGGATAAGTTAATAAGTTATGCATGTATTAGTTATTCCACCTTCTATCTTGCATAAAATGATACATAGATTCCCTCATAACTTAAACATGTATTTGTTATGCAGGTTTCTAAATTGTTAACCAAGCGTTGTATTAATTTTTACATGAATTAACATCTTTCCCATCTACATACCAAACGTCGTATAAGTTATATGAAAATTAGTACATATATAACTATTTACTTATCCGGCTACCAAAAGACCTCGTAAGTTTTACCAGCTTTCGAAGCTCTGAAAGTAAATGAAGCTATCCGTAAGATTTTGCTTTTCGTATCGTCGCCTTCGAAATGTATATGATTTGTGTATGCTTCACTAGTTGATTTTGCCTGAAAAGTGGCCATGCGCGCATCTTTTTTGTTTCACCACGTTTAAGACAAGTATGAACCAAAAACCTGAATTGCTTTATGGTTAATTAATGATATACTCGGTGGGTGCTTCACTTTGGAACTTACAGGTTGGTGGCCATCACAATGTTAATGAATTTGCTGTGAGGGGCAAGGAACCCAAAGATGAGGTCCAAATCTATACATGGATGGATGCTACTCTGCGCGAACTAACTGATCTGGTATGAAGAAGTAACACACAGTATATCTTTTAACTGGTCTCTTCAATTCAGTTGTTATCTGTCTCCTCTTTGTATATTCTCATGCTCACTATCTGCCAGCATGCACATAGCAATTCAAGATGTTAGGATATTGTTGCAATTTTCTTAAAAGCGTGCCTTCTATCCTTGGCTTGTATGACTAATTTTCTGGGAGATGAGCTGTTTTTATCTTTTGAGTGCTGAGTCTTCTCCATATACATAACTTGTATTTGAGTTGTTCAGTTCATATATTATATATAGTTAACTCATTTGAAAAGTGCCAGCATTAAGTCATTAGGAGTTTGGCCTCGTGAGCTGTATATGATAATGTTTTGGCATGAAGTAAGGGGGCACGGTCGTTTGGTGTGAGGGATAAGAATATATAGTCCTGGGATAAAAGTTTGGTGTCTTGTTTGGTTGACATGTTTGGGATAATTTATCCCACCATTTATACCATAGTGATGGGATAAGTTATCCCATATACAAGGCCGGATAAGTTATCCCATGATAACTAACCCCAGGATACTTGGGATAACTAGTTTCCAACCAAACGACCCCTAAGAATGTAAGGTGTTCCGAACCAATTAACGTTATCAGCTATTGCTTAGACAGTTGAACAGTTTATGTCAAAACTGTCTCTCTTATTGTTCTATGTGAGCCAACTACTTCTCAGAAATGAAAACACCTTCTTTGGAAGGAAACTAACTTCAGATGATTTGAAGGAAGTCGTTCTATTCATAAAATCAATTTGAACTGAATTTTTTCTTTTCATTTTTGGTGCTAAGAAAACCTCAAAGAAGATTTGGATTCCCTGTTAGAAATTATTGAATCCTTGAAAGAAGAATAAGGTTTTATACTTCATGTAAATATGGCTTTTTTTTTTTGTTTTTTGGAAAATGGTCATGTAAATATGGCTTCCAGCACAACCTCACAACCTTTCTACGGAAGATTTGTAATATTGTTATCTTTCTTTTAAGAAAAACCTTATTTGGTCTGCCTAGCCAAGCAAAAAGTGGCAATGTAAGTTTTCATCTTCGATTCTGTGGCACAATTTGTAGACCAGTGGTTCTGGGACCATGCCAGTAAAGCTGCACTGTAACTGTATATTTCCATGCCAAACATTTAGATCTCATCTGATTTATCTTTTTCCTGTGACTGTATCAGGTTAAAGAGGTAGCTCCAGAAGCAAGACGAAGAGATGCAATTTTGTCCTTTGCTTTTGTCTATCCTGATAAAAGGGGGCGATTTGTCGTTAGAGAGGTCTATATCACTTCACTTCTCTATATGCTTATTTGTACATGAACTTGGTTTTGGCATTTGAAAGTTTTCTTGTATCCGTCACTGCCCTTTATCTTCTCATCTGTTTGCCTTCCAACCTCTTTTCTAGGATATTATGTTTATTGGCTAGATTAGTTCATCTAATGTGCACACATCTGTAAGGATGATATTCAAGGAAACAAAATTGTTTTTGGTGCATTGAAGTTGCTACCCATGTGACTAGAGGATTGTATGAGGGTAAAGGATAATATAACACATCATCTAAACTGAACTTCTTGTAGATTGATAGTTCTATTTTGAAAGATAACCCAAAATATAGTTCCAGAAAGATGATGAAACTACAAAGCTGAAACTGAGCTCTGACTGTGGTCTAACTGCATACAATCAAACATGAGATAATTCACTTTTGTCTCCATTGTTCTGCCTTGGTGATGAGCCAAAATGCTCAAGTAGGGCTTGATCAAAAGTTATTCTTGAACTCTGTAAGGGAATTCATGCTCCTACAGTCTATCAATGCATGTGTCGTAATTTTATGGTTAAATTTCAGTTCCCAATAGTAACAAAATAAAAGGAAATTAGGAAGTTCCGAGATATTGGAAAAAGTGACGGTTAATTGTAGTATTTACATCCTCAGATTTCTAGGCTGGCAATGTTTCATCAAATTTTACTGTTCAGATGTTAATTGTGTGAGAAATCCAGGATTGCATTTCCATTTATAATGCGATGTTATATGTTCGTGATGTTCTCAAGCAAATCTTTTAGTGTTTATTCTCTGACATGAAGGTGGGGACTACATTTTCTTATCCCAATATGAGGCGACCAGATAATGGCAGCAAAACATTGAGTGAACTTAAATTTCAGGTAATACTCTCTTCATATGAGATCATTGACCTCGTCATTTTTCGGAATTTGGTATTGACTTGTTTCTTGCCACTTCAGATAGGAGATTACTTGGATGTGGCTATCATGTTCCAGTGAGCGTTATGGCACCCTGTATTGGAATTAGAATTACGCAGACTTGTACTACTTTGTTTTTCTTCTTAATTCTACATATCTGTATTTTTCTTGATAAGCTGACGTGTTGTTCATTTTTGGTGTAAATCTGAGATTATGTCCAGAGTTCTCTATGACTAGATATGTTCTACGATAGTATTGTCATGCGGATTTTTAACTGCATTCTCTTAGAAGGTCAACACCTCGTATTGAATACGTTGCTTGTTGTGATTGCCTTAAGGGAACTATAGTCCAAGTTTTGTGGAACTGTGATTTTGGGTCTTTCCTTGACAAATTCTTATGTTGATATTTGTAATACCCATGGACTAAGCCAGTTAGTTTCTGAACACTAGAATAATGTTTCCTCATTATGATCGTTGTTTGGTAGAGTGTACAAGTGATGCTTGTATTAGTTATGTTGAGATTATTTCTTATGCATTGTTTGGTTTACCGTATTAAAAAAAAATATTCTTTTACAAAAGTACCTTCCACACCTTAAATTTTTTTATGAAAGAATTTAAAAAGTACAGTTAGAAGAGCAGTTAATCAGTTGTATGAACTACTAGGAAGGAATACTTTGTATTTCCTCTGCTCCCGTTATTTTGTGCCACATATTGACAGTAAGGATCACACAAAAACACAAACCTATATGGCATCAAATCATAGGATTACAGAGCCATTTGCATTCTCATGGCTTAACGCATTGTAATAGGTGTGGTGTATTGGTGATGATGGTGGTGGTGCTTGAAGAAGCCCGCAAAATCCTCCATCACCATCACCATCACGATCACTTTTGAATGTATGATAGTCTGGAATGTTTACGGTTGTCACTTGTTTTCCAATATATCAATCATCATCCCCCACATATCATCACCCCCATATCAGTGCAGGCTTTTCTAACATGGTTAGAATGTTGTGCAGGATACAATGTTCGACTTAAAATGATAAATTCCAAAGACTGTCATCAATTTGTACTGTATTGGACACCTTGTATTTTCAACAACATGTTTCTCAATTTCTTCTCACATATTTTTACTTTGAGAGCAAAGGTGTTGGGAGAATGCCATTTTTTTGGAATTCTTAAGTTTAATGTGGCTATGATTGTGAAATTTTTGCAAAGTTTTATTTTGTTTGAAATATTTTATAGACATAGGACACGGTATATTTATTTGACTAATTCTGTTATTTGATAATATGATTATATAATGTAACGTATTGGGTAAGTTAATTATGCAATTTTACTAAAACTTTCAGACTAATGTGACGTTATTCATCATACGTAATATGTATTGCCACATTAAAAGTAGCAAAATGGGGGTACTAATCTATTTGAAATTTATTTTTGTCAATATTAAAACAACAATTGTGTTTGGTCAAGATATCGAAAGTAGCTTTTGCTACGACTCAAAAAGCACTTAGGATTCACTTGGTAGCTCATTAGAGTAATGTAGCGATTAGTTATGAGTGAATCTATACATTTCATTCGTTTTATTTTAGTTGTCATATTTTTCTTATTTAGAGTCAAACGATAAGAACTTTGACTAACATTTTACAATAAATTTATATGTAAAAAAAATTGCAATTTATAGTATTTTTCGTATAGTTTTTGACTGTATAAATTTTTTAGCCTAAAATATTGAATTATTGTAATCTAATTTAGCTTTTAAAATGAGTCAAATTGATTTTGAAAAAGCGCATCATAACAACTACTCCCTCCATCCTGTTGCATGTCAAATATTTCATAGTTCGATTTTTTTAAAACTCGTCTTAGGACAATTTTTTCCCATTTATATCATCAATTGATAAAATTGAGTTAATGTCTTTGAAATATGTAATGGTCAAATATATTTTGAACCACATATATTAATAGTGGTAAAATGGTTCTTTCATGTACATGGTTATATGGTACATATATGAATTATTCCACCTTTTATTTTGTATAAAATAATACACAGTTTTCTTCAAAACTTATACAGATATTAATTATGCGAATTCTTAAATTATGAATCGGACATCATCATAATTTTATTTTTAAATAATTTACCTCCTAATCATAACTATCAATTAATGACCACTTTTTGTAATAGGTTTATCAAACATCTCAACTCTCCGAAGTCCAAAACAAGCTTCATTTTTTTAAAAAAAAATAATCACTTTTGACTTATTAGAAATTTGATCAAACAAATTATTAATTATTACTTATACTTTTATTTATTTATTTAAAGATATCTTCTATAGGGTGGATATAAGTGAAGTTATATATATATATGTATATTCAGTTGACATATATATAAAATCTTTTTAATAAAAATTTTGATCTCAGCTCCTATATGTCAACCAGTTAACACTAACTACTTGGACTGTGAATGAATAATTCTTGATTTACGCCATTGTATATACAAAATATGTACTTGATGCGTGGTTGATAATGTTTCTATTGCAATCAAAATTATCAAATTAAATCACTTTATAATTCATAAAAATGAATAATTATGGTCTGCTAAAGGAACTCTAAATGGAAAATTTACAATGTGTGTTTGGTTATTAAAGGAAAATATTTTCTGAAAAAATGTTTTCCAAATGTTCGCAGGTTTGTTGGACAAAAAGTTTTGGAAAATATTTTTCAAATCAACTCATTTTTCTCAAATTAAGGATAATGATTTTTTTCTTTGCATCTTCAAAAATTAAGGAAAACATTTCTATAACTCTCCTCCAATTTCAAATTCATTTTGTTTAGAAAAACACATTTATCAAAAATTTTTCAATTTCAAAATTTTTATTTTTCACCTTATCTTTGACCTTTCCCCCACTCCCAAAAATTAAATTCTGCTTTTAAAAATATTTTCAACTTCAATTTTTATTTGAAACTCTACCCCTTCCCCCGGCCACCCCCCATACCAGCCCCCACCCATCCCAAACCCCCAAAAAAATAACATTTTTTTTTAAAAAACACTATTCAACTTCAAATGTTATTTTTTACCCCTACCCCGCCCCCACCCCCACCCCCAAAAAATTATAATTTTGATTTACAAAATATTTTTTAAAGTCACATCATTAAATATTTTTTACCTCTAGTAATTAATTAAAAGTCTCTCACGAACATTTTTCATCATAAATCAAACAGAAAAAGTCATTTTCCAGAAAAATATTTTTTACTCACCAACCAAACATGAGAAAATAAATCCAAAATCTATTTGTTTTCGAGGAAAATATTTTTTCTCCGTACCAAACACACCCTAGGTCAGAAACAAATGACCCAATCATGCTTATTGTAATTTAATAAAGGAAAAAAAAGTTTGGTATACTCTGATTAATGTATAATTCATTTGTGAAAGTAACTCATACGTATTTTTACTGTTACATATACTCTTTCTGTTTAGTGGAAGTGGAAAAAATAATTTTAAATTAATTTTTAAAAATTTTCATGTAGGGCTAAGTGTTATCTTTTTCAGACTTTTTTATCCAATGATTAATTTAAATTTAATATTTTGATGGTGAAATGTTATTTTTTTACTATTTCATTTTAAAATTTATTTAAAATGCCTCGATTTTTGTTAGCTTAAAAAACTAAATTACAATGAAGCTACAATTTTTTTTAAAATTACAATATGTGCGAAAAAAATTACTTTTAAATTACAATAGGCCCACAAAAACTTAATTCTAATTTTTTCCCTCTTTTTTTATTCACACGTCTTTCTTTTTATTTCTTTTATTTTTTCACCAAATAATGAAAGAAAACAAATGAAATAAGGAAATAAAACTTAAATAATGATAATCAAAGAAGTTAAAAAAAACACTCATGTCATGTAGGGGTATATATTACATTTTGTTAACTTTCTTATAATTTTTTTTCTTACTTCCTGAAAAAAAAATATCATTCATGATTTTTTTAAATATTTTAAAAATAAATTAAAAAAAGAAAGAAAAAAGATTGAGGTATATATGAGCCACTTTCGTAATGATAAAGAATATTTATAACAAGAAATTTTAGAACCTTTTCCCTTTTAATTAAAACAAGCTTTTCAAATCAGTACAAAATAATTTTGAATTCGAACCTTAAAAATAAAACTATTTTTAACAGAAATTATATTGTATATATGTTGAATTGTTTGTGTGTATACTTCTAGTACGTTTTGAATCTTTATAATGAAAATTCTAATTTCGTTACAATTTATTTCTAGTAGTTTACAAACTCTGCTTGGATTGGGAGATTAATAAATCTTAATCTGCGTCATAGTATATGCATGGTTGATTATGTTTCTATCTACGGACCAAGGGCTAAAAACCCTATTTAGATTGAAAATGGTACAAAAGTACTCTTCATCCAACGATGGGGCTCAAAAAAATGATATTTTCATCCACCTATTGGCTCCAAACTACCATTGTAAATCCACCTTTGAGTCAAATTGCCATTTTTTAATTGTTTTAAAATTAAAATTTTAAATATTTTTTAAATATAGGCGTTCAACAATTAATTATAATGTTAATTTAGTAATATAATTAAAAACAAATCAACTACCCACTCTTACTAATAAACCTCACTCAATAATAATTAATTATAATATCAAAATCGTCCATAAAACACACTACTTAAACACGAGAAATCATAGATTCACTGAAAAAATAATTCAAAATTATTCGATCGTACGAATCGAAGCCCCAATTAAATTTAGGTTGAGCCGCTTCTTATTTAGGAGGACACTTTCTTTCAAAATTGAATAAAAATTTATGATTAAGGTAAAAAAAATAATACATCCCGAATTAATTCATGCACTTTTTTTAAATATAATTTTTAAATATTTATGCTTTAGTTTAAAACCTTTAATATATTATTTGAAAAAAGTACCTTGAAAGTAAACATCACATAATTGAGACGTAAAGAATAATTAGATGACATAGTCAGACTTTTAAGTTATCGGTTGATTTTTTTTTGTAGCACTTTTGAATGTATGATAATTTACTTCTATATTTTTAAAAAAACACTCAATTGCAGGTAGTAGCTTGCGTTAATAAGTGTCGGGTCATAATTTAGGGGAGGGATTTAATTAGTAATGGGTGGGTGGTGGTAGTGGATGGAGTTATAAAGTATACGAATAAGTTAAAGTATAACCAAATTAGTGTTGAGCGCCACGTATTTTAAAAAATATTAAATAGTTTAAATATAACCGTAAATCAATGGTCAATATAACCAAAAAAAGTGGATGAAAAGGGTAATTTTGGACCCAAAATTAGGTGGGTGAGAAGGCATTTGGAGCCAATAGGTGGATGAAGGGTAATTTTGCACCATTTTCAATACTCTGAGGGTATTTTAAGCCCTTTTCCGTTCTATCTATTGCAATCAAAATTATTAAATTAGTCACTTTACTATTCATCAAATAATACGTTACGTTTAATGGAAATTACAAAAGATATTGTTGTGGCAATTTGCTACGAATTCTTTTCGACATAACAAAATAACTATGTATACAGGAAAAATAAATATTAGGGCAAAATAATAAAATTGATCAATCTATTATTAATATTTTTTTGTCTAATTTTATATGTCATCTCTTTTTATATTATTCAGTGATTAAGAAAGTACTTCTTAATCACGAAATATCATAAAAAAATATTTGTCTAAAAATTGAAGGAGTATTAATTGAATCAATACCGAATATCGATCCGAAAACACACGCAAAAAAAAAAGATCTTTCTTTATGTTACTTGGAATCAAAGTAATCAAATGATTTTATATAGCATTTACCAAGGGAACATTGGTTGATGATCGAACATTATATTATCTAATTGACTTCTTAAGCTGTATATTAATTGTAAAATATCTTGTTAAACCCCACTTCAATGTTGACTAAGTAAATTTTTTTTTTCTTTACAACCTAACTTGTTCATTAAAATTGAATTAGAGGATGATATGTAAATAAAGATGATTACAATTCAATTAATTTAAATAATATTTATTAAATTAAATTCATTTGATTATAATATGATTATTATAGTTTTTATTAAGTGTTCGATCTATCATGAAATAAGGGGTTCAAATTTCAGTAGCATTTTATTCTTAATATTAATTACTTATTTTCTAATTTAGTTTTCAAGACTTAATATTCCCTTTGTTCCTATTTAGTTGTCAACTTTAGGAATGACACACATATTAAGATAGCAATAATTAGCATAGCGAAATTACAATTTTACCCTTATTAATTATGGTTTCAAAAGGGATGAATTAAAACTTGAAAATTTTCAAAAAGTTTAAATGAGGTACAACAAGAAATATTTGTTCATTCTTGATTTGTCAAAATGGACAAGTAAACATGGAGAGTTAAAAATAGGAAATACAGACAAGTAATTAGGGACAGAGGGAGTACTTGTTAGAAAAAATAATAGGAAATAAAATTGACGAAGAAGATGACTTCAAGCGTGTAAAATCACTTTCTTTAAAGAGACATTTCCCCCCATATATATTTGGAAAATACAAACAAATACAAATCTTTTATTTATATATTGTAACGATCGAATTTTATCGTTATTGAAATGCCAATGGGGAAAAATTGGGTTCGGAAAAACTTTTTCGCAGTATTAGAATTTTTTCAGTCTTGTCCAAATTTGGAGGAATCAAGCAGTAGGGAGATCTAGGAGCAATTTGTTGGAGTAAATGTGTATTGGATTATATGAATGGATAGATAACTCGTTAAGGAATTCACACGGCTTTACAATATCAAATTTGAATAAGCAGAACATCGGGAATTGACTTTGGCATTAAAGACAATTTGTGAGCATAGTGCGCTAAGTATGTTGTGAAAAGAAGAAATTGAAACTTTACTGTAAGATCACTGCCTCGCTTCGTGCCGCTGCAACGAGATTCAGGCCGCTATAACAATGCCGCTACAGCGGGATGGGTGCTGCTGTAGCAGGCGAGGCGGAAATGGAATTAAAGGATTTTGGAATTTTTCGAGGCAAGACTCACTGGTGCACTTTGTGCTGCTGTTGCAGCGACGCCGCTATAGCGGGATGGGTGTCGCTGTAGCGGGATTACAAGTTTTTAAATCATAAATAAAACTCTTATACGACCTTTTTTTGTACCTTTTGACTTTTTGTGTTAAGAGACGTCCCTTGGGTTATTCCGACTCTATTTCCACCATTCTTGAAGCTAGAGGTAATTTTTTTACTCCCCGAATTTGTTTTCGATCGTATAAAATTTAAAATGGTCAATAGGATGGGGAAAAATTTCTTGAAGAACATATGGTGATTAACCCTAAAGTGAACTGTTGGGTCATGGTTGAAAAATAGGGTTATAGATTTGTTAGTATTCGGGATTTATGTTTACTATTGATTCCAGTATATAATTGTTATTGGTAGACCAAAACAGAGGAGCGAATCCGCGAGGAAAGGATCAAGTTGTCTAGGTTTAAGCTGTTCGAGAGGTAGGTGATGATTGTGATTCTAGATTGTGTGATATACCACTTGCTTTGCTTCGTGTGATACTCGTTATGTATGGCATGGTTGCAATATTGAGTCTAGAGTTTATGAGTATAGATATCGATACCATGAAATCATGACTTGAATGTGTGATCTTGATGTGTTATTATAATATGTGATTGGGATTGACTTCCACATTCCGGTACACTGACTAGGATCGGATTGCCATGTTCCGGCGTACTAATTGGGATCGGTTGCCATGTTTCAGCATACTATTGGTTGTCACGTTTCGATATAAAAATGGGATCGGATTGCCACATTCCGACATGCTAATATTTTGATATTTTGGCTTACGTGACATCCAAATATTTTACACGCGCCTCAATTGCATGGAGTCACGGATTGCGACATGTAAGACAAAAGGTGTGTATAATTACAAAAGAAATAAGTTCAAGGGGGTAATACGACCTTAGTTTAGTTAAGATGTGTGTCTGAAATTTCGATCATAATCTAGAGGGGTACTTGTGCATTCTCCCTCTTCTTTATACTTTTTATTTTCAAAACCTCTTTTTTATTTTATCTCTGCACCTTTTTTTTTTCACCAACATTTCTATAGCTTTTTTATTTTTAGTCTTACAATCTCTTCGTGCAAAAAATATATTGATACCACCATTATCTTGTGCTTTTACAAATTCACTTGGTTGACTCAATTTTTCTAGTTACTTTTGTATCCCCCCAAAAAATGGAGTTATAAAAGTTTCATTTCAACACTAAACATAAAGAAAATTCAAAAAGAAAATTGAACAAGAAACACAAAATTAATATTAGCAATAATTGTTCAATGGATGTCAAGAAAGTAGAGAATTTAACAAATACAAAAAAAAGATAATGAGGTATATAATATATTGAAACGAAAACCTAGTTCGCCTAAGTGGGCCACACAAAAAGCAACATTATCTTTAATATTATTTCAAAACTAGTCTTCTCCTTCATTGAGTTAATTGTGATGACATTATGAAAAAATTGCGACTTTAATAAGAATTGCTATTTTTGTGAAAAATTATTACTTTTAAGAAAAGTTGTAACTTTTATGAAAAGTTGTATCTTTAATGAAGAACTGCGACTTTTAAGAAAAGTTATGACAGTTATGAAAAGTTGCGACTTTAATGAAGAGTTGTGACTTTTAAAAAATTGTGACATTTATGAAAAGTTGCAACTTTTATAAAAAGTTACTTTAACGAAAGGTTGCGACTTTTTCGAAGGGTTGTAACTTTTTCAAATAGTTGTAACCTTTTTGATAAGACACAATAAATATTTGTTCACACTATCTTTTGTTGTCATAAATAGAGATATTTTCTCTCATTTTAAAACAATGAAAATTCTGAACATCTTCTTTTTCTTCACAATTAAATATTTGTGTAATTAGCTCCTGTTGAGTGGCTAACTGACAACATTGCTTATGTTACAAATTTGGTACTTATTTTATAGTCATTAATTTATACTTTTATTATCAAGGATAAATGATAAAATGTAATAATTTTCATTTTCTTTGCATTATTAGTGTTTGTTACTATGTAATCTTGTATGTAAAATAATATACTATTTTAGTTTTAATGACAGATAGATTTTAAGTATTATTTTATAAATCTCGTGATATTAAATTCCTGTGCGAAGCGTGAATAATTTTATTAGTATTATTATAAATATTAAGTATTCAGATACATTAAGTGGTTAAAATGTAAACATAAATATATTTAATAATTAAGAATTGCGTGATTAAAACTAAAATCCCAAACAAAATAAGTTAATTACTAAAATTTAAATAATTAAATTAAATTATGTATTTAAGTGTAATAAATAAAATCAATTAAATTTTAATAGCTCAAAACAAGTTGATTACATTAATTTTACTTTATTGGTGAGAATTTGAGTTTTTTAATTTCACTATCTTCAATTTCTTCAAATTCATCCAAAAAATTAAATTTGAAATTTTCTAAAAACATTACTTTAATTTTTCCTCAAATAAGTTAATAGTAGATAAATTATGGGCCCTACAATACAAATAGCAGCCAAAGAGACCCTCATACAAGTGACCATACTGGTACCTTTTACATAATAAAGTTTATTAGTGGACTTACCTTTAAGCCCTTTACAACTCTCAACTGGAAAAGAAAATATTCTTATTACACCTTTAATTTTCCTTCATTCTTAGTTTGATGTAAATTGTTTCTCTTGAGAAATTGAAAGGAAGGATTTTTTTATTTTTAAAACTACTTTGGCTTGATAAGTGAGAATGGAAAGAGGAAAAGAAAATGAAGGACAAACAAAAGGGGAAGATAACAAATCATTGGTATGCTGCATATAATATTTAATTATTATTTTCATTCACATAATTTATTGCTCAATGTACCTTAGATGGTGAATATAATTTTTGTAATTTATAAGAATCGATGATTTAATCTTTATTTATTTAAGGTGAACTGATCTATACATTAAATCATCTCCTATAGTTGAATTTATTAAATTCATTTTAGGACGCGAATTAGATTAATCTTTTAAATGAAATGACATAAATCACAAAAATAGCAAGGTAAGTGAATATAAGGGTGGTTGAAAACCCTAAGGTGTTAGGTTCAAAACACAGTGAGACAAAAAACACTAGGTGATATGTCCTAGCCTTAGTGACCAGAGTTTCTTAGTACCTGTTGGTGGCAAGTATTCAGTGAAATTAGTCGAGCTGCGTGAAATTTGATCTGGACACCACGGTCATAAAATAAGAAGAAGATGAATATAAGGGAAAGAATATAATCAAACCTTGTATTAGATCCTGAGAATCGGGCCTTGGTGGCCTAAGTACAACATGTTCGGAATGACTTAAGAACTAGGAAAGTAAGAGCTTTTGTTTAGAGAGATAGCGCGTAAACAACGAGGGAGCTTTAGTGCACCATACTGTCATTTTTGTTTTAAGGATTGAGGTGTAACAGGACAAACATTTGGCTTCTCTATTAGGCTATTCTGGAGAAAGTCTTCTGCACTTGTGATAGTTGCCTGTTGTAATTTAAGACTGAAAATTAGAGTTATAATCAAAACATACATAAACTATCACGTTTTCGCGAGTTTGATCACAACTCAATTATCAGTTGTTCCCTTTTTCTATTTGAACTATCACGTTTTCATGAGTTTCACACCTCAACTATCAGTTGTTCGCTTTTTGGATATGAACTATCACGTAACTATCAGGTGTTCCCTTTTTTTATCTGAACTATGACCATCTATGTATTAACATAATTTGAAACAACATTGGTGTTTTGGCAGGTGTCATCCGTTGTACTTCGCGAGGGTATTGTCAATCTTATAGATTTCATAGAGAGGTTAAGTAATGGGTATGTTTTAACTTCGCTTGACATAGATCAAATTGAAGATTTGACATTGGAGCTGACGTTTGTGTCCGCATTTTGTCATCTTTATTACTCTTTCTTTTCGGAAGGTTGTAACGACGAAATGTCTTGCATATCAAATGAGATTCATGATCTGGTTCAGTCAGTTTTGCATCGACATGGAGAAGACATAGTCGTTAATATGAATTATCATGACCTCTTTGAGAATATCAAAAGTTATATTAGCTATGCTGAACCAAGTCGTGTAACCACGACCGAGGATCGTTTGGTTGAACTTTTGGATGCCATCCTCATGTATCTCCAATATCTACCCAAGTTGTGTTCTGAGTTTATTTTTACATCGATGACTCAATATGAGCTTCTTCAGAATGTATTTGGCAATTTACGAGATTTCCATAGGTTGAAAGTAAATGGTTGCGTTGAGTATGAGACAATCGAATATGTCATACCCCATCTTCAACTTATGGCTCAGAGAGTTGTAAGTTTCTGTTTTACTCTTTTGTATTGTCAACTTGACGGATTAGATGAATCAGATGTCTCTCGAGTTAACCCTAAGCTAGATAATCTACTTGTGGAGGTTATTCCTGTTGAACTGGAGGTTATGCACATATGTTGTACAAATTTGAAAGGTTCAAAGTTGGAAGAAGTTGGACGTTTCATCAATCAGCTCGTAGAAGCCTCTCCGGACATTCTTAGAGAATCTCTGATTCATCTACAAGAGCACATGGTTAGTGCTGTTACTCCTAGTGCTTCTACGTGTAACATTCATGTCATGATAGAGTTCCTATTGATTATTGTTACTGACATGCCAACAGACGTTATTCGTCATGACAAATTGTTTGTTCTCTTGGCACGAGTTAGAGAACTTACCAAGGAGGTATTCATTCTTGTTCGCAACTTAGAAGAGAATATGAACGCAACAAGCGGTACAGGTCTAAACTTGCTGGAAAATATTGAACTCCTCAAGGAAGATCTCAAGAATGTTTTCTTGAAAGCCTGTGCAGACTCATCTCAGCTCCGCTTCCCCATGAGTGATGGACCGCTCTTCATGACTCTTCTACTCACAAACTTAAATGACTTGGTGAATTCAAATGCTTGTTCAGTTGCTCTGATAAAAGAAGAAATTAAGCAGGTGAAAGAAGACCTGGAAACTATAAGATCGTTTCTCGGGCTTTTTGGGTTATGATGAGGCAAGCAAGAGTGCATAGAGATCTTGGACTCGTGTTCTAGATGTGGCATATGCGGCGGAAAACATGTCATTAACTCACTTCTTGCCCGGATATCATGGTCTATGCCAGCTTATCTTCATACTTCCTGATACCGTAGAAAAGATCAAGCTTGTCAAAAAGGATTGGGTACAAGAGAAGATCCCCCCAAGAGCGAGCAGTATTATTGCTGCAAAAGCTCCCAAACAAGCGGGTTGAAATAAAACTCATGAGTACAGCATGGTAAAATAATGTAGGTTTTGAGGAGGAGACAAGAGTGGATCAATTATTTTGGATAAGCTCACAAGCGGACCAGCTGAGATAGAAGATAGATGTCATTTCAATAGTCGGCATGCCAGGGCTTGGAAAAAACTCACTCTGGCATACAGAGTGTATAATGATAAGTCCATTGTTGTCAGTTCGAGTTTGAGCTTGCGTGCACAGTCGACCAGGAACATTTAATGAGCAAAAAGGTTGGTTGCCAGAAAATTTTAAATCAAGTTATTGGTTTGAAAGAAAGATTCAATGAGAAGAAGGACATAGATGATGAAGTTGCTGATAAGCTGCGGAAACAACTATTTGGAAAACGGTACCTTGGTATTGGATCTGACCTATGGGATACTGCAAAATTCGATGAGCTAACAAGACCTTTTCCTGAATTACGAAAGGGAACAGAGGTAATTTAACAAGTCGGAAAAAGGAAGGTTTGCTTTGCATGGAAAATCCACGTGATCCTCTTTCTTCGATTGCTAAGATTCAGAACGAAAGTTTGAGTTATTAGAGAAAGTGTATTCGGAGAAGAACGTTGTTGCCCCGATGGAACTAAAGGATGTCTGGGAGAAAAGAGGAAAAGAAAGATAGCCGTAAGTTGATGGGCTTCCCTTTAGACTGATCTAACGGTGGAGTCCATTTCAAGGAAGGCAAAAGAAAGAAACTTTGTGGCTTGAAGTTCTCAATAATTTGAGTCCTTAGTGTAAGGATGAAGAGGAGGTGTGAAGCTTATACATGAAGTTATGACCATTTGTCAGATCACGTAAAGCCGTGTTTGTTTACCTTGCAAGTACCAAAGGGGATGAAGATATAGGATATCTGAGTTGGAAAGCTCTGTGGATCTCAAGAATCGTGCATGCAAGAAGATGTGAGGAAAAGTGCAGAAGAAGTAAGTAGTGGGATGAGTTAATTTCCAGTAGCTAGTAGCTTGGTAATACCTTGCGATATTCTATTGCAAACATTTCATTGATCTTGTGCAGACTTTTGGTGATATAAAAATCTAGAAGAAAGGAAAAGTTCTCCATTCGTAGGAGGTTCAAAAGCTCCTTCTTCTTCTTCTTCGGATCTTATGCCACGTGGAATGATCATTCGTTTTGATAAATATTTATTTCATTTCAATGAAATTTTTGTCGTGTTTGATCCAGAAATGAAGAATCCTTATGTTAAACACCTCCTCTCTCTGAAGGTTGATGAGCATTGTCTTCCCTACAACAGTCACCTAAAACACTTGAGGCTTCTTCAAAGTTTGGATTTACACGACATAACATTGACTGATTCTTTGCTGAATGAAATTTGTATGCTTGTTCATTTGAAGTACTTATTCATTCAGACGAAGTCAAAAGCTCTCCCTCCGTCATTTTCAAACCTCTGCAATCTAGAAACTCTGTTGGTGGATAACTCAGAGGGATCATACATCCTATCGCCTTGTTTTTGGAGTCTTGCAAAGCTACGAGATGTGCGCATCAACGCTTGTTCTTTCTATGACCCATACATCAACGAACCAACTGTGTTAGCCGAGGACTCAAGGTTAGAAAATTTGAGAACATTACATGAGCTCTACCTTCACGGTTCAGAAGACACGGAGAATATTTTCAAAAGGTTTCCTAATCTTAAAAACCTTAGAGTCTGTATCGAACAACTATCAGATTGTTCAGCAGAGAAGATTTGTTTTCCAAGATTGGATGTCCTTAACGAACTTGAAGAACTCCGTTTATCTTCTTCTTGGGATTCATTCAATGAATATACACAGGGCTTCCCTTCGAGCTTGAAGAAAATGAGGTTGCAAGGGCTCGCTCTGACATTTGATTCAATGTCAAGAATCGCTAGACTACCCAACCTTCAAAAACTAAGTCTAGAAGACGCAATCATCGAGGAGGGCAAAGAATGGAACATGGAAGATGTCACCTTCCAGAATCTCAAATTTCTAAAATTGGGTAGGGTGGAATTTTCTGAATGGCAGGTTGATGCAGAGAAATCCTTCCCCGTGCTCGAGAAACTTGATATAAATAGCTGTGATAAGCTTATGGAGATCCCAGACAGTTTTGGAGATATTGCGTCATTAAAGTTGATCAATGTATGGTACAACCCTCAGCTTAAAGAGTCGATCTTCAATATTAAGGAATATGTTGAAGAAATGACCGGAGAAGACAAGCTTGAGGTACACTTCCATGGTAGATGATCTAAAGAATGTGAGTATGAATACGAATTCACTAACTTTCATCTTTCTTACACTAAATTTCCTTTTAGAAATGTTATGTTTTTTCCAATATTGCTTATTAACTTATACAATCATCTTTGCAGAGAGATCGAGCTAGCGCATATTAAGGTTGGCCAGATCATATCAACCTGTAAAGGCTTCAAATGATGAACCGATCCTAAAGACATGTATGCCTTCTTCCAACGCGGTTTTTCTATATCCATTTCGTTTATTGATAAAATTGTGGTTAATAACTGTTTATTAAGTCTAAACAGTGCTAGCTATCAGTACTTGTGTCTTTATTATAACAGATGAAATATTGTATATATGTGTGCTTTACATTACCATGAGATCTTATGAATTATTAGATCTGAAGTTGTAATCTTCAGTTACCATAAAACATGAACACAAGCAAGTTCCACTAACTAACTTGAAATTGGCATGCATAACATGATAGATATGGATAGAGTATACCTAACTAAACACACCCTAACTTACAAAATATCATCTAGTTAAGACACCTTTCATAATATGTGTTATGTCAGCGTTGGACGGTGTCAACGAGCCACAGTGTATGATGAGTTTGAGGTGTGTAGATGTGCATTCTCAAAGTTGGAATGATTACTTGTTTGTAGAAGTAAGTAGAAGGGGTATTTTGAGAATGACTTTTTGATTAGTCGTAACTATTTTGATAAGGCACAAAACACCTATTCATACTTGCACTATAAATAAAGGTTGCAGCCGTTGGGTTGCTGAAAGTTCACATATACTTTATATTTAATATACATATGATGTAAATGACAAGTATCAGAAAACTAGTATATATACTTGGGTTGGGTTATGTACAATTTGTGTACATTTTTTTTGGTAACAAAACCAGTCAAAAAGCTACAATTTACATGCAACTCATGTACAACTTCTATGCAACTATGTTAACTGAAAACAAATGAGTTTTGACTTATTTAACATTTTTGAATTCTAGCTAAACAAGAAATAAATGGGATTGTTCTTATAAAAATAAAAAAAATGGGGAAAAAATTTGAAATGGATAAATGTCAAATAGTGAAAACAGATTTTGTAGTTTTTCCCAATTTTCTCACAATCATTGCCAAACAAATGCTAAATCTGTTCACTTTTAATTGTCATAATTTTCTTTTCTAGAATCAAACACTTTTACTATCATTTTACATGTATTTTTCATCGTTCTGATATACAAAAAAGTTACAATTTATAGTATTTTTCATATATTTTTCAATATCTTATTTTTGTTTGTTTAAAACACCAAAGTAATATAATGTAATTTCACTTTAAAAGTCAGTCAAATTGACTTTCAAAAAATGTAACATGACAAATAAAAATGGGCGAAGAAAATACAGCAAAACTTTTACATTATATTTATCTATACTTCGCGAAAAGATTTATATTTATTTTCAGTTAAAAGTTTGACTCATTAATATCCTTAAGATTAACCTTTTAACACAAATTTACCCTGTAATTTATGAAATAATTTACTTACACCCCTTTTTACTAACAGAGACATCAAATATATTTTTAAGAAAATCCATACTTGCCCCAAAGGTTTCTAAAATGTTTACTTTTGCCTTTATTCACCAATGGGGCCTATACTATTCAAGCAACTCCCCAGGGAACGAAGCTAGTCCATTGAATCAAACCCCATGAGTGGTTTTCTATCTGGATAAAGGTTTTGACTGAGCCATTGACGTGCCCATTTTCATAATTTTTTTTCATGATTTTAAGAGGACATTAGTTCGAAAATAATCTTCTTCAAATACATCCCCGCTTGCTTGCCTGGAAGGGCCCGAAAGAGAATTAATCCCTCAACTTTCTCAAATTCCAACCGACATTTCTGTCAATCGGTGGAAGACTCGAATTGCTAATTAGAAAGTGAACTACATATCTATTAAAATCAGTATAACCAAATACAATGATGATTACAAACTTACAATCCAACCTAAGGAAACTATGTATTATTCATGCAGAATAAAAGATGAAATAAACAAATGGCATGAGCTTCATTTAGAAGCTCAAAGTCCATTAAACCTCCTCCTAGTTTAGCAAAGTAGAGGGGTACACGAGCGCAACAGACATTATTAGCCCTGTAAAATGTGCATATTTGCATAGCTTTCACCTGCTTATGAACACCTAAATTCCATTTCCCAAAACAGTAGTGTCTTTGCATTAAATCTGATCTAAACCCTACAAGTTTACAAACACTCGATAGTTTCGACTTCACAAAGTCATAGTCTAGAGTGGCTTTGCACCTCCATTTTCTTGAACAGAGTTTACTCGACTATGGGAACCACTCTTGTTCCTTGAATGGCTCGATTGCCCCGTGAGAGTCTTCCCCATAAACTTACCGGCTTTGCTTAGGCCACTTCCAACAGCTCCAAGGCCACTACCTACCATCCCTGCACCCGCACCTAGCCCTGTTCCGACAAGACCTACTCCTGCACCAAGCCCCGTGCCTACGAGTGATGCTGCTCCGTCAAGGGCATCCATAGTGCTCCCGATGACACCTTCTGCCTTCAGCCTCTTTCTTTCTTCTAGGATCTGCTTCTCTCTATCCACAGCAGCTAACTGCTCTTCTTTGTTGAACTCATGATACAATACCTGCCAATTTCAGGACAGCAATCAATACGTAAGAGCATAATACTACGGTGAAACTTCAATAACGCAACATGTAGACTTTGTCATGTACCTTCACTGTGATAGTTCCTCTATCTTTCTTATCTTTGACTCTAAGCATGTCAAGTTTTGGCAGTAACCTTAATTCAATTTCCTTCGGAGTCTCCGCTACCAGCTCATTCAGAGGCAACTTTGTAACCCCCATCCGCTGATCTTGACCAACGTCTTTATCAAATACCTGTTCAAAATGATCATGGATACGGTTATGGAAAACCGTACAGATAGAGGCTGAAATGTACAGAAATTAGACCTCTAGGATAAGAGATTGAGTCTCCTTGTCTTCTGCAATCAACTCAAACGTCTGCTCCCAAACCGGATTTAGGTTGTTATTGATGGTTTTCGTCTTAAGCTTAAATAGTGGACGAATATATACAACTGCATACGGATCAGATTTTCCAATCATTTCATGATTCTTTAAGCTATTAGCCCTGACTACGGTCACTATAAGCTTTCCCTGAGGCTTAAGCTCCAAATCACTGCATGAACACACAAATAACGTCACATGAAAATGAAAAATATAATAAAGACATGTTACCAGACAGAGTAATCGTTCCCATCGAAAAGACAACACTGACGGAACAGAGACAAATAATAGTATTGTATCAAATTGAAGTGACACATGACCAAAGGAAGGACGAATGACACCAAAGATTTCTATAATATTTATAAGTGTTTAAACTCGGTTTGAACACTTAACCGAGTGTTGAATGCTGACAATTCTAATAACAATATAATTTCGAATATAATTACAGATTGTACCAAGAGAGGGTACGAAATGCAGCTGTCACTAATCCACTCCTAAAAAAACATTTACATCATCAACGACTAAAATACTTTTAAAACTGAATATACCTAGTATCCACACCTACGCCAATTGGAACGACAATTCTATGGGGCCATTCTAGCATATCAGTAACAATCGAGTTTACTGTGTCCTTTCAATGAGAAACAGATCAGAGTCAGTCTACGGAGAAAATATTCGAGCAAGAAATGACCAGCAAGAGAATAAGTTTTTAACACTTACATCAATCATATCCGAAATTCCAGGAAGAGCTGTTAAACTACCACCAACAGTCTTCAAAGTATAATCAATTCTTGGCTTTGGCTAAAAAAACAAACAAGGAGTCATTTACATAGACACCATCAGAAAGTAATCACGAGAATATGAGAACTTAATTGGTAGCGCATTTTATGTTATGAAAGCAACAGAGCTCGATAATTCTCTTTATTGAGCCCAAAACGCCCTTATTTCACACAAAATGTAAAGGAGAGCATATTTGGACCTACACGCATAGTATAAGGGCGTAATTTGTCCAATTAATTAGTTCCTAACTACAATTATGAACTCACATGTAAAGATGCATTTGTGAAGTTACTTAATTGAATTGTAACGAATTTTCTCACCAATTTAAGGCAGAGCACATTATGAGCAATTTTTAAGCAACTTAACATGTCATTTTATACAATTTAAATAACAATGATACAACAACCATTATGTCGTCAAATAAGAAAATTCATTATATTGCTTTAAACCACAAAGTATCTTTACATTCGATCAAATCACAAATACAGTAATATTGCATCAAACTACATAATGAAATCCACCAACTGCTTCAAACAAGAAATCGTCTTTAGATTCCATCAATCCTGAATTACATGTGAATTCTCTTTTTTAATTAAGGATATATAATGATTACAGACGGGAACAATTTGTCTTGTCAACTTTAAATAAACTTTTTGTTAGTGAGGGAGAATGTCATTTAAATTTAAGTTCTCGTGCTTTAATCTTATTTTTCAGAAAAGGTAGGGACAACCATAACATTGCTCATCGACCTGTCCTTCCGTGAATCTCTCTTATTTTTGCGGGTTGATGGAATCTATGACATTCAGTGGTTTAAGAGAATGTAATGATATTTTGCGATTTGAATCAATGTAGTGAGTTTTCTGCTTTATGACATTATGGTTGTAGTAGTATTTTTACCTAGAATTTCTAATTTTAATTGTAAAAAATGGTAAGTTGCTGGAAAATGGCTTAAATATGCTATATGTCATGCCTTAAATAGGTGAAAATAAAATCATTACAATTCAATCAAGTTGCTTTTTAAAATGCAACTTCACAAGTTGTTGCATAATTTCAGTCACGAGTGTTCTCGCTTAAGTTTTGTGTCAACTAGGGGCATTTTCTTACCCAATAAAGTAACAACAAGGGCACATAATTAGACCAGACTATTAACGGAGGACAAATATAGTGAATATCCACATAATTTAAGGGCATCTTTTTTTTTACCTTTTTCGGTTCATTTTAAGCGATCAGTTCTATCACTACACAAAAATTAGTTCCCATAGAATTGCATAAGAAAAAGACAAACATTTTACAACATAATAAAATATTCAAGAAGTATATTATGACTATGGCCTATGAGAAATGTTAGATGAAGTGTTCACACAACATTTACTTTTACTATAGCCTGTCGACAAATGTTTCTACATGCTTAGCCAAGGAGGTACTCAAGTCTCTCAACCAAGATGCTTGTTTTATCAACACACAGTCTAACGGAACACCAAAAGCTGATACAACCAATATCAAGACGAACCACACCCTCTCCCGGTATCTCTCTCTTTCGTTTGGGGGAGAAAGGAGGTAGAGGGAAAGGGTGTAAAGTATTAAAAGGACCACAATTTAAAGGGACATAAGACTAGAAGAAGCATATTCAGCAATAGAATTAGTCTATACCTCAGAGAGTAAAGCAACAACAACGGCAGAGATGCAAGGAATTTCTTCAGCTAGTTGGAAGATAACACGAACAATTGTGTAGACCTGAAGATCTTTTAACTGCAACCAATTTGTGATGGACAATAGTTAGAATAAATCTCTTTCTCCATATAACTCACTAGTCAGAGGAACATGGAGAGGTGAAATATTTGTTTTTTTTCTTTTCTTTGGATCTGAAGACAGGTGAAAGAGATTAGACACCTACCTGAATGGGTATAGAAGCAACCATTGCAGCTTGCACACCTAAAACGATATTGGGATCACCACCCCATCGAAGATCAATATCCATAGTAATTTGATCTTTTTTAAATTTTTGAACACGAATACCTGCATTTATCCCCCAAAAAAGAAGGCTAAAAAGGAATCTAACACATGCAACTGAAACCAAATCATTAAATGTTTTATCGGGGATGCAACACTACAATGACGAGAGATAAGCTCTCTGTGGATTACTTTGTTTCCACTGACATGAAGTATGTCATATCAAAATTATTTTCTATCTCTTGGTCAACTGTGTGTTACAAAGATAGGTATCATAGATATAGAAATTGGCTCACTCTTTCTTCGTCTCCCACTCTCAATTTTAGCCCAATCACAACCCCATGATCACTAAATATTTGCTAAAACATTAACCCCAAATCACTAGTATTAGCAAATCTGTGATTTGCTTCTTGAGTTTCCATGTTCATTCAGGTGACTTGTCAAACCATTAACAAAAGAACTGAGAGGTGAGGGTTTTCTAAGACCATATAAAGTGACCAACTAATCCTCATCTTACCGATGTGGGACTCAACATTATCTATAGAAGTGAAGTCATTGAAAAACAATCATCTTGTATATCTTAGTGGTTTCCAGCATAAGATGATGGCTAACTACACTTTTTTTGGAATCAGATCATCAGTATAAATTAACTGAAGAAGATTCAGATAAAAATCTAAACCCCAAAAACTAGACAGTAGCAACAGCGAACTCAAAAAGGCAAACTGACTTTCTTTTCCAAAATGTAAACAGAGAAACTCTATTGGGAATAATGCAACCAGGTCTACTGAGAATTGGAGCAGAGTGAGTTATGCAGAAAACTAGCTAATTTAATGTACTTATGTATGGTGAATTGATCACAGAAACTAGGCTGCAAAAACTTATGAAACTTGGCACTTTTGTCTCCGATCAAGTCACCAAACTGTTCTACAAATATGAAACAACTCATATGTAGTACCAAAGTACAAGATGATTAGCAATGATAACATATTTTTTTAAAAAAGAACTAAGAATGTGCTAATAGGTAATCCAGTACAAAGTATAACGATAAAGCAAAAATCAGAATAATGAAACAATTCATTTTTTGGGTGATCGGTAATAATGACTATTATGTTGCTACCTTCAATTTTAGGTGACACAGTACCCAAGGACAATTTACTGAACTTCAATGAAGTAATCCCAGGAGGTCGATAGTCTTCTAAAAGAGGTTCAACAGATTCTTTTATTATAGCCTCGGTTGCCTGCATAGCCAACATTTAAGAGATAAGATTAATGACTTCCCTACATGGCATTTGGGAAGGAGAAACTTCGTTCAACCACATTAGTGGAACTACTAATGTTACTGCTCTAACTGAATAATTGGCGTCGATACAAGTGTTTGCACATTAAGAATGTGAACTTCATTGTATAAATTATTCATGCTGAGTAACTGCCATATTTGATGCAATATAGGAAAGAAACTATGCAACTTAATTGCGTCGAGCAATACATTGAACGAAATCTGTAACCAAAACCCCCCTCCTTCTCTCATATCTATAAACAGAATCATCCACCTCCACTGTACACTTGACCAAATTTCCAGGCTTATTTTTAACCATGAGCCACTCGCAAGCATTGAAGCGTTATTAAGGATTAACACGGCTTACTTAGAAGTTCATAGTACAAAATCCAGATGATGATAAAGCTACCAAAAATGACATGATTACACAAGGCAAGAGCCAAAAGCTTACCTCAGCAACAAATGGCCAAAGTTTGCTCAATTGTTTGTTCAACCATTTGACCTGCAGCGCGAGACAGCATGAGACATATATTCTTTTAAGAAAGTAATGTCTTATAGATGCCATGAGGAAAATACCCTGTTGACAAAGCAATACCAGAAAGTAGAGAGCCTACACAAAGATATGGTTCTCCACATAAGACACCTAATCATCTATGCCAGAGTCTAGCAAGAATAAACGACAAGCCTAGGCTGTACAGATTCATGTTCCTCCCCTTTCTAAAGCTCTCATGTTCCTTTCTCTTCAGAGTAGTGTTAGCGACACACATGTAACATTAGCAATGTACACTATGCTAGTTTATTTCCCTGGATTTCATAAGGAAACATGTAAAACACCAGATAATTCGTAGCTTCAAAGACTCACATATATATCAGATACTTTTCTGTCCTCTCACTAAGTTCAGGCACTACAGTTGGGTTGCTTCCAATCGCAATTTGTGACTACCCGTTTAAGTTTAACAACCCACACCAACCCCGCGGCTAAACAAAAAACAAAGGGAAAACGGCATATAGCTCCCTAACAAGTAAAACATCTCTCCTCGTATTGATCACCACTTAGCAATGTGTTTTTTGTTCTAACTCATCAAGTAACAGTCATAAATTCGATCCAAATATACATTAAGCCAGCCGATTAATTCTGAGAGTTCTTCCCATGATACTAAAACTATTTATTCATGCTAACATAAACTTCCCATCATAAAAATATTCCGATCCAAAGTAAGTACATTATCTATAGAATGGTTTCAGTTAAAGTCAATTTATTGGATAAAGTATTCTGTTGAAAGACGGAACAACAATGCGAGTTTTAAAGACTATATGAGGGAAAAAATAAACAATTGAATCCCACAACCTGTTCATAAACTGGGAATGATATCCATTCAGGAAATTTATCGTCACACATTTTCTTTAGATCGTCCCTACTGAGGGAGCTCATTAGATTAACCTCCACTGCCTGTCAAAGGAGTAAATACAATGAAAAGATGAGACAAAAATCAGTCTTTCAGAAAGGAAAAGCAGCTGCATCACTTCTGAAATATAAATGATGCATCGTAATAACAAGTATGATAAAGAGAACCATGTAAAATCAATATACTGGTATGAAAACAACCAGTGACTAGTTCTTACTCTCGTAGCAAATGAGTAGAAACTTACATAAGGCAGAACAAAGCAGCAAAACTATCACAGAGGCAGCAGAAGGAAAACAGTTTTATATCCACAATCCTTCATAGCTGCTTCATCTTCAGAAATAGTAGATTTATCTTACCAATCAGAATAAATACTCCCTCCTTTTTTCAATTTATTTGTCCCTTTTTTGACTTGACATGAAGTTTAAGAGAATAATGAAGATTTTTGAATCTTGTGGATTTAAACTAAAGATATGCAAAAATGTACCAAAATGTCTTTCAATTGTGCGGTCTTTAACCATATCATGTGAAAATTTAGAACTAAAGAGTTGCAAAATAAGAAGGCATTCTCTTCAAACGGACTAAACAGGAAAGTAAGACAAACAATTGAAACTGAGGGAGTAAACAAAAGTAAAGCTTCATGTGCAAAACTCGGACAGCTATCCATTTCACATTGAGAAAATTTATAAAGGATTTCTCCTCCAACAACAAAGTTGGATTTTGATAGAGTCGGCTATACGAAACCTTTCATAAAAATTCCATTCAACGCAACCTAAATTAGCCACTGCAATTCTATAATTAAACAAATTATAAACAAGAGTCAACAATGTCTTCTGCAAAAAAAAAAAGAAAAAAAAAAGAAGACAAACGGGTATAGGGGAAGGGGATTACAAGCCAGGGTAGAGCCACCTTAGGTGGCGAAGCGTGGTCTGCTTCACACCCATTGTCGAAAAATTATATGTTAAATGCTAGCCATTATGAGTGTATATTTAATTTTGAACACCCTTAACACAACTGACAAGAAAATTTGCACACCCTTTGCTAATTTATGGCTCCACCACTCATTACAAGGTGGAGATCAAATCTCACCAACAAGGGAATAGTTCTGACCCACTTTATTCTCCAAGCAAATGATCTTCACTTCGCGGGATCTCGATCTTTCCTTTCTTCGTTGAATCTTTTTGATCACCTTCAAAAACAAACTGGAATTCCGTCTTGACATGATAAATAGTGATGCCCACCAGCAGAGCGTAGTCCATAGAAAGAAAGCAGACTACTACATCAACCATTTCAACATATTGTTTGCACTAGTCTCATAGCCATCTCTATTAACATAACCTTTAGGCGTCTTCCTTTATGCTTCCGTTAAATCAGTACCCACTCGGTCGTCCCTTTATTCAATATTCGTCATGCTAAGAATACCAACTAAACCAACTGAACTATTAACATTCCCGAATCAACAATGCGTGATTAACTACTCCACCCCTAATGATGTTCATCCCAAAAACATTAAAATAGTAAACACACCAAAATCACCAAAGAAAAATGATAATGATCATTCAAACATATCATAATTCATGAAAATCATACCTTTGAACTTCGTTTAGTGCTTCGATAACTCGTCATGTATTTCCAAGCAGCCATTAAACCAACCCCAAAGATCATCCCCATAAGAATCCCAGTAATCAACCCCATTTTATTTCTTGTATCACTACAACCAAAGATACACAAAAAACCAATGTTCTCACAATTAATCAAACCAGCCAAAAACAAACAAAAAAAACAATCTTCAAACACAAGATTTCAGATGAAAACATAACCCCACATGGAAACTTGCAGTAAAATTCAAGAATCAATAAAAAAAGATTCCAACTTTCCTTCAAACACAAGAATTCAGAAGAAAACAAAAAACCAACATGAAAACTTACAAAGATTCCAACTTTTTTCTTCAACCCCTTTGTAAATTTTTGCCTTATTTTCAAGAAGAGGGTGTCAGCTAAAATGATGATTCTCATAACAAAAGATTTGAGTTTTTATTACAGAAATGTTACAAAGAGGAATTTTATTTCTATTTCATTCTGCATTGAAGTCTCAGATATTCTCTGTCGGTTTCTATGTATGCAATATAATTTTTTTTAAATTTTTTTTTGAAGTTTTTAACTTTTTTTTAATTTTTGTATGACTGTTTCTACACACATGTCTTGTAGATATTGTCCCCTCAATTTAGGAGTTATCGAATTTTGAGTCATATACTCCCTCTCTATGACACTTTCAAATATGTTCAATATATATATACTACTAATACTAGTAAAGATAGTTTGGGCGTTAGCTGGAGTCAAATAGAGATAAAGTTATTATTATATATTATGTACGGTTAACAAATTAATAAGATTGTTATAATATGTTTTGCTCATAAGTGAGCTAATATAAAAACTTACTATTTGTTTTTTTAATTTCAATTTCAAATAGCAAATAAATGTAGCGATGAGATTAAGGATAGAAATGAGACATATCTTTCTATAGTTAAATAAAAAATATATAGAATAGAAGGAACATTAAGGCTATCAATAGGATGGTTCGATCGGTTATTTTTTTTAAATTTTTTTTATATCTTTTCAACTTTTTTGGCCATTTTATAATGTATAACTAAAATTATTTTTTTTTAAAAAAAATCATCCCAACCCTAATTTATGTTACACAAGCAGTAGAAAAATTAGCCATTTTTGTTGTCTTGTATATATTTTATGTTATTAATTATTGTAATTTATAGTACTTTATATTTGATTTTTTTTAATGACATATGTTACTTCTATGTTTGAGAATTAAACCAATTTTTTTATTTCTTTTAAATATTTTAAGTTGATAATTATTGTGATTTTGAATAAACTTTAGATTATTTTCAAATAATATATATTACTTTTTGCAGTCCCATTTTATGAGGTTCAATATAATTTGGAGAATTAACTAAATTTTTATTAGCAAATAAAAATTGACATTCACAAGAATGATATTTGACAAATACACGATTGGAGGTACTTATTGAGGTGTGCTCTAAATAATTGTACTAATTACTACTCCCTCCGTCCACTTTTAGCTGTCATGTTGTAATTTTCAAAAGTCAATTCAACTATTTTTCTAAATTAAATTAGATTACATTAATTCAATATTTTAAACAAAAAATTTAGATATTCAAAATCTACACGAAAAGTACAATAAATTTTAGTTTTTTGCATATCAATATGATAAAAGAAAATATCGTAAAATATTAACCGAAGTTCTTATAATTTAATCTAAAAAAGGAATGAATTGAAGTGCTTAAAAAGTTGGGAAAATTGTATATAATGACAAACTAATAAATCAAAATAAATGTTATAACCACACTTTAATTTAATTGTACCCTGTAGCAAACTGTTTGCCAATCACCTCTCTCCCTCAAACTCTCACTCTCCACTCTCCCTTTCCCTCCATCTCTCGCTCTCTCCCTCTTACTTTTATACAAACACAGTGTAGTTTCTGTTTGTATAAAGCGAGAAAAAATTGTATATATATACATATATTTTCGTTCCTCTCTCCCCTCTCCCAGATCTCGCTCGTCACTCTCCCAGATCTTGCTCGCCACTCTCCCAGATCTCACTAGCCATCCTCGCCTCTATCGCTTATACAAAAAATGACATGTTATAGAATTGTGTTTTTTTGTTTGTTATAAAGCGTGAGAAAATTGTATAGACACTGCAAGTAAATATTGTTTGTCCTATTCATTATAAATTTATCAATAAAAATACTCCCTCCCCTGCCCAATTTTCTAAACTTTGTCTTTCTCTTTCTCTCTTTCTTTCTTTCTCGGTTTTATACAACATTATTGAAATTATAACTAATACTTTCTCTCCTTGCTCATTTTAAGTACATTCCGATTTCAATTGTATATTCCTTTGTCAAGTCTTTTTTTGGTCTTTTTTCTTCTTTTCTCATTTTATACAATTCAATTGTATATAATCGTTCTATCACTAATCATAACACGTCGTTTATACAGCTTCATTTTTATACTTCTGCCCAAGTGTCTTTCTCTTTCTTGTTTTTAATACATTTGCTTCAACTGTATATGTTAACGAATTATATAGTTTCCTATGTTTGCTATGAGAACGCAATTATGCAACTTTGCTAGAACATACAATATATAAAATTTTTTATTTGCTATAGGTGAAAGTTGCCCTTATTTTTTTATCACTTTAAAATCTGTTGCAAATAATATAATTATTAATATTTGGCCCAAAAACAAACTGTCTATTTATCTCAGAAGTGTTTTTTTTTTTAAAAAAAAAATCTGATCAGCAAATTGTGTCAGTTCGTAAAAATACTTATTTCCTCTAAAACCTTAACCAAATCTTTCAAAAAAATTTAAAAATTTATTAATCTTTTGAAAGCTGGACCAGACAAGCTATTTAATTGACACAAAGGTAGTCAGGAACAAAGCAAGATAGAATTAATGGAGTTTATATAAACTAATTTGACGTTCCTTGTACAAGGTCCCAGTTTCAAACCTGGACAAAATCATTTTTTTCATTATCATTTTGAATGCCAATCTTATAAAATAATTTATTTCATTTATTGAATATTGATAATCTATATTATTACTTATTTATATTTGAGCACCTTTCACATAATAAACACAAAATTTGTATTTCTATGTTTATAGCAAAGTTTGCATAATTCTACTCTATACATACATAATAGTATATTCTCCATCCCTATACAAAAAAATCACTATATAATTCGCAATCATATACAAAGAAGAAGCGATTGTATACAAATTTAATTGTATAGATTTTGTGTATTATAAAACGGGAAAAGAGAGAAAGACATATACAAATTGGCAGGGAAATATTTGTATTGTATATAAGTGTAATGACAACATATATATCTTTGCAATGTGTATATACAATTTTTCTCCTCACTTTATACAACAGAAACCCAATTTATCCCTTTCAAGTTTTACGTTTGATAAGGCGCATAGAGGCAGGATGACAGTGAGATCGGGAGAGTGGCGAGCAAGATTTTGGCGAGGTTGGGAGCGATATCTGGGAAGGGGGAGAGAGGAACGAAATTATGAACCTAAAATATATGTATATAGTACACTTTTTTTTCCTCGCTTTTAATACAACAGAAACTACAACACTGTGTTTGTATAAAAAGTAAGAGGATAGAGCGAGAGAATGGAGCGACAAAGGGGAGTTGGAGAGTGAGAGTTTTAAAGGGCAGAGGTTCTGACAAACAGTTTGCTACAGGGTCCATAAATTAAAGTGTGGTTATAACATTTATTTTGATTTATTAGTTTGTCATTATATACAATTTTCGTTAATTTTAATTAACTCTACGAAATGACTATCAAATTATTTTATTTTTAATCTTTCTTCTTTTCTCTGAACTCTATCTTGCAGGTAATGTCACGTCCTAAGCCTACACCCTAGACATGACCGACAATCGAGAATCATTGCTGTCCCCAAGCGAACCCTTGACCTAGCTTACTTACTCAGCAGAAGACTTTATGCATATATATAATGATCAATTGAACTATACTCAACTTGAATAGAAAAAATAACTTAGAATGTTTAAAAGTCAACATTCAAATTGGCCCAAATGACAACTCAAGTCTTAACACATGAAATGATAATGTAAAGACAACTGAACTACCAACTGTCTGTTGAAGCCTCTAAAACAAAGAAGGATGTCGGGATGAGACCCTTGATCAAACTAACAATGAAACAAAGTAAAAGGAGTCCTATGGAATGCAACTGACTCTAGATTTCTCAACTATATCAATGGTGCGATGGATGCCGATCCTCGTTGCCAGCGTCTGCATCATGACACGATGCTGGCCAACTGGCATCAGTACATTGAATGTACGAGTATGTGAGTTGGAATGCTAAACAATACTAACATAGGCTTGAAAAGAAAATCTTAAGAATTTACCTGGATCAACTCAACTCAACAATACTGAATTTATTTCAATATAAAACAATTTTAAAAAGTTCTATATAAAGAAAAACTAATTAAACATGATGTCAACTCTGTATGTATGTGTCACGTCCTGATCCCACATCTTGGACATGGCCGGCACCCAATGAACACTGCTGGCCTTGAGCGCACCCTTGGTCTGACTTACTTAACTCAGAGGGAGACTTAACTTAAGTCATTTATAAAAGTAAGGAACATTCTCAAAGAAATACTTAAAATGAATAGTCTGGCCAAAATGGCATTTAAGTCTCATCGTTTACAAATCAAATGAAAATCCCTACCTACAACTTCTCAATGTCTATGAAAATCCTCAAAAAAATACTAAATGAATGTTGGAACACCCCCCATCACCATTTCTATAATTAAGGACTGAAACGGAAAATAGTCCACCGATGTCAGGAGGCTCATCACTAATTCTGGATGCCCAAACTGGATCATCGAGGCACTGGATGCTGATCCTGTTTACCTACGTCTGCATCATGAGATGATGCAGACCAACTAACATCAGTGCATTGAATGTACGAGTATGCGAGTTGGGAAGCTAAACAACAACTGAAAACTTGAAAGCCTTAAGAAGAACTTACCTGGTTCTTGCTCAACACTCAATGAACTAATCTCTTAATATAAAAAAGTAGACCATTCAATCTCTCTCTCTCGTCTCTCTCTCTCTCTCCCTATCTATCTAATCTATCTATCTATCTATTCTCTCTCTCTCTCTCTATCTATATATATATATATATATATATATATATATATCATCTATATCTTGTTAAAACAGTGTAAACAACTTAGTTCGTTAAAGCAATGCAGACCCACTAACTCCAGTGCATTGAATGTACGATCTACGATGAAGCTAAACAACAACTGAACACTTGAAAGCCTTAAGAAGAACTCTTACCTTGGTTCTGCTCAACTAATGAATAAGCATAAACTCATATAACAAAAGTAAGACCACATTCACTCTCCTCTCTCTTTCTCTTCTCTCTCTCTGATTTTTGTGGTTGTTTTTTTTTTTTTTTGTTTGTTCCACACCCCCCCCCCCCCCCCCCCCCCCCCCACCCCCCCCCCCCCCCCGACCACCCACCCCCCCCCCCCCACCCCAACCCCCCACCCCCCCCCGCCCCCCCCCCCACTCCCCCCCCCCCCCCCCCCCCCACCCCCAACCCACCCCACCCCCCCCCCCCCCCCCCATCCCCCCACCCCCCCCCCCATTTTTGTATGTTTTATATTTTGTTTTTGTTTTTGGTTTGTTTGTTTTGTTTTTTTTTTTGTTTTTGTTGATTTTGTTGGTTTTTTTTTTTTTGTTGTTTTTTTTTTTTTTTGGTGTTTTTTTTTTGGTATGTTTTTTTTTATTTTTTTATTTTTTGATTTTTGTGGTTTTAGAGTTTGTCCCCCCCCCCCCCCGCCCGCCCACCTCCCCCCCCCCCTCGCCCCCCCCCCCCCCCCCCCCCCCCCCCACCCCCCCCCGCGCACCCCCCCCCCACGCCCCCCGCGCCCCTGCTCAGTCTCTCTCCCTCTCTATCCTTCTATCTATCAATATATATATATATATATATATATATATATATATATATATATATATATATATATATATATATATATATATCCTTTGTAAAACAGTGTAAACAACTTTAGTTCGTTAAAGCAAATGCATAAAAAAATCAACTTTACTTATATATGAAGTAATATAGTTTTTTCTGGTATCTAACCGACCCACAGCATTATGAGCCTAAGCTATGGTACCGTCTTACCTTACGTTGCAGAGGACCGTCATAACCTTTGCATCAATATTAGACATGAACTCTAAGTGGATTCCACCTAGTCGTTGCTAAAAAGCACTAAGGAATCATCTTAAAAGTATGACTCTTTATTTGTCCATGTCAGCTACATGGTTTATGGGGGCTTGAGTTAGTATGAACTCACGTCCCCATATCGGTGCTCAATACTACTCCCAAAATACTTAGCTCATATGTTTTGAAAACAACTTCTTATTTGGTTTGAGTAATTTGCTCAAACTTAGCTTTTAAAAGTTCTTTTGGAAAACATGGTTTCATCTTTACTAAAACTAGATAAAGGCTCTGTTGGAAGTCTAGCTTCCTTTCTCGCTTAAAATGTGATAAGATTTATACTCTTAGGAAATACTTTGTCCCCTTATAACTTTTGAAAAATGAACTCAATTCTTTACTCTTTGCTCAACTTGTAACTTTAACTGTTAGGGAATACTTAATTCCCTTATAACTTTTGAAAATTTTATTCAACTCACTTAGTTCCCTTATAACTTGAGAATATTATTCAACTCATTACTCTTTGCTCAACTTGTAGCTTGAGCCTTCAAACAAAGTTAAAATGTTTGTTTAAGACTCTTGAAAACTTTTATTTGACTTGCTTCTTAACTTTTAGACTTACTCTTAAATTCTGTACTTTGGATCTTAACTTTCCTTGATTAAGATTATGGATTCAAGGTTCATGATCTCATGGTTTATTGGATGATTCATTCACACGATGTTTTAGGATTTACCTTACAAAATGTATTGGCATCCATTCAAACAACATGTGGGTACATCATTATGAAATAGTAAAACCGATATGTGTAACGAATGGGGTCTCTAGGCATCCTTGGCTCTTTGAGAGGCGTGGAACGCTCGAGCCTGACAAACAGATGCTGTCCTGAGAGGCTCTAGCTGGCACGGCGCCCCAGGGCCTGTCAGACGGGAATTCTGACTTTTCTTTTCTATTTTTCATCTCTAAACCTTCTAAACTTTGATGGATTTTTCCCTAAACACTTATGATCACTAATAACTTCAATACCAAATAGATTAGACTTGAGAAACAACTCGGAAACACGAATCAAATCAATTAAAGGCATACTACAACTTAACGAACAAGAATTCAACCATTGTTCTTTAAGATTTTCAATGTTTATCATTCAATCTACTCAAAATTTGCTGAATTAAACAAGTTGTGTGGGTGAACTAACCCAACACAGAAATATGTCACATACCTTGATAGGGATCACCCCTGATAAATTCCACTCGAACATCTTGGCGTTCTTGATGAATTCTTGATCTTTTCTGCCTTCTCATTCTATTCACTTTTCTCCCAATCCCTAAGCGTGAATATCTTTTTTGAAACTGACTTAAGGCTTAGTTTAACCCCTAATAAACCTTTAAACGAATTAGGAAATAGTTGGGTCGAAAGACTACCTTACCCTTACTAAAATTCGGATTGAACTTTCCTATATTCAACAACCTAACTTTCGAAATACATAACTCCATCATAAAATATCAAAATCGGGCAAAACTTGGCGCCGTTAGAAAGATCGTTCCAAGGGTTTTCCAACCATATAAAGAACTTACTATAACTCATCCTGAGCTAGAAGTTATGGCCGTTTGAAAATGACTAAACTCACTTTTTAGACTTAGAAATTTTCCAGATTTTTTCTATTTTTTCCTAAAGTGATAAATTTTTAGTTTCTTAGCTTATTCTTGGATATTATGAGTTACTAGATGTTACAGTATGCAAAGATACAATCTAACTCTGAGATGTATGTAAAAATACAAATAACTATGTATATAAAATACATTTAACTTCTGCGGGAGTTTTCTTAATCGCAAACGCATTACTTACCGAGTTCCAGTATTGATACAACATTTTCCTCGTCCCTGCCAGTTTCTGCCTATACCTTGCCATTGTTATAGAACCTTAACTACTAAGTGAATTTACTAGTCTATGCTAAAAAGAACTAAAAGAATCATCTAAAAAATGTGACCCTTTTTTACCCATGGTGGCTACATGGTTTATGGGGTTTGAGTTATCTAAACTCTCCCCCATATTAGTGCTCAATACTACTCCTAAAAATATTATTATATCAACTCTTATGTTTTTAAAACATACTTACTTATGTGGTTTGAGATTAGTGCTCAAAACATAGCTCAAAGGCTATCTTGGAAATCTCAGTTTCCTTGCTTGCTTCATTTAGAAAGCTATTACTCTTTTCTGAAAACTATCCGAATGTCTCTTTGGAAATCTTAGTTTCCATTCTTATTTAAATGTGAAAACATTTTATACTTCTTTGGGAATACTTAGTCCCCCCTAACTTCTTTGAAGAAGAGACTTCACTTACTTCACTCTGACCTGAACTCACACTTAAGTCTTAAGACGAAGTCGAACCATTTGTAAAAGACTTATGAAACTGAAATAAACTTCTTCTCCTTCTGTTTACTCTTTACTCAACTTGATCTTTGAGTCTTAAAACAAAGTTAAAAGAATTTGCAAAAGACTTTTTGAAAAAGAGTCTAAGAACTTTCTAGACTTGACTCTTCACTTGCCTTGAATTTGAAGTTATTTATTCAAGGTCGTAATTCATTTTTATGGATGGTTCTATATGTTTATAAGTCATTTAGAGTAGTTAGAATCATTAAAAAGTGTTAAAACACTTTAGAGGGCTTAAACAGACTGAATTACAAAAACTGGGTGAAAAATGCTGATACGAGCGCGTCCGTGACGCGTTGCGCCAGCCTCACTTGACTGATGCTCCCTTTTGGTGAACTGGTGGTGCACCGCCCCAGCCTTCCTTGCGCTGTGGGGGTGCACCACGCCAGCCTTTCTCAGGTCAATTTTTGACGAATGTTTCCTCTTGTTTTCTGACCTTAAATCATTCTAATTCGATTCCGCTTCTCATATTCACTTTATATTTATGTAACCACATCATATACACAAGGTACTAACGCAATGAACTCAAGAAACAACACTTTCTACCTCAAGAAATTATCAATTTCAACTCATGTTCAAGAATGAATGCAATTCAAGAACAACCAACATGAACATTCAAATCTAATCGTTTTAGAATTAGATTACACTGAATCAATAATGCTTGGCACGTGGGTGAAAATATCCAATATTATGATAGACCCACATACCTTTTTTGGGATCACCCTCGATGAAATCCACAAGTTACTTCGACGATCTTGGCGAATCTTCAACGCCTTTCTCCTTTCTCCTCTTCTCTCAAAACCCTAACTTTATTGGTAAAAGTTTAAACTAATCTAGTTCAACTTAGATACCTAATTAGTTACCAAAAAAATAAGTAAATTAATAAGGTAAGGAAATTACCAAACCACCCCTTAAATATTCGGATTTGGACTTTCCTTGTTCCAACAACCCAACATCCAAAGGGCATAACTCACTCATACGAAATCGAAATCACACAAACTTGACGGCGTTTTGAAAGATGGTTCCAAGATATTCCCAACCATATTTGGAAGTACACCTAACTCATCTTGAGCTCGGAGTAATGACCATTTAAAGTTGAGCAAAACTCACTTTTTTTAACTTACTTAAAATTTCCAGTTTTTCTTATGCTTTGCAAAAATAAGTATTTCCAGATTTTAAACTCCTTTCTAGTTCTTTCTAGTTTCAAGATGTTACATGCTCATTCAGGTCAAATGAACTTTCCTAATAGTTGTCTTTATTGTCCAATCATGTGACTTGTCCAATTAATGATTCGCCACAGGCAAAGTCAATGTAAGATACTATGGATAGTTTAGATGATAACATGTGACTGATATGATCCACATAGATTAAGTCAATTTTAAAATGATGCATGATATTGAGTGTTAATGTTTTCATAAGTTGTTGTCAATCCTATAGTGTCTAATGCGTCAAGTTAGTATTTATAGTTGTTTTTTGTTGACATTTTCCATGAGTGGTGACTATTTGTCTTCACCTTTTCATTTGTCGTACCCCAAAAGTCCTAATTGACCTTAAAATGAGTATGTATGAATTATCTGAGAAATACATAATGGACAAGCTTATGATACTACGTGTGTGCATGTTGGCATCCTGAGCGTGTGTGTTTGATTCTGAATCTTAAAATTCTCTAGTTTCATTTATACTATATATTTCGGGGATCCTCTCTTCCTAGGTTGACACACACAAATAGAAGAGACCATTTTCATATAGTTTCCTTGAAATAATACATAGAATGTCTGAATAATAATTGAACTTAAATGTTGTCATGCGATAAACTGTCGATTTTACGATTCAAGTTCGTGTCAAGTGGAATTCTTGCTAGGTAGAAGAGTGAAATGGAGACCTCAAAAATAGGCCAATAATAAGAGACCTCATGAGGTCGCTATTTAAATTAATATCTTTTTTTTTTAAATGTAGGAGAGACCTCGTGAGGTCATGTAATGAATATTTTATTTTTTTTTTTTTTTACCTGACTTAGTTTTCAAAAATTTTAAATTTTAAATATCTAATTCTCATAAAAAATTTTAAACAGAGACCTCATGATGTCATCTAATTTGTTACTATTCAATTAAATTAAAATTATTATTTTTAATTTAACAAGTAGAGACCTCATGCGGTCTATACTTGTTAAATTAAAAAATAATAATTTATTTAATGAATAGTTAAAAAGTTAGAGAACCTCATGGGTTACTAGTGTTCTCTTAAACAAATACAAACCCTAGCCAAATTACATAACTCTCTTTCTTCCCCCTCTCTCTTTCGTCGACCGCCTCTCACTCTCTTTTCTCCGTCGACCGCATCGACCCTCTCTCTTTCTCGTCGACCCTCTCTCTGTATCGTCTCTCCTTCTCGTCGACCCGCTCTCTCTGTATCGAACCCTCTCTCTGTAAATCGTCCCTCTCTCTCTCTCATCGACCGCTCTCCGCCGGCTAAGCCTCTCTCCGCGCCAGCAGTCTACTCAGCATGTGGAGGTCGCGCCGCCTCCATCTCCCCATTTGCAGTCGCCTCAACACAGCGTTCCCCTTTGACGCCAGGGAAATTTATTTATTTTTTCGGTTATGAAACTAAATGTGTTGATTCTTGGATGATGTGTTTGAGGTTCATTTGTTGTATTATTATATAGTTATATCTCATTGTATGATTATCACTTTGCACATACTACTGATGTTGTTATGATTTATCATAAATGTGGATTTTTACTACTCTTTACCATCTCTTTTTTCATCAAACACAACATATTGGGAACTTGTGAGTTAAAATTGTTTTTTTTTTTTCAATATTGCTCCAGGATTTCTTTGTTAAAGAATAGTCATATTTTGATCCAGTGCTCTTTCATTAAGATGATGTTCTATGTTTCTTTTGCAATTCCTCTTTCCAATTTGTCTATTTATTGTTCATTAGTCACCTATTATCGTTAAACAGAAAATATTATTTATAAATAGAGACACATACAATCACAACACAAGGAGGTGCAGTGAACTTAAAATCATAAACTAATCAGTGAATATGCTGAAAACTGAAAAGACAAATAAACGACTAAAACTACATGGGCGATAGATTTGTTAATATATTGATCTCATTGTGCAAGAGAAAAGAAAAATAATTATTTAATATATAAATGAATACTCTCAAATTAAAAATGAGGAGACAAAAGTAATATTTTTATTACAGACTAGAAACAAAGTTAAATAATATATTATCATGTAAGAAGATGGCAAACTTGTCCAATTCAATCAACTGCAGACCGTGACTATTTACTATGTGATGTATTGGGCTAATTTTGTGTTCTTTATCCAAAGTTATTAGGTCTGGGAATCCTCAAAGATTTTAATTTTATTTTGTAGTTAAAAAAACTAAACTAATTAACTTAGAAATTTGTTAATTTATTTGGTAATTTAACTTGTTACAATAGTATACTACCTTAATTTAAAAATAAACTAGTTGAATTAGAAAGTTCTTAAGTTGGTTAATAAGTTCATTGGTTTTACTATAGTGTTGGAATTAAGTAAAACTAAACTAATTAGACTTAAAATTTTGTTTAAGTTTGGTTTATAAGTTAAAGTGTGAGTCTATAGTGATTATGAATTATCTAAAACTAATTAATTAATTTAAAATTTGGTTAATTTAGTTAATAAGTTTAAACTTGTTACTATAAGTATTAGAATTTAGTTAAACTATACTAATTACAGACTTTCGAAATTTGTTAGTTTGGTTCATACGTTAAATTTGTAACTAATTGTGTAGTATTAAGGTAAAACTAAACTAATTAAACTTGGACATTTGTTTAATTCTTTTGTAAGTTAAACTTGTAAATTTGTTTTACACGTACCAACTCTACTACATAAGTGTAGTGCTTGACAATTAATTTAATGTTCTATGTAGGATGGATCGTATTGGATGTTATATATACTAATTTTTGGTCCGAATGGGGCTAAGACCTGAATTTGTATAAGGTGTCATTGGTTTGATTCTTAACTTGCTTCAGGAGGGAGTCCCCCCTGTTTCGTGTGTCACTTTCCTTCCTCGACCACCCCCTCCGCACCTCAACTCACCTACTCCTCATATCCAATGTATGTTCAACAAGAAATATGACCCCTTATAACTGTAGTGATGAAGAACGTGGGAATGATTATGTTGGGCCAACCCACTACCACATTAGGAGTTTAGACTTGTGATATTTAACTAAACTTAGGATCAGTTTTGTTCACTTTATAATTTTTGATGGAATTATTTGTTTTGTGAATACTGGAACGTTGGAATGTATTATATAACTTATGGTATATCACACGGTTTTTTTGTTAATATAACTTGTGATTTTTGAAGTGAGTTGCAATTGGAGTTTGAATAAGAAATATTTAGTAAATTATTCTTCAATTCAATGAGTTTTTTTTAATCTCTTTGAGTTGGATTTGGGTACTGATAAAATGATAGGTGATGCGAAGCCGCAGAAATATATTTTTCTGCCAGTTTTTTTTCCATAAAAAGAGATCTCATGAGGTCTCTTTTTTGCATTCATTTCCAGATTTTTCATATAAGACCCTCACGAGGTCTCTTTTTTCATTAATTTTGCCCAGATATTTCATAATAGAGACTCATGAGGTCCTCTATTTAAACATTTTTCTATTTTATAAATGCAGAAAAGAGACCTCATGAGTCTCTCGTTTGTTTAATTTTTTCAGCTTATTTCATAATAGAGACCTCGCAGGTCTCTAATTAATATTTATATTTTATAAATTCAAAAAGAGACTTCACATGAGGTCTCTTTTCTGTCATTATAATTTTCCGTAAATTTCATTAAGGGAGACCTCACGAGGTCTCCCTAAAACTAATGCAGAAAAGAGACCTGGATGAGGTCTCTCCTTTACAATAAGACTAAAATTAAATTAAATAATTCTAGCCGACCTAATGAGGTCCTCTTTATTAAATATAAACTTTAAATAATATAATAAAATTTTGACCTCATGAGTCTCTAATAGAAAAATATAAAATTAATTAATATACAATAGTGACCTCATGAGGTTTCTTTTTTTTTATAAACAGATATTTGTTGGTGACCCCATCGTGAGGTCTCCGTTTGGCACCTCTGAGTGTGTCTATAAAAGTGACCTGCATTTTACTGACCTAAGACAGTTGAGTCTCTTTTTCGTCTCTTTTTTTCCCGAAAGAGACCCCCTCGTGGGTCTCTTTTCTAGGTCTCTTTTTGGCCTTTTTTTAGTAGTGGTATGACATTGAAGTTTTAACTCCTTCAGAATAAATAGTTTAAGTTTTTTGTAATTTCATAAGTTTGTATGTTACCTACTTGTAAGTTTCTAAACTTAAATTACTGTGTTTTCAGAGAGAAAAATAAGGCATTTATGGTGTTTAAGCCTTGAAAAGTAGGTTTTCATAAGTTACAACTGATCGAGTAGGAAAAAGAAAAACAGTACAAAGCTGAAAGTGATCAAATAGTTTGTTGCCATAAAGTGATTATGATGTCTTCGCATGTTCACACGCGGCTCCACATCAGTAATTTACTAAATTGCAACTAGAGGAAGAATGGTTGTAGAAAAACGTTGGTGTGTGGTAACCAGAAGCGCTACAATTCTTAATATAGGAATACATCTCACCTACATTTCAAATTAAGTCAGAGGCGACAATTTCACCACACTACTTGATATGGGAAATCATTTGTGACTGAAACGGCAAATGCAGTGACACAATGTGTGTGTGAGACCTAATTGTAATGACCCAATCAGTTATTTTTGGAAATTTTTGTAAAGTTTTTATTTTACCTCTCTCGATATTGGCCCTGAATTAAATTCTCGTTTGTGTTTCGATAATTCCATTTTATACATAACATCAAGTATAGTCAGTTTTATAATATGATTTGTATATATAAGATTCTGAACAAATCCTGATGATCCTTTAGAGGTTTTGAGAGTTGGCTAATTTTTCTGGTTCATGAGTTATATAATCTTCGTGTTTGTGATAGGCCTTATGATTAAGCGAACTTCACTTAAGCCAAAGCATGATCTGTAAAGCAGAAGGCGAACTTTAGCGTGATTAGCTTAAGTGAGCCAAAGGTTGCTTTAGCAGTGATCACTTAAATAGATGTTGGTTTACAAAAGTGAGATCCCCCACTTCAAGTGGGTTCGCTTAAGGGAATCCTTGAGACATCTAAGAGGGATTTTGACCTGCCATTTCATGATTCAACCCCAATTTTCTATTTTTTAGCTTTGTAAAATCCTTGTAGGCGAATTAAGAAATTATTTCTTGGGCTAAGACATTTGGGTAAGCCTTTGTGACACTAAAACTGCAATTTCTTTAATCATTTATGGATTTTAACATCAAATATTGGTGTAACACCTAGAAAATTTATTAGTTAAAGCCTGAACCTTTCTTTATTTACATATAAGTTTGTATCAAATTATTTTTATGTTGATCATAGGACTAAAGGTCAATTTTTAGTGCGGGAATGGTTTTGGATATGAATAAAAGTCACAAGAACCCCCTAGCATAGAGTTGACTTGAAAGCTTCCTTATCAATTAAGTTTTGACATGAGATTCTACTTAATTTAACTTTAAACAACCATATCTCTCAGAATGAAATGAATTAAGTGACCTATGACCTATTCAATTGAATTCCTATGAGTCCCCATTACAAAGCCACCTAGTTTGCCTCATTTTGAGTTCGAAGTAAAAAGTTATGACTATTTTATTGGAGAATGTCACATCACAGTTTCCTGAGACAATTTCTACTAATTGCTTCTACGGATTGTAGAAATTTCAAAGACCCGTGCTATCAACTCATAAAAAACTTTAGAGAATACAAATATCGGGGTCCAATTCCTATGGAACCATTTTACGATCTGTAGAACTTCTACCGGCCGTAGTTTGGATCAGTCTAATGAGTTTTTTGAGCCTAAAGTATAACACCCCAGAATTGTTTTTGCACCAAGACTCGAACCGTTCTTCATAGTGAGTGAGATTTTTTCAAGGAATTTAATTTTTTTGAGTGTTTAGATCACTAAATTTATCATCTTAAGTTCCAATAAGAACCAAAGACAAATGAATTCAAGTCATTCTTAAGTTTTCTTATATTTTGGGTAAACTTCAAATGGCCATAACTTTTAGTACAGAATGAGTTAGAAGACTCATAATAAATTGAATCAAATCCCTTCGAGTCCTCTTTCCAACGCCACCAAGTTTGCTCAATTCCAAGCTCTGAGTAAAAAGTTATGACAGATTTACTAACGTCGCACAAACATGGCAACAGTTCCGCGATGCAGAGTCAACACGGACCTCACTGCCTGTTGGAAAATAATTCCAACTCCCAGCTCATTTTATTTATATTTAGGGTTATTTTAGACCTAAAAAACTTTAGAAGGTCATCTAAATTTCCCTAAACGTGTAGAATATCAGTTTTCACAAATCATACCCTTTTATTCACTTCAAAGATTCTATGCTAAAAAAATTCAATTAAAGCTAAGGCGATGGTTATTTTTTCCAGAAGATGATTCTTTCATGTATATAAGTTTCAATAGTGTTAGGTTTGTTCACCGACACACCAATCATGTTAATTTCAGCGTTAAATTCGTTCTAGAAAGTTGCAACTTTGATGTTCTTGGTATGTATTCATGATATTCTTTCGTTCTTGAATTGGGTTGAGATTGAGGAGTTCTTAAGGTCATCGTGTTAGAGTTAGATTTTTGTGTTCTGGTGCTGGGTATCTAAATCTAAAGAGAGATTGAGAAGAAGAATTGAAGTTAGGTGAGTCGGGGTTAGAAAACAAAGAAGAAATTCCGTTGGTCGAAATTTGGAACCTACTTCGTGTTGTGCAGTCACTTCCCATATTGGGGAAATTCTGTTCTGCGATGCAGAGCTGACACGAGGTGTTCTGCTTCAGAAGACATTTTCAAAACCAAATTTTAAAAGTCTCCCCGCATCGCGGACCTACTCTAAAATATTGATTTTCAGTCTTTTCTTATGTTTAGCTATCTAAAATCATTCCTAAACATCCTGAGATCTTTCCTATAACAAATCACAACCTTTAATTCATAAATCACATTCAAGGTAGTTTTGAGAGTCTAGTATTGAGAGTTCTTTTGATCATTTTTCAAAAATTCCCTTTTAGTCTTTTTGTGGAGTCTCCTATAATTTTAAATAGCTTGTTTCAAGACTCGAGCAAGTGATTATGAGAGTGAGAAAAATGTAGTCATGAGTCTACCTTGTCATCATGAGATCTTTCATATCATGAACCATAACTATTGAATTCATAATTCACAATCAATAGAGATTTAAGAGTAGAGTTATAGAAAGTCTTTGAGTTAAATTGTGAATTTTTTCGGATCAACTATTGATTCGACTAAATTTTAAGGAAGTAAGAGAGAGAATGAGAAGAGTCGTATTCAAGAATTCTTTATTGATATTTTGACCCTTGAGTCGAGTCGTTCATTCCCAGAACTTTCGCATGAACTCCATTAGTCGAGTACCTTTGAGAGGAGTAGTATCTTCAAGTTCTAAGCTTGGAGTATTGAGTTTGATCAGTGGTCATTGAAAACATTGCATTGAGTCGTTTATGTTCATAATTCGGCATGAACAATATTTTAAGAAGTCTTTTACAAATGTTTAAACTTTGTTTTAAGACTTAAGTTTTGAGTTAGTAAAAAGTAAAGTTGAAGTTCTTTTCTTCAAAGTAGTATATGAGTACTACATAATTCCAAAGAGATTTAGAATGTTTGCACAATTAAATAAGAATGGAAATTGAGATTTTCAAAGAGCATGCGGGCTAGTTAAAAAAAAAAAAAAAAAAAAAAAAAAAAAAAAAAAACAAAACAAAAAAAAAAAAAAACAAAAAAAATATCAGAAAAGAGTAACCGCTTTCTAAGTGAAGCATGAGAGAAAACTGAGATTTCTAAGATAGCCTTGGAGCTAAGTATTTGAGCACTTATCTCAAATCACAGAAGAAGTTTTTAAAACATATGAGCTAATTAAGTATATTTTTTTGGAGTAGTATTGAGCACCATATGAGATTCGAGTTCATATTAACTCAAGTCTCCATAAACCATGTAGCCATCGTGGATAGAAATGAGTCATAATTTTTAGATGAACTCTTTTCACAATAGACTAGTGTATCCACTTAGTAGTTCAGGTCCTATACTCTGGCAAGGTGTAGGATGACCGGGCAGCATGTGCCTAATAATTTTGTACCATCACTATAGTTATTAAATCATGGTTGTCCGTTAGAGAAACTCCTAAAATAGTAGTTGAATGGTTCCTCAAGGGGTTTTTCTTAGTGTGAATGGGGGTATGTGACTTCATTCATGCATTGCAACGGTAGACTTTGAGAGGGATCATGGTATATTTTTTTTATGATATTATGATTATGCATTGCCATCATATTTCAAATAGTTATCTTTTTTTTTTTTTTTTTTTTTTATGTTGCACTTGTTTTAAACTACTTTATATTAAAATAAATTCAATTAAGTATCAGGAGTTGAGTACCTTAAATTTAGTATCTTGAGTTGATATGTGCTTCATTGAGTCAAATATCATATCTTTCAAGTTGAGTATCTTATCCTTGAGTACTTTTTAGTTGAGTAAATTGAGTAGTTTTGAGTATCTTTGATTGAGTAAGTTTGAAAAGACGTAAGTATATTTTTATTTTTATCAAGTTCAAGCTTATGTTATGTTTTAGAATTCCCCTTACATTCTTGTACATTCCACGTATCGAGTCATTAGACTTGCATCTTCTCATGATGCAGATATATGTATTCACGATCTTCAATAGGAGCTTTGTTGATACATCCAAGAGTTCGAGTTAGCTATGGTGAGTCTCCTTGCTTCTAGAGGATTTCAGTTACTTTTGAATTTAGTTAGGATGTCGTGGGTCTTGTCTCGACTTCCATCTATATCAGTTAAATGCTTCATAGATAGTCAGTATAATTGAGAAGTCTGTATAATTTATTTTATTGAATGTTTTAAAGACTAAAGTTGTCTTATTGTGACGAGTTGTATAAATTTTATTATATAGAGTTTTCTTTGGACCTAAAATTTGTATTTAGTTTATGAACTTTTATTTTAGTTTTCTGCTTTTTCATGCTGAAGTTAGTCTTCCGCTTGTAGTGATAGGATGAAGGTTTTCTTGGGGACCAACAATGGTTCTTGAGTGCCTGCCAGCCACGCCCAGGGTGTAGGCTTGAGTCGTGACATAAAAGTTTTGTATAAATTCTACATATTGCCTCTACGGTTCGTAAAAGCGTCTACAGGTTCTAGATTGGAACCGTAGAATGAAATTTGCACCTTAAAATTTAGTTGAATTCCAAAAATTGGATCTATGACCTGTAGATCACACCACAAATCGTAGATGGCCCCATGAATGGGTTTTGTCACCTTTTTAAGAAGAGTATCCATTCGAAGTCTAAAACCTCGCCTTTTACTCTAAGTTAAGGTTTAAACTATTGTTACATGATCTTTTACGTTCACTAACGCTCCAAGTTATTAGAGGAAGGTTCCAAGAGGATAAAAGCTAGGGTTCGAGCGTTCTTCGAGTTTTCACCGATATTACCAAATAATGTGTTCTTATAGTTATGTGAGGGTATCATAGTGTTGGATTGAATTCATCTTCACGCCCTACATCTACTTTCTATTTGTAAAGATTAATCTAGGGTTGCATCTGTAGTTTTTATAATTCTTGATATGAGTTTCATTGTTGAGTTTTGAATTCTATTCTTTTTTTTTTGAGTTGCTAAATCTTGCATTGAGATTTTTGAGTTGATTGTTCATTTCTATTGTTTAGCATGAACCCTATTACCGAGTTATTATTGATTTATTATCGAGTTAGTATTGATAATCCTTTAACATGACTTTTTTTTGGTATGAAATTGATTTTTAAGAAAGTAAAAACGATTTTTAAGTAGTGTTTAAAGAATGATTATAGTAAGAGTATAGGGGAACTAAGAATTTACAAGTGTATTTATTTTTACATCAGGAAAAGCGAACTTTTGATCTGGTAACGAGTTAATGAATTTAGAGATATTCTATAGCAATACTGTCTTTTAAAAGAATTTTTTGAGCAATTATCACTAATTGAGAAAGACTATATATTACATATTTGAGAATGAACATATATTTATTGGGAATACTATTGTACACTGGTATGAGGATGATTTTAGAAAATTTACATTCTCATAAATGATGAATCCGGTATGGGTAATGAATTATACTTTTTAGATGACTCCTAATATTATTTCAAATAGAGCTTTAGTGGATCCACTTAGTTGAGAAGTTCTATATCCCGACAATATAGAGGACAAATTTTGTAGGTTGGGAAAGACGTTGTATCCTCGCATTTCTCATATACTGATAGTTGTTGGTTAGAAAATTTCCTAAATAGAGTTAAAACTGTATTTTATCATATAACTTAATATGTTGAGTTCAATGATGAGTAAGTATTTGTAAAGTTCAAATGATTTCACTCATTTATTTATTTAAATTTAAATTAGTATATATTTTTATATCTATTACAGCCCTTTCATTTACTCATTTAGCTTCGGCAATATTACGTACTTGTACAATCAATGTGTTGATTCCATTCAACCTGCATCTATTTATGATTCAAATATAGGTTTTCAAATCATCAACAGACACATTGTTGAGATCAGTTTGCACTCCTTGTTAGCTTTTGGTGAGCCTCTTTGCATTCTAGAGGACTCAATTTCTATTTTTTAGTTAGTTGCTTGACTTATTATGGGTCTTGTCCTGATATCCATATTAAACAATATAGTGTCAATTTAATTACTGAACGTCTTTGTAAGCGTGAGAGTCTTTCCATTATATAGAGAAAACAAAGATTGCACATCACTAATGATTCGCTATTCCCATCCCTGAAGATCATCTATTCTATCTCTACAAATCTGTATTCAATCCCTCTAAATCGGCCTTGCTATCCTTCTAACTCTGCAATTCTATCACAATATTTAATTCTTTTGATCGATAACAAATGTATATGATCATGCTAATTTATATCACTATATAATTACATTAATATATTCAATCATTTAGTTGTCCATCATGCTAACATAGAGACTTCATAGATAGTTAGTTTTGAGTATGTTTAGTATTCCTTTGTTAAACTGTTTTCTTAGGTATTATTGTTATCAGAATATTTTGAGACAGTAAAGTAATTTGAGATTAAATAGTTTAATTGCGTTTTAAAGCTTAATTTCTCTTGAATTAGTCATTAGATAAGTAGCAAGTTAGGCGAAGAGTTCGCTTGTGGATCATCATGGTTCTCGAGTGCCGACCACGTTCAGGGTGTAGGCTTGGGTGACAATTGTGATTTTTATTGGAAAATGACAAGGTTTTCAAAGAACTTGACTTCTAAGCTAAAATGATGATTGTGCACTGATTTACACTCCTTTTTCAAAATGATTTTCACCAATGAGTTCTAAATGTTTTGGAAAACATATTCAAGAATCGAGTTGTTCAGTTGATTTGACCCATTTCTCAAAGTGAATGATTTGGGTGGTATTATTACTTCGGGAATCTTATTTTTATTATTTGATTGAATAAGATTGTGTGTCTTTGCACATTACTCAGAAAGGGAAAGATCAAGTCTTACATTAACTTTTGATTGAATTCAGCCAACTGATTTCTGAACCGTTTAAAACTAGTGAAATCCTTTATTTCCCTTCACTGTGTGTGTTAGGGAGTAATGGAAATGGCGTGATGTGTTCAATTATTTCACTTGATATCTTAATGAATAAAAGTGGTGAAAGAGACAATGTGTTGATCATAATATTTTGTGAATTGCCTTAGTGTAGACGCTAAATATGTTGATTAATGAAGTGCTTTGATAGGATTATTGTGGACTTGAATTGTTTGAGTTATTGTCTCTTTCTATTGGTATGAAATTTCTTATTTGCATTAATTTTTTTTATACTATGATAAGACACGTGGTGATCATGCCGATGAGTAATGGTTTCGTTAAGAGATATGATATAAAGCCGTTGGGAAATGGTTTCAACTAGTGATATGATATAAAGCCCTAGGGAGCAAGTTCCAGCTACTGATATTTTACTTAAAAGAGATGGTTCCGACAAATTATATGATAAAAACGAAGTGAAATGGTTCCATCTAGTGATATAATATAAATGCGAGAAAAAAATGGTTTCGGCTATTAAAAATGTGCAGAAAAGAAAAGGTTTCAGCAAGGGTTTGATCTAATGGATACTTGTAATAGATCTACCTGATACTTGAGAATTACTTACTTGGTACGTGTGATTGGAATACTTGAAACTTAATGGTTGTTGAACTACGATTGTTGACTATGATTGTTAAGCCTTGGGAATTATGTATTATAAAATTGATAGGTTGGACTGATTTATGCCGTTTGTAGTTTGAGGAGTTTTGGTTTGGATGAAAGGAGTATCAGTATTCTAGAATAAATTTGCTTTATTTAGTAGTTGTTTGCCGAGTACAGTGTTGTTTAGTAATCACTCATTGCTTCTAAATTTATGTAGGTTCCAAGCCTAGTTTGTGTAATTGCTCTTTCACCATCCTCCGTGTCTCAACAAGGATTTTTAAAGATAGCTGCTTGTCATCCCGGCGGACCCTCTTCTTCCTTTATGTTTATGTTTTGTTCTATATGTAAAATAAAGACTTTTGAAACATGTAATTATCTTTAAGTTTTGTTTTAATACATTAGCGAATTGGAAACGTTATAACAAGGTTTTGGGTTAAATGTGAATGACTAGGTTTTTTGCTCCTGTACTTGTCATGTCGTTCTTTTCGCATTTCCTAGCATTTTTTTGGGTTTGAGGCTGACTTGTTATAGTGAGATTATTTTACTTAAAAGATATTCAGACTTAACTAATTAAGAGTCGCACGTACTTTTTAAATAAAAATCAAGAAAACTAATTTTCAAAAGATAAAAACAGTAAATCATTTGAATATATTTAAGGGGTTAAAGGTTCTTAATAATATTCTAGAAAGGTTATAAAAGCACCCATCATATCCACTAATGTGATTATTCGATAATTAACTTATTTTGGTAAAAGTTAATTAACTTAACTTTAATTGAAAAAATAAAACTATTTTTTATAGTTTCGTTTTAAAAGGGGGGAAAAGAGAAATATTGATCTACTAAGTGAGATACTTCTCAAAATTGTTCTTTAAGTCCTTTTGAAAGATTATCGATTTAGTTAAATGTGTTAAATGAAATGAGCGTATTCGGGGATTTGAATTTTTCAACCCTAAGAGTAATGACAAATACTAACAAGCACAACAAAGTGAAGAGGGAAAGAGAGTTGGGCCCAGATATTATTACTGTCCGCGAGGACCAGTATTTGGGCCTTAGGCCCAATCGAGTTAAAATGATTATTTTCTTTGGGCATTAGGCCCGATTTTTCACCTGTCCTAAAATTCTAACAAAATTATAATAATAAAATATGACAAGGGCTTCAACCTAAAATAACGAAATACAAATTTTAAAAAATAAAGAGTGGGCTTTTGGCCCAATCTTTTTAACTCCGACTCGCAGCATTTTATTGCGTATACTTAATGTATACAATTTCCGCGACTTGTACACCTTTTTCCAGAATTTACTCTTCAATTTTTAAGGGTAGGCAGACTCGAATAAAAGAATTGGAGCTCCGTGGCCCATTTCAAAGATGCAAGGAAGAATATATGGAGTCCAATGGATTCAATAGAGGGAGTTCATACAAGGAAATATGATAAGGATTCAGATAAAGAATAATATATTTACCTACTTTGTAATTGACGAACTCTAACATAAGAATAAAAACTACTATTTCAAAGTTTGCACAACCAAAATCTAAGCACATTAAAAAGATTTCTTTTAACATAGGAACATAATCAAAAGAAATGAAATTGACAAGTATTGAAACCGTGAGTATATTTATACAAATCGATGATAACCCTGAGGACTAACATTCACAAATTGGTCAGTTAAATATGTTTGACATAAAACAAATACATGACAAAGAAAACTCTACATAAACTGATCACAATTCAAATATAGTAGTTTAAAATGAACAAAACCAACTAATCCCCCGAAATTTGCCACAGTGACAAAATACTTGGTAAACTCAAGATACCCATAGAACTTGGCAAAATATTTCAATACTAATTAGAAAAAAATAGATAAACAAGATAAATGGCAAGATGATAACTTCATTATTTTTGAATGATGGCTTAACATTTCTCCAAAAAAGAAACAAAAATCACTCCAATGACAAGTTCAAACATAACCGGACACATTCAAAACAAAGCTTACCGACTCAACAATATCTTAAATTCCTATCATAAGATAGAGTGATACAATAGCAACAAAGAACTTCAAGTCAAGCATTTTGATTTTACTCGGTGCACACTTAAACAAACTTTAAACTACATTCTGAATTTAACACTAAACTTTAAGCATTTCTGTGGGCTGGTTTTTTCAAGGAAAAACATGGGCTGCTAATAAGAGTGAGCTTGGGTTAGGAATTGAATTGTTGAATTGGGTCTTTTGAGTATTCTTGTGAATTTGGATGTATTGAAAATACAACAAAGAATATGGTCAATTTGATTTAAGAAAAGGAAAAATCACCCATGTACATCTTTAATTGACAATATTACGGGTTTTAAATCTACTCTTAAAAAAATTCTTGTTTATAATAGTTTAATTATGGGTTATAACATATCATTATGTATTTACAAATAAATTAAATTTTACTTTATTAAATATTTAGTCTTTTTATAATTTTATATTATTAAATTATTTAAATAAAGAATACACCATAATTATCTCTTACACAATTATACAATTTTACATTGATTATTGTTCCTTTTTGGAATTAATTAAATATGTAATCCTTTAATAAATATATATTATTAGTAAATTATTTAAATAAAAATACACCATAATTATCTCTTACACAATTATAAGGATTTACATTGATTATTATTCCTTTTTTCTAAAGTTACCCATGTTACCAATTCATCTTTCCTCTCTTTCAACCATATTTCGTTGAAACCGTTTTCAACATCTAAGTATGGATTAGGAGAAAATTTTCTCATACAAGAATGGGAGATTCACAATTCCAAGAATCAAAATTTTAAAATTTTCTACAAAACATGTGAAAAAATCTTAGCATACTCTTCAAAAGATCCCTAGATTAGTAGAAACGACTTCTACTGTTGAAATACATGTTCCAATTAAAGTCAAGCATATGATGAATGTGCCTCAACAAGAATCATATATTTTTATCTTTTAGTGATTTTATCAGAAAAATTAACTTAGTTGATTTCTTAAAATTATTTTTCTTTCAATTTTATTAGTGATTTTGGTTCATACACATGTTTATTTGTTGAATACATCAACAATGGAGTTTTCAATATGAGTTTCATTGATAGAAAAGTAATTTTTTTTTTGGTTAAAAATCTTATATTATGCATTTTGTTGGTATGAAACTTGTATTGGTGTGAAACTTGTAAGAAATATGAATAATAGTGATATGAAACTTACTCAAATTTTGCTGCCGAAAAAAAAATCTAAAAAATCAACAAATGTAGATGTGGGTCGGTCATCAAAATACTCCAAAAGAAGAGCAACAATGAACAATAATTCAAAAATTCCAAAGTGAAAAATGGGGAAAAAAGTTGTGTGGGTAAAATTTTTATGCAAATTATTTTGTCAATTATTCTATTTTCTGTCATTTATTTATTACTTTCCTAATGAAGTGCAACAATGTGTATAAAATCTATATGAAATTTGTATTATATAATTCATCTTATGTTTTAAATTGATATCCAATCATCTGAATGAGTGTATGTTTGACATGTAATTGACACGATTTCTTGCATTAATATTTATATGCATTGGCATAAAGTTGATATATAAGTTTGGTGTGTATTTTATAATATTTGTTTAAATTTTGGAGTCTTAATGAAATTGATGAAATGTTACACTGATTAGTAGGAATTAATTTTTTTGTAAAAACTTGAATTACATCTTGTTTTATAGTTATTCAAGTTGGACACCTTATGGATACCAACTTAATACTAATTGTAAATTACATTGTCTTAACAAGCGTGAACTAAGTATTTTGAAGATGTATGAAGTTGATATACAATCAATATAAATACTATAAGAAACGAATTTGGTAATTTAAACAACGATCATTAAATTTCACACCAACATCAACTACATCTTGTTTTATTTTGGTTTAGAGTAGGACACAAATACCAAATTAATACTCAATTAACTTACATTAAATAATATCAATCGCTATTACGTTGCATACAAAATGGATACCATAATTGCTTAATATAATGTTCACTAATATGAACAATACCTTATATCTTAAATTGCATCAATTTTATTTCATTAGTATGCAATGGTATGATTACTGAATGAATCTTGTATAAAACATGAACAATGTATTAAACATTAAGTTGAAATGTATTTGATATCAGTTATGTATATATTTAATATGCATTTCAACAAATATTATTGAAAAATAATGAATACATTGTACGAATCAAAACAAAACATGAGTCTAAAATACAAAATAAAATAAAAAATTTGTATCGTTTTAAAAAATAAACTATTTTTTTTGGAGCTTAAGATCCCTTTTTTTTTGTTAGCTCTGATATAGTTTTTCCAGCCTCCTTGTTGTGCTTTAGCTCTGATATAGTTTTTCCAGCCTCCTTGTTGTGCTTATGAATCCATGTTTGAACTGTTATCCTCATAAATTCAAGACGTGAAATCACTGACAACCTCCTTGCTAACCCGTTAACATTATACAAAGGAATAATAAATATGTTGTATTTATATTTACTTTTCATATCAAGATACTAAAATTTTCATCCATAACTTTATTTTTCTCATACAAATTTATATACATTAATCATTACTTAATCATACCAATATCATTCCAAACAGTCTACCAGAATTCATACCATAAAACACATTTCATGAAAAAAAAATTTGTTGTACATAATACAAAGGAATAATAAATATGTTGTATTTATATTCAAATGCCATAAAAAACCTAATACAAATTTCATCCACAACTTCATTCTTATCACTCAAGTTTATTGACACTCGTCACTACTTATTCATATCAATATCATTCTAAACAGTCTACCAAAATTTATACCGTAGAACACATTTCATACATTTATTTTTTACACATTTCATAAATTTATAACAATTACATCATCACTATTTCATACAGTCCACTAAAAAGTATAATCAAATTATTCAAATACAAATACAGAATCACCACATTCATTGTGTTTACAGTATACAAGTTATAAAAATTAGTTTACAAAAAACTCATAACATCAATTATACAATTTTCACAGAAATTATTTTATAATATAAAACAAACAAAGGTTCATATAAAAAAAATCACAATTTAAATCTATTATACGCAATCAAATTTAGAAAATCATTTTCAGTTTTATTGTTTTTAAACTTTTTTTTTACTGAAGTTGGAATAAGAATACAAATAATAAATCACAATAAATACTAACAAGAAGGATCCCATTTATCAACATATTTTATTAATATCGCTAAGAATCCGTCCATGATCATAAAATAAAGATTTTTGAACAAAAAGTATTTTGGAATTAGTCATAAATGACGACAATCACAAAAAAATTGAGGGAGTGAGAATCGTTTGAATAAGAAAAAACAGAAAATATGATTTTCAAATTACTATTAACTGAATGAGTATAAAAATGAAAACAAATTGACCAAAAATGTGCGTATTGAGAGCCTTGTGTCACGGACCTAAAGATTCTGACAAGACTCCGTGCGGCACTTGACGGTTTGCTCACGATTCTTTCACGATCTCGCAAACTCAAGTCAGCCTAACACAATTTGGATCGCTAAGAAAATAAGAAGGAAGACTAATGGCAGATTTGGAAGAAAGAACTTGATAAAATTGCGGATGTCTTCCAAAGATAATGGCCTATCTATTTATAACTACTCTAAGACTAAGAGTAATAAATGTACACCTATAACAAGTCCCTAAGTTCATGCACCCAAGGCTATGACTAATTCTAAGAAATGTCTATACTTATTCAAAAGGGATCCTAGATTCTCTAGTCTGCCCAAGACTCTAGAAGCACTTCTAGAATCCTCCCCAAGCCTCGCCAATGCCCAAGGCTGCTGACCTCCGCTGCTGCACACCTGATCTGCACCTGCCCCTTAGTCTGATGGGACCTTTGGGCTGCCTGTTGCGCCAGTCCGCCTCTGGCATGTGGCCTGTCTGCCCCCTTGCATGCGCTGCAAGCTGCATGGGCAGGTGGCGTTCTGCCTGATTAGATGGCGGGACGTCACACTTGTCTCTCTATTATCAAGGGTTTTCTCTTTAATACTCCCTCTGTCCCTAATTACTTGTCCACTTTTGAATTGACAAACCTATTAAGATGACAATAATTGATATGGTTACTTTATTATTTTTTTGTACTTTCTTAATTTGTGAAAATGGACAAGTAATTACGGAAAATAGAAAAAGAAAAACTGCACAAGTAATTAGGGACAGAGAGAGTATAACTGTAGGACATTTTTATGAAGAAGCAACTATTTTCAACCATGACTAAAAAGAAATGGAGTAAAAATTATTGGGTACTATGATGACCAAGGGACCACTAGAGCTATAGCAGCCAAGGGACTTGGATAGTGATCCTAGATAGTCCTTTTCTAGGTAATCCTATGTAAGTGAAATATTTTTTTCTGCCAAGGCAAGTCGATCTCAGCTTTACTCGACTAGATAGACCCAATTTTAAACTCAATAAAGTTGAAGTTCTTTCTTACCCTCTCACATAAAGAGATAGACATTATATATATGGATCCCAATATGATTAATATTTATCATACTTTTAGCGCCCCTTTTCGAGAGATACTACAACTGTACAAGAAACCTAATTTAATACTTGCGATATTTACGAGAAATTAAATAAGGTATACTGATTTCTAATCTATAAGTTTCATAACACATAATTTAGTTAAGGATATGCATCTGACCCATTTTTAAAGATTTAATTCAGGTCAAAATTTATATGGAACAATTTTTAACTAATGATGAAAAAGCCTCTCAAAATATGATAAACAAAACCGACAAACTTTTTGTCCATATATTATTTTCACACTTAAGGACAAAATAACAATAATATTACAAAATTCCGAGCACCGCAATCAGCCAGTTCATGCTTCACACAAACTTAGAACACATAAAGCAAATTATTATTTTACAGGCATGTGTTCACACACCCCAAAAGATAAAAACGTATAGCTGTACTTATATTACAACCCATAATGACATGACCAAATAAGCCCTCAAAATCTCATGTAAATATACAATACATAGATCATGTACATGTACCAAGGTCTTATATAATATAGATATATAGATATATATATAAGATATATTATAGATATATATATATAGCTATATATAGATATATATAATATATCTATATATTCCTATAGGCAAGTGTGATCTTCCTTAAGGATGTCAAACCTCCATCTTCAATGACCAACTTCAACCGTCCTCTCGAACTTTTCCTACGTTAGAAACAACTATCGCTAAGCATAAATCTTAGTGGTGTAAGAACTATAGATCCGTTTGTCACGATCGTAATCTAGACCCCAGATGAGATCGACGACGTTGACCTCTCAGAGGTCGTAGACAAGCCTACATACGTCATCATTACTTTATCTAAGTTAATTTTAGCGGAAAATTTGAAAATTTTATTTTATTATTTCATATGAAACATATTATACCTAACATCATAGGCGTCCACAAATCAACCATCTAATATAGAAATAATCAAATGAAAGAAGCAGTTCATAATTGCATTAAACTTATCCTTGCCAAAATGGCAAAATACAAAGTCTGAAATGAGAAACGGGGGGGAAGTGAAAAAAACACTGTGGAACATTACTCCATAACTCAAACCATATCTAAGACTAGAATATAATGGGCAAGTGTCCTCGAAAGCGGGAGGGCCCCACCAAGTCGGAGAATGCTCCACATCCGAATAGCTGCAGCGTGCATCGTACGCTCTAGCGTCGCCTGTGGCCGTGCACACTTACAAAAGTATAGAGTGGTATAGTTAGTACACCATTGTACTAAGTATGGGTATAGCAAGCACACACCAAGGACATGCTGATTAAGAAGAGCTTTCTCCCAACGATAGGAATTTATGGAATGTCAAGTCAATGGACTGCCACAATTTGATTAGGGCAAGTCAGTGACTTGCCAAATTTTGATTAGCAAAGTAATAATGCATGAGAGGAAAGAAGAAACATGCATCATCTACTTATCAATTTACCAAGAAGCACATAACATATTGCATATATCATATAAGTAGTTCATATCATTCTTTAATATGCGAGAGGACTTGTAATCATGGACTTGGACATTAGGACTTCCCAAAACGAGGGGGGGTCAACATATGGACCTCAACTAGGGAGCCTTCTCAGCAAACAAAGAGTCTTGCTTCGTGCTTCCTACGTACTTCATTTTCCATCATTAATGCGTAGTTACAATCAACCGTCTCCAGTCATACCTAGGATAAAGTTTAAGACTCTTATCGAATTTTCGTGCAATGACCAAGAATAATTTAGTGTCATACATAAGTCTAGCTCACCTCTTGATTATCGTATCCTAACACTATTGGTATTGTTCATTTTATTATGTGCATCATTTGAGGCTGACCTCATTCTTTCTTTGGGAACTTTAACCTTAACCGACATAGATCATGTGAGCATCATGAAATTCAATGTCTGCCCCACGCCGAAAAGAGGTGGAATCACCGCCCAAAGTAACTCGAACATGCTAGCACCCTGCAAGATCCCTATATTGACAGTATAGGTTCAAAGACTAGGGGATATAAGGAGACCCATACCCGGCATGGCGGAAAATCTCATCTCATGAGAGTTACGTGAACCTACGCCCTTCCCGAAGGAAGGTATCATCGCTTATAGCTAGCCTATCAGTGCTCAGTATAAAGTTCCATTACATTCAATCATATATAATATCAATATAAGATATGTATACAATTAAAAAAATATCATGGAAGCCTGAATTTAGCATCGAGGACATCGGAGATCATTGATGATTTCTCATCTCATCATTTCGTATTCAGTATGCATTAATTTGATACTTTCATTTAGAGTTGGTCATAGGTCTCGGTCTCTAATTAACTTTACACTCTCATAGGTGAGTACGTTTGGTAACATTTACTTAGGCATTATTTGAGGATTTGCTCTCATCTTTAATAGAGCCCCTTATGATATTGTCACCTCCTTCATTAACTTAACACATGTTGATTTCATAATGACTAACCCCTTCACGTGAAGTTCATTTCATCATATGCCATTGCACTTGGCAGTAGTTTGTTTCACACTCTATTAACCCTTCTGGGGTTACATATTTTATACATACATCTAGCTCACTTATTTTAAGAGGTCCACACATTACAAGCCATGATATTCATCATAGGTTGTCTAAGTGATTCGGTTTACCCAAGATATGTGGTACAGACTATGCATATTGTAGATATGCCAAGATATTGGATTTCGATCTTTAGAGGCAGCATTCGTTAAATATACTTACGTATGACTTATGTGTCAATACAGAATTGGCAAGAAACCGATTTCGCACTCCTTAGACAACACTTAATCTTATTTTAAACTTATAGTTGAATTTGCAGATTTGGGCGGACCCTCCCTGTTCGATCCCCATCACCCATTATAAAATTTCCTTTGCGTTTCTCTCTCCTTTTTTGTTTAAGTCAAGGAGGTTGTGGGTCTAATCCCCCAAAAGCTCATTATTTTTATTTTAATTTATCTCTAATTGTCTCACCTATCCAAGAGGTGTGGGGTCAATCTCCCACTCTTCTAATTTATTTCTCCTTTTATTTTCTCCTCACTCTCTCATCTATTAAAGAGGAGATGGGTTCAATCCCACTCACCCAATCTATTTTTCCTGCATTTTTTCTAGAATTTTTATGAAATTTCACGCGGTTAAATTTTTTAAACGAGTTGATTTTTAAAGTTGTTCGACCGGATAACAAAGGAAATTCAGTCTCCTCCACTCCATTTTTTTCTTAATCTTTTGTTGATTTTTTTGTAGCTTTCATGTAATGATGTCTTGAGTTCAATCCTTAGCGATTTCACTTGTTTTACATTCCTTTTTATTGCATTTTATAACACTTTGATTGGCCGAACCCAACTTACAAAATGCCAGAAATTTGTTCACTCTTTTTCAGCTCCTTGTTATCATCATTTGTTCATTAGATCTTAGGACGTTTCATAAATAATTTGTGACATCTTTAAGGATCTTTTTTTCGTGTTATATTCAGCCAAGAAAAGGAATTCCATAAATTCCAGCAACAGTACACCACTTTGCCACATCATGAGTTACACAAATATTTGCACGACAAACATCACTTCACATACTTTCGTGTTGACATAAATTAACTGCTTACAATTCCAAACATAGTCTGAACACAGTATCACGAAAAATCCACACTTATACTAAACTACAGCAAACATTACCAAAAAATGATCTATAACCCATTTCAGATTGAATCAGAAGGATACTAGGGACAAGGAGTTCGACAAGAATGCCGGAACAACCCCAGTTTCAAATTCGTTTGAATTCATGGAAGAAAATTCTCTTGGAGACAAGGAGTCCACGAGAGAAACCTATCCTTTAATGTCGTTCACACTTGTTGTACTGCTGCCAATTTCCCACGACGAACCAAGCTCACACCCGAAACTTCAGCACAAATTCCGTCAAGAACTTTGTTTTGCTTTACGTTTTTAGACTAACTTCTTTTGAGTTTTAGCATTCAAGTCTTAATTGAACTTTATTATTTCTCTGTTCTTGTTTTAACATATATGAATAAGCCGGGAAAGTGAGAGGAGGATTAGAGAAAAACATGAGAATGAGGGATTTAGGAGTTCAAGAGTTCGGTGGAGACTTAGACAAAACTAGGACTCCTATTATTATATTATTTATTATGCTTATTATATTTTATTATGATTATTTTATTATTAATAATAATATTAATAATAATATTATATTAATATTATTTTATTATTATGATTATTATTATTATTATTCAAAATCAGATTTTTCCTTTTATTAATGAGTAATTAAAATATTAATGAATTCATGGTAATTACAATAAAATAAATCAAATTAAATCATTGCTCCCACCTAAGTTCGAACTCGGGTGGAGCAAGATTTCACTCAAAGGGACAATTTAGGTCCTTTCTACCCAAATTGACCCTCCACCATAGTAATTAATTAATTAATTAATTAAATATTTAGGGTAATTACCATACTACCCTTATCCTGGAAAAAACCATTTTACCCATAAACCCTCCAAACTTAAGATTACCCCTTCTTAAGTCTGGTTAAAACTCATCTGGGTATATCTTCATATTCGGGTGCCCTACCTGGCTGGACCCAACCTTTCCGAGATCAACTTAGTCACCAAGTTAGTTGGCTTGGCTAGTTCCGAGATCTTGTTCTACACGCATCAATCCGTGTGAACCCGATCTAATCGTAGGCATTAAGTATTACTTAGCATAGTCATTTTAGGGTTGTTACACCGGTGCCCTTATATTGACCAAGTCATCATTCTCAAGTCAAGGTAGCATAACTGATAAATAATCAGTAAAATAATCAAACAGTATACAAAGAGTATCATGTTGGATAATTAAAGCTTCAAATGTCAATAACGTTCATAGCATAATTTTTAAGAGGTTCAATAACAAGACTCGCCCAATATATACATTGTGTCGTCACACCAAGCACGAACAGGTATCAAGAAGGGCCAACGACATGTATCAAGAAGGGTCAAATCCCAATAAACAAGAGAACGAAGAACAATATTAAAAGTGGTTTTCTAGTTCGTACTTAAAATGGACAACTCCCATACTTAAGCCGAACTAAAAATCCAGAGTCAAGATGGCAAATGATCCGAATCAAGAGGTATGTCAATAGTGACAAGGTCATAGCCACAAGAAGAACATAGTCCCAACAAGAATGCCAAGTGATCAAACAATCCGAACAAGTGGGCGAGTTACACAAGAGTCTTAAACGACAACAACACAACAAGGCAAAGTGACAAGAGGTAATCAACGCACCAATATAAACTTTCTGATGTAGCAGCAGGTAAAAATAGTACAAGTACAAGTTTCTACACGAACCTCAACGCTTTAGCAATGAAACAGTCCAACACGTCTTCAAGAGTTCAAACCGTAGACCAACAACCGTATGAAGATGCTCAACTTGTTCACGAGTATATACAACCTTAAAAATAGAATTAAATAATTGATTTAATTTCTAGTATATCAATAATGTTTAAGTAAGACGGCATAATCATCACAAGTAAGCCTATCCTTCACATTTACGACTAAGCTCCCAAAAACGTGATTCTATCCAACAAAAGTACTTCATGTCACAATTTAGTTTTAAAATAGGAAACAACAAAACCGGAATTATATCCTTCATAAAAGATGTATCCACATATCTTAATCTTGCAAATAATCAAGAATCACCTCAAAATACGCTTTTTACAAAAAGATATAATAAAAACACTAACAGTTGTACAGACAGGATTTCTAATTCCAATAGCTGGACAAAATTCTTCCTACTTTGCGTCCCATATTTCGAATCCGTAACAGAAAAATTAGAGTTTTTAATAAACATAATAGTTGTAGAACTACGAAATATCTTTCCAAATCATATTTATTCATTGTAAACTAAGATCTATAAGACAATATATGCTTAAAATACAAAAGATTACCCAGCTAAGAATCAGATTTTTTTCTCAATCATTTACCAAAAGAAGTTGTGTGTTGAATTCACCAAAAGAACTGTTTTCTCTGGTTTTGACAGAACAACTGTTAGATAAGTTTCTATGTGCTTATACATTAGTAGGAAAACGAAATCAACCAAGGAGGTGTAAAATATATAGATACAAATGTCCTATCACCTCTACATATGTCAAACAAAAGGGGCTGCCCTAAAATAGTTGGATGCCCATAAATCATACATAATATACCATTTTTATAACATTATACCCACACCTCCAATATATGGGTAAATATAATTAGAAAATTACGCAAATACCCCCATAACGCAAATACCCCCATACAATACATTAAATTATGATAACAATTAATGTTAAGCACGTTATCAAGTATCACAAATTTTAAGTTTCCAAAATGAGAATAAAACATATTATAGTAATGTATGGATATGTAAATAATGGTTAATGTTAGGGTGTTTGTTGGTTTATTTGTTGTTGTAACCTCTTCCCCCGTAATAAATTCGTTGAAAATTTCCTTAGGCTAGTCTCGAAACAAATGTGGATATTGAGTCCTAATGTCTTCTTCTCTCTCCCAGGTAGCTTCCTTTCTAGAATTGTTCATCCAAAGTATCTTTACTTAGGGGATTCAATTGTTCCTGAATTGCTTTACTTCTCGAGCTTGAATTAGGATAGGTTCTTCATTATACGTAAAGTCAGGATTAAACTCAATAGATTCAACTGGAAGAACATGAGATGGATCAGAACAGTATCTTCGGAGCATAGAAACATGGAAGACGTTGTGGATCTTGTCTAACTCCGGGGTGAAAGCCAATTTATATGAATCTGGGTCAACCCTTTCAAGTATCTCATAAAGTCCAATAAATCGGGGACTAAGTTTTCCTTTTTGGCCAAATCTCATATATCACATTTACACCCCACCGAGAAGTACACCGCAAGTCCCCTTTTCCTAATTTCCAGACTAAACCATTTCCATTCCCCCTGACCCTTTTCCCTTTCATGCGAGAAACCTTTTAAAATACTTTATCTCCAACTTGATATTCAATTTCACACCTTTTTAGATCATCCTATGACTTTTGTCTATCCGAAGAAGTCTTTAAACGATCCTCGATAATTTCACCTTGTCCTCGGTTTGTTGCACCATTTCAGGACCTATAAGCTTTCTTTCACCAATTTCACTCCAACAAAGAGGGGTCCGACATTATCTTCCATATAAGACTTGATTGGGAGGGATTCCAATACTTTATTGGTATCTATTATTGCAAGCAAATTCTATCAAAGCCAAGTGGTTGTCCTAACTACCCTCAAAACTCCGTAATGCAAGCTCGAAACATATCCTCCAAAATTTATATCACTCTTTTTGACTATCCGTCTGTCTGAGGATGGAACGAAGTGCTAAATTTCAACTTAGTACCTAAGACTTCCTGCAAGCTGCCTCAAAATCTAGATGTAAACCTTGGGTCTCGATTAGATACTATTGACAGAGGGATCCTATGTAGTCTTACAATCATATTAATGTACAACTCGGGTAGACGCTCAAATGAGTAATCCATTCTTATTGCTAAGAAGTGAGAACTCTTTGTTCGCCGATCAATGATCACCCATATGGCATCATGATTTCTCTGAGTGCGAGGAAGTCCAAAAACAAAGTCCATAGTTATTCTCTCCCATTTCTATTCTGGCATCGACAAGGGCTATAGTAAACTAACGGGGACTTGGTGTTCTGTCTTTACTTGTTGACAAACCAGACATTTTGAAATGAACATTGCAATGTCTCTCTTCATACCATTCCACCAATAATTTTCTTTGATAGTTTGGTACATCTTTGTATCTCTAGGATGCATTGCATATGGTGAAGTATGTGCTTCTTCCAATATTTATATCCTCAAGTTGTCATCATTAGGGACACATAACGTGTTTTGATAAAGTAAAACACATACGTGGTAAGTAAATCAAGATTCTCCCATTTTGGACTCTCTAGTCATTTTACAAGTTTCTATCAAACTTTTTATGCTTATTCACGTGTTCAAGTAATATTGGATTTACTTGCAAATAGCTAATTGAACCATTTGAAGTAGCGTTGTAACACAAACATTATGGATCTTACTCAAGAAGCAATGTCAAAGGACTCAAAGAAATGCATGCGAAAGATTTCCGGACTAATTAAGGCATCAGCAACCAATAGCCTATACCTGGATGATAATCAATCGTGCCAGTCATAATCCTTGATTGAGTTCAAGACATCTACGCTGCTGTCTTAGGGTTCAGTTCCCTTTTGCGTACCCAAGTTTACTTTAAGCTTGTGATAAGTGACATTGGCATTTCTCTCCATACACAGTATGTCGACCAAAATTTGTAAAGTAAACACTATAGCAGCAAGGTCAAGATTATAAGTAGGATAGCTTAATTTGTGTGGTTTTAATTTCCGAGAGGCATAAGATATTACCTTCCCTCTTGCATCAAAATGCATCCTAGATCATTGTGAGAAGCATCAGTATACACTACATATTTTTTCCCTTCAATTGGTAGAGTAAGTATAGACGCTTGAGTAAACAAGGATTGAAGTGTTTCATCAAAGCTCTTTTCACATTTTTATCCCAAATAAACTTTATTCATTCTGCAGAGTTTAGTCAAAGGGAGGCAATATGGAGAAGCCTTCACAATCGTCTATAGTAGCTGCTTAAGACCAACAAAAACTTCTGTACTCACTCAGGACTTTGGGAGGTCTCCATTCAATAACTGCCTGTATCTTAATAGGATCCACCTTCATGCCTTCACTTGATACAACATGTCCTATAAAAGACACCTCATCAAGCCAAAACTCACACTTAGAAAGCCTAGCATAAAGTTCTTTCTCCTTCAAAATCTGCAAAATAATCTGGAGGTGTTTATCATGGTCTTCACTACTTTTAGAATATTTAAAGATAACATCTATAAAAACAACCACAAACTGATCAAGATAGGGCTTGAATACTCGATTAATAAGATTCATAAATAATGCAGGAGTATTTGTTAATTCAAATGACATCACCAAAAATTCATAATGCCCATACCGAGTTCTAAAATCTCTTTTAGGAATATCATTGTCTCTAACACGAAATTGGTGATATCAAGACCTTAAATCGATCTTTGAGAATACTTTAGCACCCTTCAGTTGGTCAAACAAATCATCAATCCTTGGCTGTGTATATCTATTCTTTATTTTTGTTTTGTTCAATTGTCTATAGTCAATATAAAGCCTAAGAGTGCCATCTTTCTTCTTTACAAATATAAGAGGGGCTCCCCAAGGAGAAAGACTAGGTCTAATAAAACCTTTCTGAAGAAGTTCTTGCAATTGAGATTTCAATTCTCTTAATTATGCTAGAGCTATTCTATAAGGAGTGATGGAAATAGGGTTAGATCCAGGGCTCAAATAGAAATTCAAGCTCTCTTTCCGGGGGAAATCCAAGAAGGTTTTCTGGAAAGACTTCAGGAAAATCACATACAATAGCTATGTCCTTGATACAGGGACTTTCCAACTGTGTATCAACTATGTGATCAAGGTATACCCCACAACATTGACGCATCAACTTTCCTGCCAAGGCCGGAGAAATAATACTAGATGTCAAGGATCTTTCACTTTGTATGATGATATGTGAACATGTAGGATCTTTAAAAGTCACAAGATTTGACCTACAATCTACGACTGCATGATATTTATAAAGCCAGTCCATCCCGATAATAATATCAAAATCTTTGAAGGGAATTTCAATCAAATCAGCAGGGAAGACTAGATTTTGAATCACAAAGGGATAATCATGATAAACTTGATTACACACAAATTGATAACCTAATGGATTTTCAACCAGCACATCATAATTAAGTCTCATCGATTTCACATTTTCAGGAAGGACAAGTGATGAACAAATATAGGAATGTGTAAAACCAGAATCAAACAATATAAACACGCACAAGCCAAATAAATGAAATTTACCGACAACCACGTCTAGTCCAACTTGATCATCCCTCTTCCTCATAGCATAAGCGCGTGCGGTACGCTTTTGTCCATTAGCTTGATTAGCTTCTTGCACCTGCTGCTTTGGTGTTTCTAGGCCTTGCACTTTTATTAATTTGATGAGTATTAACAGAAGACTTATGAACGGAACCTTCAGTTTTGGAGGAAGGAGCATTATTAGGATTAGGACAATCCTTCACTTTATGATCAAAGCTCTCACAATTAAAACATACACCAGAGGCCCTCCTGCAATAATTAGGATTAGGACAATTCTTTCCACATTGCTGACAAGTGGGAACGCGAGGCTTGCCTTGGCCATAATTTGGAGTGCTAGCTGTAGAAAAATCTGATCTATTTTGCTTCTGTTGAGCTGGCCTATTGTCACTACTATCCTTAGAATTATTAAACCTTCCTTTTTTTGATAGACCTCCAAAATCTGGTCTAGGCTTTCGAAATCTATTTTCATTTATACTAGATTCTTCTTTATCAAGTTGTTCCCAAGTAAAAGCAGCAGACACTAACTTACAAAAGTTCTCATGTTGTAGGATCGCCACATTATGCTAAATAGAATCATTTTAAATCTTCAATTCCTGTGCACTTGTCTTTTCATCTTGAATAATACCTCCAGCCAAACGAGGAGAAGGACTTTAGAAACCTTTGTTCATATTCAGCAGTAGAAATGTCTCGCTGCCTTAGATTCAAAAACTCCTTTTTCTTTGCATCACAATAAGCAAGTCGTACATACTTATACGAAATTCCTTAACAAAATCATCCCAAGTAAGAATATGAGGTTTTACCTCGGCATTCAGAACATTTACCCACCAATCATAAGCATCCTTTTGTAATAGTGAAATAGCATACTTAAGTTTCGCAACATCTGAACACTCCAGTAACTCAAACACCCTCACCATGTGATCTAGCCATTGTTCAACATCAGTAGGATCAACGGTGCCTTCAAACTCCACTCCACCCATTTTCCTCATTTTCTCAAAGTTAATCCTATTGGGATCGTGCATCGATTCGGCCATGTGGTGGAAGAATTCAACTGTTTGTTGAAGAGAAGGACACATGGATTAGGTACCATGACTAATATGAGGATGTGAACCAGATCTTACACATTGATGGTTTCCCACTTCAGACCTGCTAGTGTGGGGAACATGCTCATTTGAGATATGTTCCCAACTGCTTCCAGTGCATGAGGTTGAGAAACAGAGGCAACCGGACCTTCACGAGCAGCTTCCATAGGTCGATTAGAAGAAGTTGCCATAACTTTATTCCTTCAAAATGGAGGATCACACTGCATTAGGGACATGTTCATGATGTATGTGCACTCGACATGCAATAAGGATATGGAAAACCATGTAAGTGAACATGAACTCTAAATTGAACATTTTCGAAAACAAATAACTATACAAGTAATTCACAACAAAAATCCTAGATCCACAAATCTAGGCTCTGATACCAACACTTGTAGCGCCCCTTTCCGAGAGATACTACAACTTGACAAGAAACCTTGTGTAATACTTGCGATATTTAAGAGAGATTAAAGAAGGTATACTGATTTCTAATCTAGTTGAAGGATAAGTTTCATAACACATAATTTAGTTAAGGATATGCATCTGGCCCATTTTTAAAGATTTAATTAAGTCAAAATTTATATGGCACGAAATTTTAACTTGTGACGAAAAAGCCTCTCAAAATCTATTAAGCAAAAATCGACAAGCTTTTTGTGAATATATTACCTTCACACTTAAGGACAAAATAATAATAATATTACCAACTTTCAAGTACCGCCAATCAGCCGGTTCATGCTTCACACAAACTTAGAAAACATAAAGCAAATTAGTATTTTACAAGCATGGGTTCACCACCCCAAAATATAAAAATTTATAATCGTATTTATATTATAACCCATGATGACATGACCAAATAAGCCCTCAAAATCTCATTTAAATATACTATACATAGATCATGTACAAGTACCAAGGTTTATACAAAATATATATATGACTATATGCAAGTGTGATCTTCCTTTAAGGCTTTCAAAACCTCCATCTTCAACCTTCCTCTCGAACATTCCGTACGATAGAAACAACTATCGCTAAGCATAAATCTTAGTGGTGTAAAAACTATAGATCCGGTGCCATTAGATTCACCAAGTCATCATTCTCAAGTCAAGGGTAGCATAATTGAAATATAATCAGTAAAAGTAAGCAAACAGTATCAAAGATATTCAAGTTGATAAGTAAGAGCTCCAAATGTCCCAAAGTCATAGCACAATTTTCAAGAGGTTCAATAAAAAAGACTCGCCCAATATATACATCATGTCGTCACACCAAGCACGAGCAGGTATCAAGAAGAGCCAATGCCTTTTATCAAGAAGGGTTAAAGCCCAATAAATAAGAGAACCAAGAACCATATTAAAAGTGGTTTTCTAGTTCGTACTTAAAATGAACAACTCCCATACTTAAGCCGAACTAAAAATCCAGAGTCAAGATGGAAAATGATCCGAATCAAGAGGCATGCCAATAGTGAAAAGGTCATAACCACAAGAAGGACAGAGTCCCAACAAGAATGCCAAGTGATCAAACAATCCGTACAAGTGGACAAGTTACAAAAGAGTCTTAAACGACAACAACACAACATGCCAAGGTGACAAGAGTAATCAAATACCAATATAAAACTTCAGACTAAGCAGCAGGTAAAATAGTACCAAGTACAAGTCTATGAAACAAACCTCAAACGCTTTAGCAAGAAAACAGTTCCAACCGACTTCAAGAGTTCAAAACCATAGACCAACCAACGTTATGAAGATTCCTCAACTGTTCACGAGTTTTATACAAAATTAAAAATAGAATTTTAAAAAACTGTTTTTAATTTCTAGTATATAATAAGTGAACTTAAGACGAGATTAATTTATCACAAGTATCCTAGGGCTGGCACAATTTACGACTAAGCTACCAAAACACTGATTCTGTCCAACAAAAGTACTTCATGTCGCAACTTAGTTTTAAAACAGGAAACAGCAAAACCGGACTTTATATCCTTCATAAAAGATGTATGCACATATATTAAGCTTGCAAATAATCAAGAATCACCTCAAAATACGCTTTTTACAAAAAGATATAATAAAAACACTAACAGTTGTACAGACATGATTTCTAATTCCAGTAGCTGGAAAGAAATCTTCCTATGTTGCATTCCATATTTCGAATCCATAACAGCAAAATCAGAGTTTTCAATAAGCATAATAGTTGTATTACTATGAAATGTATTTCCAAATCATATTTATTCATTGTAAACGAAGTTCTATAAGACAATATATGCTTAAAATACAACAGACTACCTAGCTAAGAATCAGATTTTTTTTTCAATCACTTGCCAAAAGAAGTTGTGTGTTGAATTCACCCAAAAGGAGCTTGGTTTTCTCTTGGTTTTGAAGAACAACTGTTTAGCTAATATTTTAATGTTATTATACTTTAGGAAAATGAAATCAACCAAAAGAGGTGTAAAATATACAGATACAAAATGATCCTCATCACCTCTACACATGTCAACAAAAGGGGCTGCCCCTAAAAATAGTTGGCTGCCCATAAATCATACATATATATACCATTTTTATATACCTTATACCCACACCTCCAATATATGTGTAAATATAACTAGAAAATAATGCAAACACCCCCATAGGTTGTATATATTTTATTATATAGATTTTTCTTTGGACCTAAAGTTTGTATGTAAGTTTTATGAACTTTTATTTTAGTTTTAAGTTTTTGCATGCTTAAGTTAGTCTTCTGCTTGTAGTCATCCATGATAAGGGTTCTGTTGGGGACCAACAATGGTTCTTTAGTGCCTGCCTGCCACGTCCAGAGTGTACACTCAAGTCGTGACATAAAGTTTTGTATAAATTCCACAGATTGCCTCACGGTTTGTAGATACTTCTTCGGGTTATAGATTGGAATTGTAAAATGAAATTTGAGCCTTAAAATTTAGAGATAGTTGCAACTGGAGGACCTTCTTCTTCCTTTATGTTTATTTTTTGTTCTATTTATGAAATAAGCACTTTTGAAACATGTAATTATCTTTCAATTATGTTTTAGTACGTTAGTGGATTGGACACGTGGTAACAAGGTTTTAAGTTATATTAGAATGACTAGGTATTGCTCCTTTATTTCTCTTGTCTACCTTTCCGCATTTGTTAGCATATTGGGATTTGAGGGTGACTTGTTGTAAAGGGATAGACCATTGCGATCTCTTCCATTTTTGAGTCATGACAATAGTATATTTTATTTTTTTTATGTATTCTAGAAACTATCAGTACCTATGTTTAGGATCTTATTAAGGTGGTTCGCAATTAAGTTTTATTTGGTTTGTGAGTTCTTAAGATGCTATTGTGGAGAGAGGAATTTGTTTCTACCTTGTAAATGAATCTTTGGTTATTGAATATAATCATGTCTCTTAACCCTTCTTGGATATTACGGATTGGAAAGTCCGTATTGAGAGCCTTGTCTCTCTATTATCAAGAGTTTTATCTTTAATACTCCTTCTGTTCTTAATTACTTGTCCACTTTTGAATTGACAAACCTATTATCCCTATTAATTATGAAGTGAATGAACTAAATTTTTTTATGATTTTCAAGAAATTCTACATTTTTAAAATTAATAAATTGAGGGTATAATAGAGAAGTTTTTTTTGTACTTTCTTAATTTGTGGAAAATGGGACAAAATATTAGGACAACTAAAAAAGAAAAAAATGGACAATAATTAGGGACGCGGGTGACTATAACCTTAGGACATTTTTAGAAGAAGGCAACTCTTTTCAGCCATTGGACTAAGAAGAAAAGAAATGAAGTAAAAATTATTGGGGGCCATTGTGGTTCTTACTTCCGATACCAAGGCTGTAAATCTATAGCAGCCAAGGGACTTGGATAGTGATCCTAAATAGTCCTTTCCTGGATATTCCTATGTAAGTGAAATATTTTTTTTCTGCCAAGGCATGTCGATCTCAACTTTACTTGACTAGATAGACCCAATTTTAGACTCAAGATTTTTTTCGCGGGTATTTTTCAAAATGAAAGGATGGATCATAATATTTAAACGAATTTAATTAAACATGACATAAACTCAATAAAATTGAAGTTCTTTCTTCCCCTCTCTTATGAAGAGATAGACATTATATATATGGATCCCAATATGATTAATATTTATCATAATGACTATAAAAGGAGATTTTTTCATCATTGTAATAAATGTACATATTCATTTTTATAAAAATTTAGTAAAATCTTGAAATAATTTCTGTTCATCTTGAATAATTTTTCCTAAAATGAATTAAATATATCTTTTTAATTTTAACACTATTGTAAACACATCATTTTTATATGTGTTTTGTACTATTATTTCAGATTGACTTGTCCCAAGACTAATATAGAATTATATATAATGTGAATCGAGTGACAGGTTGGTGAGTATAATATATTTAACAAAAACATCATTAAGCAAGATTTAGTTTCAAATATGTTTGAAAGCAACATAATTTTTTAACTAAATATGGTTTATTCAAAATGAAAGAAAATAATAATGTGCTTCGACAAGCGATTTAACTTGTTCAATCATACATACACCACCATTTAAGATTTAAAAAATATTTGTATTTTTTTAATTAACCATAAAAATTGAATACTTTTAAGCATATTCAAATACAGTCAAAATTTATATTTCAATATACTGAACCAATATATAAATGTTACCTTGTTTAAATATTTTATTATGTTCATACTTGAATCAAAATATACTTTTATTTAAAAAAAATTGATGAAGGGAGTGAATATAAACAAATTTTTTTACGTTGCGACTAACTTTATCACATTTCTAGTGTACACTACTAAAATTAAACCACATCATATTTTTCCTAATAAGTGGGGTTAACATAATACCCAGAATCATAAGTATAAATATATTAAAAATGATTCCTATTAACTTTTATCTAATATCCCCTCATTTAGTGTTTTTCCAAAATTAGTACTTGCAAGAACGAAATAAAAAAAATCTCTATTTCAAAACTTTTTTAAAAAAATATAGATATTTAAAAAATTTCTCTATAAATAGGCGTCATCCCATGCAAAGAAATCAAAACTACCACTGCTACTACACAACAAATTCATTAACCCCGAATATCCAAAACAAACACATTTTTCCTCCCCTTTAGCCATGACAAGAAACAAAGTGAACTATGCTTTGATTGAAGATGGTACGAAGAAAAATCTCCACATGATAACAACTGAAAGGCTTTGGAAAAAAATCTGATGAACTGAAAACACTTTGTGATATGATAGTGGTATATAAACCTCAACTAATAATGAATCAGAATCTCCTCTGTTTACTTACAGATAGTCCTACAATTCTGGGTTTGCTTAAATCGAAGGATGATTGATGGCGTGATTGGACCTTTATTGGATGATCCATTTTTTAAAATATAAAATGTTCAAGATTTCCTAATCGCACCAAAAAAAAACTAAGGGACCAATGGGTCATACTTTTTAATTTGTACTATTTTCTAAGTACTTATAGTCAAATGGAGTATTTATGTCGTTTACTATTTTCATATCAAAATTGTAGCAGGGACTCTCAGGATGAAAGCTTCCCTTCGTCCTCCTTTAAAGTGTCCTGTTGTCGATTACGTGATGTGTTCAAGTTGTTGTTAGTTTAATTTTCAAAATACCTGTTAAAAACTTAAAAATTAACAAAACCCATTATTTAAGGTAAAAACTTTATTTTAAAAAACTTCTGGTGTAAAACTAGTATAACACATCTAATATTATACTAGTGGCTTTTATATGTAAAAAGTTCAAAAGGTCTATTATAAACTTAATTTTTAGAATTGATGTTTGCACTCCCAAAACAATAGAATTAGATCACCAAATTTATGTTTTTGTTCTATTTTCTCATTTTTTTCCCTTCAGTGAAGTAGAGAAATTCTGCCTATGTCCAAAGGCTATTGCAACAAAATAAAATGGGTCCCCTGCATTGGCATTAAGGAATATAACTGAGTGTTTATTTATTGGAGATTACAACTATCATATAAGAAATAAAAAATAAGGCAAGGAAGATCATAAAAATGAAGAGGATAAAAATTAACTATGGACAGGACTAATGCACAAAATTTCAATAAAATTGAGAATTACAAATATCCTAATGTTACTAACAACATGTCGGTGAATTGAAATATATTTTTATGAGGTTATATGACCCGACATGGCATGTTTCGTTGTGAGCATATTTCCTGTTTTACAGGTATTGTTATTTTGAAACAAACAGTATCATTTTGGTTGTGCATATTAAAGTGTTATCGTATATCTTTTAGGTTTTATTTTTCTTAGATCTTTTCCAAATAGTCTTTTTTATCGTGAAATGGGGATGGTGACTATTAATTAATTTTCTAGAGCAATGTAAATGTAAAATACTATGGATAGTTTGGTTGATAAATGTGTCTGATGTGATCCAAAAAAATGTAGTCAATTTATTTATATCGAGTGTTAATGTTTCATTTAGTTGTTGCATTCCTATAGAGTTACGTGTAAAGTTTGTGCATGTTGATAATTGTGTTCAGTTTTGTTGTAATGTTTCCTGAGTGTGGACTGTTTGTCTTCACGTTTCATTTGTTTGTACCAGCAGACAGTCTTAATTGACCTCTAAAAATAAGTGGATGAATAGATGAGAAACAACATAATGGACGCTGATTATGAGACCAGCAATATTGTGTGCTGTTGACCTCTTCCTAAGAGTGATGTTTGATTCTGAATCTTAGTTTTTGTTATAATATGTGCGGTAAAGTTGTTCTAAAACGGCATTCCTAATAAACAGATTTTTTGTTGTAAATTCAAAGATGTCATTTCTTGTTATTGTTACTATTTTATCCCATATTTGTAGTTGATATTTTTTGCTTTATATGTAATAATAAGAGCGCATGTATTAAATACTGTGGACTAAGAGGTTTTTTTTAATTTTTACCATTTATCTTCGGCAAAACAATTATATTATATTGAAAATGTATGAATTCTGATAAAAAAAGAACAATTTATGAAAAATTAATAAACATACGATGATAATCGAAAGAAAAGAAGAAAGAAACAATCCAAGTGGGACAAAATTATTATACCAGAAGATTTTGCAATAGATTTATTGATGATCTTAGTAGTATTCAGAGATCAATGCTAAATTATTTATACCTACCAATTCTGGAAGGAGGATAAAGAAGAAATAGAACTACTTGAAAAATTACCTAATTGAAAAATTTATACAAATATTTGAGAATAGAGAAAATAAAATTATTTAGGAATATATTGCAAACAACGCTAATGAAATACAACGATAGATCTACTTAAAAAGAATATATGCAAAAATATTTTATTCTTAAAAATAATGGAAGATAATACAAACATCAAATAAGGAAATCTTACCATAGTTAAAAAAAAAGATAGAAAGGAAAGTACGAAAGATACAGAAAAAAGTTAAAAAAACCTTATACATAGAACATAAAGTATTACAACTTACTAAAACAAATACTAAGCAAAACAATCTTTGATAGATATAATTTCAAAACAGAATATAAATAGTTGTTATCTGAAAAAACAATTATGAACAAAGGGAAAATATTATAAGCAACAACTGATAAAAAAAAATAATTTGTGAAAAAAGACAAGTTAAAAAACAGAAAAGAAAAGACTAGAAGGAAAAATATGTTAGCAGGAGTATGATAAAGCAATATTAGACAAAGAAAAGTTATATTTATTGCTAGAAATACGACTAAAGTGCCTTAGAATATAATTACAAAATGAACCATAATGCATAAAGAAGAATGTGCAGCGACGAAAAAAATATGAAAATCAAGACGTATTAGTAATAAAATAAGTATTTTCAAATTTATGAGACGATTAAAAAAATAGGAAATAATTTGTATTTAAGGTTAGAAAAAGAAACAGCAAACATTAGAAGAGAGTTTAACAAGCTATTGTAAGAATAAACAAGGAAAACAAGAAATAGATAAATCAAAAAGAATTGAAAAAAAAAAACACAAGCAAAGCAGGAAGTACAACATCTAGAAGAATTAAAAAAATACACAAAATAAGTGTGAATTAGAAAAAGGAATTAGCTAAGCTAAAATATTATATGAACCAAACAAAAAGGGGAACAGAATAGAAAAGATAAAGAACTTGAATGACTAATGAAATAAATAAGATGAAACAAAAAATTAAATGAAAATCTTGAAACGGAAATAGACGAATGAATGAATCAGATACAATGAACGACAAAATTAGAAATACTGGATATAAGCGACCAGAAACTCACAGAATTCTGGAACAGTAAATGAAGGAAAAAAAAATAGAAATAAATAAGGAAGTATAAAATCACCTAGACATCAGAGTTAAAACCCGGATAATAGCCTCGAGTAGTCCCAATGGAACACCACAACGTATTATACAAATAATTATGAGCGATCAGATGAACAAAGTGCACTATGGAATAGTAGATTAAATAAAAAATGGTACGCTAGACGATACTGCACAATATAACTTTTTAGACCTAGATTGTGTTACAAATATAAAATAAAGCAATCTTACTATGGGTTAAAGAAATATATCTAAACAACTAATTGATAACAAAATAACAACAAAAAGAAACCGCCAGGATATATATAAAGAAAATTGTTGGAACAAACAAAATTATGGATAGGAAATTTACCCCCAGGAAAGTTTAGAACACTTAGGAGTGATAATTAAAATAGATGGATCTCCATCAACAAACAAATATAGATATACTAGATAAATATGAGTAGTTATACGAAATGAATTGTGGCATGGGACTACAGAAATAAAAGAACAAAATAGAGAAAAAATAATAAATAGGGGGGACAAAAAAAAAAAAAAAATTATGACAAAAATTAGCTATATATGTAAAATGTGTTATATAGAAAAGAAATAAACATGCGCATTTAAAGAATATTATTACAAAGCAAGATATGATATAAATGAAGCAAAAAAAATAAGACAACAATATTTTGTTTTTTCTACAAAAAACTACCAGAACCATTTGTACAAAAATAAATTAAAGAGGAACAATGAAGGATTAAACAGAGGACTTGGGAGCTAGAATAAAATTTTACATAGTGGTTTTGTACACAATTATGTGAAAAAACAAAAATAAAAAAATAAAAAATGGAGAAAGTACTAATTAAAAAGTTAGCATGGTTTGTAAAGATACTAACAGAACCACAGTTGGGTGTAAAGATAAATATTATTAAAAAACCAAAGACCTAATCGACACAAAAAAATTATAGAAATCCAAAACTAGATATTAAAAACAAAAAAACCAAGACAAGATATTATGTAAAAAATTATAAAATAAAAAGACCCTATAGACCAAAGAGAAAACTATCAGAATGTACTTGTTACAATTGCGGAAAGATAGGACATTTAGCTAGAGATTGTAAGTTACCTAAAAATCCAAAAGGAAACAAATTGAAGAAGTAATTATAGACAATGATAAATACATGCAAATAGATTACATAGACTATGAATTAAGTGAAAATGATAGTATATATGAAGTATTGGATATAGAAACCGAAATAGAAAATGAAGAAACAAATATTGATCTAGATAATGAAGAAGAAATCTAATGTCTGAGGATGACATAAAAATAATATCAAAAGAAGACTATCAAAATGAAAAATTATCAGAACAAAAAATTATATTTGATAATACAATCTTTGAACAAATAAAAGGAAAAGAATTAGATTTAAGTTTTGAAAAAATACTTGAAATACCTACCTTAAGGAATTGGTTCAAAAGACAAAAAGATGAATACTATGTAGTTAGCCAAAAAGAACACATCATTAGATGTAAATTATACAAAAGGAAAGACACAATACCTATACTAAATACGAGGATAATAAATAAAGGAGAATACAAGATAATAAAAGCTTTAAAAACACCAATAAAATCGTACATTTAGGTGGAACAGAAAATATTGATAAAAAACTTGATTTTAGAGAAGGACTAGAGACCACCTATTGAAATATATTTAGCAGATGATAGATTATATACCATATAGAAAAAAGCGTAATTTTGTGTAGCTTAAAAGGAAACTTACATATACAAAAATTTAAATTTATAATAAGTGCATCTACTCAGTAGCATTAACAGATAGAAATATAGAAAATCATTAGTTCTATAGTGAAAAATGGCTGGAATAGAACTAGCACCAGGCAGGAAAATTATTTACGCAAGGTGTAAAAAGCTGTATATACTAACAACAAAATATAAAGTAACGACAAGAAATAAAATTATAAAATAAAAAATAGAAAAATCCTTGAAAGATAATTACTTAAATAGACAACAATGACTATAACTATAAAGAATTGGACATAGAAGCAAAAAATTAGAAATTGGTAAAAGAAAAAACTTAAGTACTTCAAAAGTACCAAATACAATAACTAGAACTACCTCATCAAGAATGAGTATATTCTAAAAGAAACTATGAAATTTCGCAAACTTCATTGAATCACAGAAGAGAAATAACCACCATACCACCTATTTTATAAGAATAGACAAAGAGATATAAAATTTAATTTAAACACCAACTACGAAGAAAATTATATACAAGAGAATTAGTATTAGAAACAGAAATTATAAAAAACAGGACCACTGATTATGCCCCGATTACCTAGTGAAAGATATAACACAACCGAAGAAAATAACAGAACAAAGAAATAATTATAGGAGGAAGACCTTAGTAAATACCATTTAAAATCTACCAGGAAACAGAATATTACCCTAGGAATAAAACAAAAAGTTTTTTGTTTGGTTGGGTTAGAAAAGTTAAACCATATATATAGAAAAATGAACAATTAACAATAATTTATCAAATAAGCAAATAATTATCAAAATGAACAAATGAATAATGAAAATATATATCCTGCAAAAATTATTGTAGAAGGATACCACAACAGATATTATTACCCCACATGATAGATACAGAAGCAGAAATAAATATATGTAAAATATAATTGTTTGCGGAAATAAATGGGAAAAATTAAAAACACATATGGTAGTAACATGAGTTTAATAATGAAGGTAGTATGATTACAAAAAGCAAAAAATATAAAATACAACTATGAGAGTAAATACGAACCCAATAGAAGAAGAAATGTACAATTTTGAATTTACAACAAAAGATATGTTATTAGGAATGCCTTTTTAGAAAAATTTTACCCACGTATTATAACAAAAACATATTGGTGGTTTACTACACCATGAGGAAATAAAATAAGAGCAAAAAGAGTAAATAACAAGCAACGTAAACCCATAGAATGAATTAAAGGAAGTGAAAAAATAAACCAGGAAATGAAAAATATAAGTAAAAATCAAATAACACAATTAGAAATTATCATATTTACTATATATAAAGTTAAAATAATTAACGAACAATTAGAATTATTATAAGTGATAAAACCCATACAGGATGAGAAAAGTCATAAGATGAAAGTTGAAAGTAAAAACTGAATTAATAGATGAAAAATAGATAATAACACAAAAAAAACCAGTAACATATAATTGATTATTAGAAGAATGCAAATGCATATAGATGAAACTATTGAAAGATATTAGATACAAGAAGCACTAGTAAACATACAAGTCCAAACATTTAGAGTTTAATAAACATAGTGAACCAAAAAACGAGGTAGGTATCTTAAAAGAGATGGTCATAGATTATCGCCAACTTAAATGCTAAAACTAAAACATATAATTAAACAAAAAAACCCCCCAATACCAAAGAAGATTTACTAAAAATAAGACACATACAAGGATATAACTATTTAGTAAAATTCGATTGCCAAAATCAGGATTTATCAATTGAAACTAGAAGGAAGAATCTTAAACAGCTAACATTCATTTACTGTACCACAAGGATTTTATGAATGGAATGTTCTATCGTTTGGATACAAAAAATGCCCACCAGAAGATACCAACAGTTTTATGGACAAATATTTTAATCAATTAGAAAATTTTATTGTCTATATAGATGATATATTAATTATACTCAAAAACACAAGATGAAAATTATCAGGTCATTCGAAAAAATTTATACCACATAATTAAACATTCTGTTAAGCCCTAAGTAAAAAGAAGCAGAAATTATGAAACCTCAGATAGAATTTCTAGGAATACAAATAGATAAAAAGGGATAAGATGCAAAAACCACACGGTACAGAAAATAATTATCCTTGATGAAAATATAGAAAAAAGAAGAAATTACAATCATTATTAGGATTAGTAAACCAAGTAGGGAATAAATACCAAGATAGCAGAACATTTAAAACCCATTACACCAAAAAAACTTTAAGAAAGATGTCGAATAGATTTTGACAATAAAGATAAAAGAAATATAAGACTTAAAAACTTTGTAAAAAACTACCAAAACTATATTTTCCCAAATGAAAAACAAATTATTTACTTATATTGTTGAAACAGATCGAGCAATCACAAGTTATGGAGGAGTCTTTAAAATATAAATATGACAAAGAAAAAAAATGGAACACCATTGCCAGATAATTACTCAGGATCCTCTACAGAAGCACAATTAAAACTGAGAAATAAAATAAGAAAAGAAAACTATTTGGATGATATAATGTTTTATTAGCTTTTGAGCCAATATTTGTTATACCAAATATGTAAGAACAGAAATACGCAAGGGAAAATGGTAGATAACGCGAAAAAAATACCAGAATCAGTGACAACCAAAAGAAATAAGAAGGTTGTATTAATATACAAATAATTGTACATTTACATTGAAGTAATAAGAACTGACGAAAATGTTATTGCAGGACTAACCATCAAGACAAAGTAGGAACCCAACTGAGCCAGAGAAAAAGATACATGGAAGAAATACTCAAAGCCATTCTACACTTTCTTTACAAAAGTGGACAGTATGGATAAAGAGGTACAAAAAATGAAAAGTATAAGTCAGCAGCATGGACTATAAAAATGCAGAGCTATGTCGATCGGAAGACAGAGAAAATTCCAGAGCTACAAGGAGAGTTGGCAAAAACTCCATTAAAACCCATGACAATGTTTGTTTAAAATGCAGCTACAGCCAGCGATCTACAACGAAAGGTTAGTGGAATAGATATACGAATTCAAATATGAACCAAAATCTCGGTACCCATTATTCGAAAAAAAAACCAAAAAGACCCACCCATTATTTATACACACAAACAGTACTGACTCAGAAAGTTTAAACCAAGATAAAAAAAGTCTACAACCACATAACCCGATCATTATTGAAACCTTATAAAATCCAAAAATTATTTTTTAACTCAAAACAAGATCTCCAACGCCCCAAAGACCCTCATACTGATTTATAACCAAAATCTACAAGGATATAATAAGTTAATAGCGCAACAAGGCACTATGCAAATCTAGTAAAATGGGTGATAGTATGGAGTACTCACAGGTTATAACCAAACACGAGATTGGAAATATCGCCCATACGGAAGCTAGACAAAGCCTTTATGAAACTATAAAAAGAATAATAAAGGACATTATTTATATAAAGTTTTATTCAACACTAGCAGCATATTATTTTGATGAGATAAAGCCAATTATACAGTTTATAAAGATTGGTTTGACCAGGAGAATGATAACTCCGGAAGATATCAGGACACCAACAAGAAATACAAAGAATTGTGATACCCGGAATTCTACGCCAACAAGAGAGTTATTGGAAATCCCAACTATTCTAAATGAACTCAACCAATAATTATTAAACGGAAATTCAGTACGGAGCTATTATGTACGGGAGCAAGTTATGAATATTTCAAATTCTAGGGAAGTTAGCCGAACAAGTATGGAGGAGGATAACTGCCAAGTGTATACTAAGTTTACTCAAGCCAGGAGAAAGAGAAAAAACCAACAACAAGAGCATTAAGGAAAGATCAGATATGCAAAAATTATTGGAACCAACAAGACCCCGACCATCTATGTTCAAAAATGAGGAGGAAGAGAAATTAATATCATACCAGATGTCCAAATTGAATGAAGATACGTTGAAAGCAGAAAAAGAAGGACATAGAAAGAAAAAGTCATAAAATAAATAGTAAGAGTCATTCATGAACAGAAAAGGTCGTTCATGAAAGGTCATATGTGAATAGTAAGAGTCATGTGTAAATAGTAAGAGTCATTATGTAAAAGTTTTTTGTTTTCTAGTGTCGGCCGAAATAAAAAAGGCCATGTGTAAAGTAGTGTCGGCCACTTGGCCAAAGCAGTAAGTTTTCTTCCTTGTATAAAAGGAGGGCTTACCCTCATAATAAAATAAGCCTTTTCGAATCAACTCTCTCTTTTCCTGAGTTCGCACATATAAATAGAAGAAGTGATTACCATTGTCAAATAATTTCATGGAATAATGAAATAATACATAGACTGTATGAATAATAATTGACCTTAAATGTTGTCATGTGATAAACTGTCACTTCTATGATTCAAGTTTGTTTTAAGTCGAATTCTTGCTAGGTAGAAGAGTGAAGTCTGAGTATGTATGATGTTGAAGTTTCGTACTCGAGGATAAGAAGTAATTTAAGTTTTTTTTGTGTTATGATAAGTTTGTATTTTACCTATTTGTAAGTTTCTAAGCTTAAACTATTATGTTCTCAGAGAGAAAACGAAGGCATTTACGATATTTAAGCCTTGAAAAGTAGGTTTTCTTAATTTAAAGGCGATCGAGTAGAAATAAAGTAAAAAGGTTAAAAGATGAAGGTTATCAAATAGTTTGTTGCCATAAAGTGATGTTGATGTCTTCGCATGTCCACATGCGGCTCCGCATCACTAACTTACTGAATTGAAACTATAGGAAGAATGGTCACACAAAAAGTTGTGTGTGGTAAACATATGCGGTGCAATTATTAATATGGGGATGCATCTCACCTACATATCAAATTACATTAGAAGCGGCAATTTCACCATACTACTTGATATGAGAAATCATTTGCGACTGAAACAACAAATACAGTGGAGCAGTACGTGTGTGAGACCTAATTATTATGACCTGGTCTGTTATGTTTGGAAATTATTGTAAAGTTATTATTTTACCCCTCCCTATATTGGCTTCGAGTCAAACTCTTATTTTTGTTTTGATGATTCCATAATGTATAGAACGTCAAGAATAGTCAATTTACAAATATGATTTGTATATACAGTATTCGAACGGATTCTAATGGTCTTTTTGATGTTTTGAGAGTTTGTTGCTTTTCTTGGTCCATAAGTTTTATACCCTTTGCGTCTCCGATAGGCCTTCCGCTTAAGCGGCCTTACTTAAGCCAAAAGATGATCTCTAAAGCGAAGGGCAAACTTTAGCGGGGTTAACTTAAGTTGTTTTCTTCAAAGAAGTATATTGTGAGTAGGTATTTCCAAAGAGATTTAGAATGTTTTTACATTTAAATAAGAATGGAAACTGAGATTGACATAGAGACTTCAGGCTTGTTTTCAGAAAAGAGTAACCGTTTTCTAATAAAGCAAGAGAGGAAACTGAGATTTCCATGATAGCCTTTGAGATAACTTTTTGAGCACTAATCTCAAATCACAGAATAATTTGTTTTTAAAATATATGAGCTAAGTATATTTTTGGATTAGTATTGAACACCGATATGAAGATGCGAGTTCATATTAACTCAAGTCTCCATGAACCATGTAGCCATCCTGGATAGAAATGTGTCGCACTTTTTAGATGAACCCTTTCACAATAGCCTAGTGGATCCACTTGGTAGTTCTGGTCCTATACTCCGGCAAGGTGTAGGATGACCGGGCAACGTGGGCCTAATAGCGTTGTACCATCACTATAGCTATTGAGTGATGGTTTTGGATTAGAGAAACTCCGAAAACAATAATTGCTTGGTTCCTCAAGGGGTTTTGCTTAGTGCGAATGGGGGAATGAGAAATGATTCATGCATTGCGCAGTTAAACTTTGAGAGGGAGCATGGTATGTTTTTTTTAAATTATATTATGATTTTGATCTGACATCATTATCAAATAGTTTTCCTTTTTCTTTATGTTGCAAATATTTTAATTAGCTTATTATTAAAATGGGTTCATTTAATTATCAGGAGTTGAGTATCTTAAGTTTAGTATCTTGGGTTGATATGTGCTTCGTTGAGTCAAGTATCATATCTTTAGAGTTGAGTATCTTCTCATTAATACGTAATTGTTCACCATAAACCATCTAACATTAAGAGAAAAGCAACTGAAAGAAATAGTTCAATTTTTATTAAGTGTATAATTGCCAAAATGGCACCAATACATAGTCTGAATAAAAACAGGAAAGAAACGCTAATGGAACATGCTCCACTAGCTCAATTCTAAAATTAGGCTAGAATATAAAACAGTAGCATCCTCGAAAGCATGAGGACCTACCAAAACCGGATGAATGCTGGATGTTCGGGTAACTGCAACGACGATCCTGTAGCTCTATCGTCCACCTGTGCCTTCACCTAAAATAGTAGAGATTGTATAGGGTTAGTACACACTTGTACTAAGTATGGGTATATGAAAGCACACACAACTTACATGCATGAGAAATAATAACTCTTTCCTAACAACATGATTTTTGGAAGTCAAGTCAGTGGACTTGCCAAATTGAGATTTAGAAAGTTTCCAAATTTGGATTAGGAAAGTCAATGAGCTTTCAAAATTTGGATTAGGAAAGTCAGTGAGTTTTTAAGATTTGGAATACGAAAATTATCCTATGAGAACAACATACATCATACTTTTCACAATTGCACATAACACATAACATTTACACATAACACATATCATATAGCTTACAACACACTTTGCATGTATCACATAACTTGTTGAATTTCATTCGTTCATATGTTATGAGACCTTGGAATCATGGACTTAACATTAAGACAACCGAAAAATGAGGGTTCAATAGATGGGACCTCAACTAGGGAGTCTTCATTAGTTAAAACAGAGTTGCTTCGTTCATATCATACGTTTACCCATTCATTTCATTTATTAGGGCCAGTGTAAAAACAACTAGACCTGGATATTGTAGTTGTCACCTCTATTAAGTGAATGTCATTTCATATACTATGCAAATGCACTTGGCACATTTAGTGTTTTCACAACCACTTACTTAACCCTCGAGGGTTTCATCATTTCATTGTTCATTTCATATTTCATTGTTCATCTCATATATGCCAATGCACTTGGCCAGTTAGTGTAGTTACACTCACACTCAACCCTTCTAGGTTCATCATTTCATACATACATCGGAGGTTCAGTGACTGTTGGAACGTATGTTAGACTCGTATGGGTCTATATTACATACCAAAACCATGGGGCGTCTTCAGAGTTCGTTAAGTGATCATAAATCTAAGGTTATGTAGTACACGATTTATGGTATTGTATATATGTCAAGATCTTGATTGATCTAAGTAGGTGGCATATTCTTGGATTTTTGTTCACGTATGACTTGTGTATCATATAGAAGTTTGGGGAAGGGAATCCTAAGTTCGAACTTTGGATAACACTTTACATTGCATGATTTTATTTTTAATCCTCATTGGATATTGGGACTCTAGGAATAATCCCTAACATTAAATACTCTATCTTCTACTTGGTTTTCAGCTCTTGTAAATTGGCGAAGGGTAGTGGTGTTCGAAACCCCCACAACCCCTTTTTGTAGTGTTATTAAAATCACATGCCCCTTTTCCCCAAACTAAGAGGTTGTGGGATCAACCCTCTTCAAGTTTATATCACTATTTTAGCTTGACATGGGAGTAGTGGCGTTCGAACCCCACAACCTCGTTATTGGATGTTTTATGTGTTATATTTTCTAGGCTGGTGAGGTTGTGGGAACACCCAGCAAACCTCCTATCTTTTATTATAAAGATTTTATCTAGGCGCCTTGGAAGTGAAGGTTGTGGGGATCGAGACCCCACATTGTTTGGTAACATCACTTATTTTCTATTAATGTTCCATTTCCTCTCGAACCTTGAGGTCGTGGGTTCGATTCATAGCCCTCACATGCTTTTACGATTTTTTCTATTCTGGTATCGCTGCCTGGAGGTCGTGGGTGTTCGATTCCACCAGAACTCTATTGGTTCATTAAACAGTTCCGTTTATCCTCTGCCAAATCAGTTGGCCCGAGTTCAATTCATTTCCCCAGTCCCATGTTGCTCTAATTTTCTCGGCGGAAAATCCAGTTGTATAAGGTGTTAAATTTCAAGATATTTTCATCATCAAACTTAGTCTATTTACTTGCATGGTTGCTGGAAATATTGGTCATTGTCGGTCATTTTTATCAAACGTTTAACTTGATTCATGTAGGGTTTTTATTAATATTTACCATTGAACACAGTCTTCAGGCGGATTTTTCATGAGTTTATTTGGCTAACATAATCTGTGCACTAGTCGACACATTTCCTTAAATGAACATCACGGTTTTTCATGGTTTCATGCATACAAAACAACAAGTACAAATTATAAATGTGTGAATATCCAAGCTGAGGGCCCCTTGCAACATTCACAAAGTTGCAACATATAATTGTTCACTATACACGCTCCACAACACTGTCACCGCTGATGTCATTACATGATTCAAGTACATAAACATCATCATCATGCACACAAGAAATCACCCTACCTAAATCTACCAGCCAAACATACCCAATCTGCGAATCATGGGAGCTAGTGCAACGACATGCAATGGGAAAAACAATCCTCGTTTTCGGACTGAATACACTGAATCTTAAGGGGTCTTTTGGGAAAGGAACCAAAGAGGGAAAGAACTCATACCTTAATTACTTGTTTTCGGAACGTGAAGAACTGAAGTTGCCTGCCCAAAACCCTCTCCAAAATCAGTTAAGCTCGGACGATTAAGGTCCAAAAAGCGATGGACAACTTCTCTTTGACTTAACGTTCTTGTTACTTTGTTTTTTTTTTTTAAATTTCATGTGAGTTCTTCAAGTGTGAAGATTTCTTGATATGATTTCTGTTCTTTGCTGTTTTTGGCAGAATCAACGTGAGGGAGATAATGATGGACGTGTGAGTGAGATCGTGAGAGAGAAAGTAGTGACTATCATATGAGTTTTAGTTTGGGAATTATTCAAAAAAAAGGACCTCCTTATAGTTTAATAAAAAACCTGATTAATGAGCTTAGTGATGAAAGGGACCATGTCTGCCCTTAAAATTTCAGATTTGAAAGATAATAAAAATTCCTTAAGTATTATTATATCATTTTTTATAGGGTTGTTACATTATCCCCCCCCCCCCCCTTCTTTAGTAACATTTGGCTTGAATGACATTAAGATTTACAGTTGTAATGCAGTCAGATCATAAAAATCATATCCACATCAAGACTCAATAGCAAGTCAAAAGTACGGAGCGAAGAAAGAAAACAAAACACCAGATAAGAGTAGGAAATCTAACTTCTTCAAGAGATTGATGGAATAAAAAAAAAAAAAAGCGTGGGGGAGTGGGATCTCATTGTCGGCACTCAGCCTCCCACGTAGCCTCTGAACAAGATTCATTTCTTCACAATACCTTCACTGTGCAATCCTCGTGGTGCACCGTTTAGGAGCCGCTGAAACCTATTGTCTAAGATCTCAACAGGGTACCTCCTCGTAGGCAAAGTCTAATCACCCCAAAAACCTTCCACAGGTAAGATAGAAGTTTAGTGCTCGATCACTAGGCACTTCTTAACATAGAGAAAGGAAAGACTGGATGGACCCATACATAAGCTATATCCGCAGAAATGCTAATAGCTCATAGGCCACCTCACCTACAAGTTTGTAGGGTCTCATATGGACCCACATACCCTGGGACTCAGCTTCCCTTTCTACAAAATTTCATACCCCTTTCATAGGTGATAAATCCGTCAAGTAACATGGTCAACCAACATCAAATTCTATAGGCCGTTTTCTGTGGTCTACATATGATTGTGCTTTCGGTTGTAAGCAGTAGCCAACCTTGTCCCTTATATCACTCTAACCTTTATAGTCTCATGAATGATCTATAGACCAAAATGGATGACTCCTCCAACGTCGAAACCAACCCAAACTGGAGATCTAAAACTCATACATATAGAGCCTCAAAGTGCCATCTCAATGCTAGAGTGATAGCATTATTATACGAGAACTCTATCAAAAGGTAGGTGGCTCTACCTGTACGTTTGAAAGTAAATCACACACGGCCATCACATATGTCACTCCAATGTCGAATGTGCGCTTTACTTTCGCCATGTCAGTTGACGGAGATGAAAGCGGGTTACTAAACTTTACATGCATGCCACCAAGCTTTCTGTTAAAGATCTCCAAAAAATGTATGAAGTAAACTGAGATCCTTTATCTGAAAATGATATGACAAAGAATCTATGCCACATACAAATCTCATCCAAAATAAGAGTTAGCATACATCTACGGCTCTGTACTAAGGTAGACGTTCATAAGGAATAAAGTGAGCAGACTTAGTAATGCTGTCCATCAATAAACTGCCCTATGGGAGTAATGCTACCTTCACCTAGTCCTAGGAAGAACCACATACCATCAAAAGGTAATATTAAAATGGCTTCCCACAATCTCCAAGTCGGCAACCTCAATAATCTGATGTAGGACCCACCAGTCTTAAGATGCTCTGCCTTAACCTGCTGACAATTAGGACACTTAGCCACGTATTCCGCAATGTCCTTCTTCATGCCATCCCACCAATAGATCATCTTAAGATCACGATACATCTTGGTGGAACCTGGATGTATGGAATATCTAGAACCATGGGCCTCTGCCACAATCTTGGTTCGCAAATCATCCACATCTGGTACACAAGGCCTGTCCTGGTATCTAAGTATGCCATCACTTCCCAAACCGAAAGACTCATTCATATTTAACAACACTGAGTCCTTTAGCTCCATCAGCACAGGAACAAGATGCTGACCCTTCTTGACTTCAACTACCAAGGATGATTCAGAACTAGGATGAACTGAAACACCCCAACTAGTAGAGTAAACCAATCGCACACCCAATATGGCCAGTCTGTGTACCTCTTTTTCCAACACCTTTATTCTCGTCCTCAACGTGCGCTGTACTCCCCATGCTCAAAGCATTAGCCACAACATTGTCCTTACCTGGATGGTAGTGCACATTAATGTCATAATCCTTTAGTAGCTCCAACCATCTCCGCTGACGTAGATTCAACTCCCTCTATGTGAACATGTTCTAGAGACTCTTATGGTCCGTGAACACATCCACATACACTCCATACATATATTGCGTCCACAGCTTCAGTGCAAACACCACAACTGCCAACTCCAGGTCATGAGTGGGATAATTCTTCTCATGAACCTTGAGCTTTCTGGAAGCATAGGCTATCACCTAACCAGCTTGCATTAGAAACAAAAACCCAAACAAACCCCAGAGCATCAACATTAAACAGTTAATTCACCACACTGAGGCCCAGAGTAAGCATCGGGCGCTGAAGTGTGTCTATCCTTCGAGTCATGGGGAACTCTTCTCACAAGTCTCCGGTACATTCAAACATGGCATCTCTTTGTCAAAAAAGCTATCAGGGGGCAGAGACAAGAAATGGAAAAAAAAAAAAACCCTCAACAAACTGTGATGTACAAAGCCCAATCCCAGAAAGAAAGCTACGAATTGTCAATTGGAGTAAGTGGCTTTGACCAGTTTCTGAACTAGCTCAGTCTTCTAGGGGTCCACCTCCACCATTGGTAGGACACAAATGACCTAGGAAGGTCACTAATCTCAGCCAGAATTCACACTTGCTCGAAGTGCTAAATTGATTTGTTGTCTAGACCTGCAAGGTTAGTCTCAAATGATTGTTCATTGCTCTTCCTTGGTCTTAGGAGATGAGAATGTCATCACTGAAATCTAATATGCGACAGCGTCAAGGTATTCACGGAAAAGACTCTGTAATTGAGATCCATAAATATAGAAGGTTGTCATTTGTAAGACAAATGAAATAACTAGAAAACTCATATTGACCATAGCGGGTACGAAGGTTGTCTTTTGGTACATATCCATCCTAACCCTAACTGGACGATACCCTGAACGAGAATCATCTATAGAAAAACTAAACCCTTGGAGCTTGACGGTGAAACAACTCAATTATCTGGGAAAGTGATACTTATTCTATCTAGTACTTTTGAGCTAATGATCAGCGATACAATTCTAAGGGTCCCATTCTATTCTTCTGGACAAATAACATGGAGCGCCCCAACGGGGATAATTCGGGGGAATGAAATCCTTAGTTAGTGAATCTTTAACTGACAAAGTTTCAACCTTTGAGTTCTGCTGAGAAGCCATTCTATAAGGAGGAATTGTGATTGGTTTAAATATCGATTTCTAAGCTAGATACCAAAGTCAATCTCTCGAAGGGAGGAAGGGACTCCAGAAAAATCTTAAGGAAATACATCTAGGGAACTCATTCACTACAGGCAATGAGCTTTGAAAGGACTGTCATGATCCTAAATAATAACACTCACAAGATGAATAGCTAACCCCTTTGGACATCATTTATGGGCCTTAAGATTTTAAACAAGGTAAGGACGACTCGAATTGTTACCCCTCCAAGACTAACTCTTTTAGTAGGAAAAGCGAAATATCACCACTTCACTATGATATAGTCCAAGCAAGCATCAACATTTGGTGAAGCCAGTAGTCCATGCCAAAGCATAACTTCAAAATATGCATGGGTAGTGGTAACCAAGTCCGCACATATTAGTCACTACCACATCCAACTAATTGGGCGTCCTTGGATTCTCTATCATTTCTTACACGTTCTCTAAAGCGTACTAACACTATAGGTCTTATAGAAACTGTAGGTCATTTTCCCAAAGTAAGAGAAAGCACAGGAGTCACAAAAAATTAAAGGTAGTAATGGATCAAGTAAAGCTTAACAAGAAGTTGAAATACTTCCAGCATACCTGTTACCACTTCAGCGGACTTCTCCTCTCCCCTCCCCTACCCTTCAGGCATGAATCTGTTAAATCTTGGGGAGGCTCGACTGAATTGCTGACACCCTGTGGGTTTGGCACTAGGCTGAGCATCTCCCCATCCTGACCTTTGTCTTTGTGGAACAGGCTCTGAACATGTGTTCCACCTCTCTTAACACAACCGAAAGCAAGTCCTTATTGCCCTGTATGCTCTCTACATGTGAGCTCGGCCACATTAGCACAGTTCTTCTTAGGATGGCTGCATCCACCTCCATTGACCCTTGTGGGCGCAGGTATGCCTCCTCTAGGTGTTGTACCCCTCTGAGAGTTAGAGTTCCCAGAAACTTTGTTGCCAATTCCTGAACCTGGCTGCAACGGATGCCAAAAGTGATTTCTGTGGCCTCCATGTGCTGGACAGCCTGATCATGAGGCCTGAGGCTCCTAACATCACGAACACCTCTCTTCTGCGGAGTCCTTACCTCGCTGGACATGACCTCAACTGTAAAGGTCACTATTATAATGAGCATCGTAGACCCGACACTCTCACCTCCAGCGCCGAAAAAAGGGACACACACAAATGAGGACAACCTACAACAGCCATTCCCACAAGTGCAGGGGGAACCTTCATTTCATCCCTACTGTTCGAAACCAGGGAAGTAGAATACCTGGATAATTTCAACAAAGCTCAGTACTCTCCTCATTCTTTCTATTAAATACTAAGGAAAGTAACATACCTTGATAGCTTAACAAACTTCAGGGAGTACTCCTTGAATGTCATGGATCCTTGTTTAAGGTTGATTAACTCTTCAACCTTGGCTTCCCTTATCTCTCCGGGAAGAATCTCTCTAGAAATGCTATCTTGACAGCTCCCAAGTGACTGACACTCCACCCAAAACACGACTATCTTGACACATCTTGTACCAATTTTGTGCAACATCCTTGAGCTGATAGGAAGCCAACTCAGCGTTCTCAGTATCTGTGGCCCCCATAGCCACCAAAATCTTATGTAATTCATCCACAAACTCTTGAGGATCCTCTGATTTATTATAACCTGTGAAAATAAGAGGGTTCATCCTCGTGAAGTCTCGCAACCTGTCAACCATGCTGCGAACTGGTGAGTTTCCTCTCTAAACATCCTACCGGTTGACTTGGGCAGTCATAGCCTGGGCCTGCATTGTAATGTCATGTACCATCTGAGACAGAGATGCCCTCAGATTAGCATCAATCAACCCAGCTGGGTTGACTGGCATGGCCACTCATTCAGCTGGAGCCTGGGGTGGATTCTGATTACCCTAGCAGCTGCTCCTCCCCTCCTCTGACCCTTATCTCTCCAAGTGTTCATTCTCTGAAAAACAACAAGGATTGATGTTAGACACGATCATAACACCAAGAGCTCAGACATTAGGTAAAGCACGATAAAATTATAAGAAGGGAAATTTTTCCTACGCATCATGCAATCTCTAATCCAGGATAGTGATGCACTTCACTACCATGACTTAGAAACTACTCAATGTGGTTGATGTGAATTTATATTCCTCGGAATTCAATCTAGCGCTTTGATACCAACTTTTTCACGACCGGAATATAGACCCCAGACGATACCGAGGTCGTTGACCTCTCAAAGGTCGCAGACAAGCCTACTTACGTCATTTTTACTTTACATAGGTAAATTTTTAGCGGAACATTTGAAACTTTTTGTTTCTTAACATACTTATAAAAAAAATATTCTCATTAATACGTAACTTTTCATCATCAGCCATCTAACATTAAGAGATAAGCAACTGAAAGAAATAGTTCAATTCTTATTGACTGTGATAAAATTGCCCAAAATGGCACCAATCCCATGCCATGAATAAAAACGGTAGGAAGAAAACGCTAGTGGAAAATGCTCCACTTAGCTCAATTCTAAAACTAAGCTAGAAAAATACAAATCAGTTAGAATCCTTGAATGAATGAGGCCTACCAAAAACCAGATGATTCGTTGGCTGGACGTTCGGACAAACAACGACTCCTGTAGCTTTATTGTCCACCTGTGCCGTTGCACCTAATTATAGAGAGATTGTGTAGGGTTAGTAACACTTGAATAAGTCATGGGTATATGGAAGACACACCAATGCATGCATATGAGAATAGAATAGCTCTTTCCTAACAACACGATTTTTGCGAGTAAAGTTAGTGGACTTGCAAATTGAGATTTAGAAAGTTTCCAAAATTGGATTAGGAAAGTCCACTGAGCTTTCCAAATTTGGATTGGAAAGTCAGTGAGCTTTTAAAAAGATTTGAATAGGAAAATTATCTATGAGACTAACATACATCATACTTTTCACAATTGCACATAAACACAGAACATTTACCCATAACACATATCAAAGCTTTAACAACACCACTTGGCATGTATACATAATTGTTTAATATCATTCATTATATCCATGAGACCTTGGATCTTGGACCCTTTTTTCTTTTTTTTTTCTTAACATTAAGGAATCCGGACTGAGGGCTCAACAATGGGGACCTCAACTAGTGCGTGTCTTCATTAGCAAAACAGAGTCTGCTTGTTCTTTCATAAGTACTCCATTTTATTTCATTAGAGGCCCATGGTAAACACAACCTATACCTAGGATGTAGTTTAAGTCTTTCATTAGGTTAGATGTTTCAATGACAAGAATGACCCAATGTCATTACTTGAATCTAACTCACCTTTTGATTTATCCTATCCTAACACTTTGGTATTATTCACTTTCATTATGTGCTCCATTCGATGCTAGCCTCATTCATTCATTCATTGGAAATTTAAATTTTAACCGACATAGATCATGTAGCGCATTCAGAAATCTAAGTGTCTCCCCCACACCGAAAAAGAGGTGGAATCACCGACCAAAGTGATCCATAACCTGCTAGACGTACATATGATTACCCTCCAGATCCTATATCGTCTGTATACGATTCAAAGACTAGGAGATATAAGGAGACCCATACCCGGCAAGCCAGACAGTCTCATCTCATGAGGAGTTCCGTGGAACTTTGGCCTTCACGACAAGAAGGCATCACCGCTCATAGTTAGTCTATCGGTGCTCAATAAAAGTGCCAGATATTCATCTAATCTGTCGGGAACATGGCTTCTACGTATGAGGACATCATAGCTCATAGATGATTTACTCATCTATCATTAGACTTAAGTGTGTTAAGCTTTAATAATCTTCTTAGAGGTTCCTAGAGAATGATCTCTTCATTATTTACACTCCATAGTTTTAGTACACTATGGGGAACATTTACTTAGGATCATGAGAATTGCTTCAGCTTTACATTAGCCTCAATAAGTTGTCACCAAATTCATTTATCATAGCACATTGCTTTCATAGTTTACTCACCCCTCTTATTAGGAATGTTAATTTCATCATATACCAAGCACTTGGCCAATTTCGTGTTTTTCACATCCCTTACTTAACCTTCCAGGGTTTATCATTTCAAGTTCATTTCATCATTTCATTGTTCATCTCATATTATGCCAATGACTGGCCATTAGTGTATCTTACCCACCTCCAATACTTAACCTTATAGGGTTCTTCATAATCTTAGGTTCACTTATTTGGACGTATGTTATAGAACTTATTGTGTCTATAAATACAAGCAATGTAGAGATTCATCATAGTTAGTTAAGTGATTCATACATCCTAAGGTTATGTAAGTACAAATTATGGTATCTTTCCTATATTGCCAAGATCTTGATTTGATCTAAGTAGGTGGCATTGATTATTGGTACTTTTGTTCCACGTATGATTATGTATTAATACGGGATGTTTTGCAAGGAACCCCAAGTTCGAATTTACTGGATAACACTTTCCATTTCATTGATTTTTATTTGTAATCTCCATGTATGGGACTCTAGATTAACCCACCTTAATAATCTATCTTTACTTATGTACTTGGATTTCTCTTCAAATTGGCGAAGGGTAGGGGTTCGAACCCCACAACCCTTTTTATTTTTCATTACCTCACATGGCCCTTTGTCGCCTAACCAAGAGGTTATTGTGGGTCAAACACCCAACACGCTCTTTCATTTTATTCTCTATTTTTGCTGGACATTGGGAGGTTGTGGCTTTGACCCCATACATCCTGATTAGTTTTAATTTCCGCTACGGCTATGAGGGTGTGGGTTCGAACCCCAAGCCTCCCTATCTGTTATTTTTTATAACAGACTTTCTAAAATAGGCGCCTGACGTGAGGTTGTGGGATCGATCCCCCACAGCCTCACTTTATTTTCTTCTTTAATTTTGCCATTCTCCTATACAACCTTGAGGTCATAGGTTCGATTCCCACGCCTCACATTTTATTTTCTTTATTTTTATCTTCTTTTACTCACTGCCTGGGGGTCGTGGGTTCGATCCCCACGCTTCCCATTTATTTAATTAAATCATTTTCCTCTCCTTTCCCAAACCAGTGGCCCGAATTCGATTCCCCCGAGCCCCATTTCGTCTCCTTTTCTTGCGAATTCCATTAGCTATAAGGTGTTAAATTTCTATATTTTTATCATTAAACTTTAGTCTAATTAACCTTGCGTAGTTGCTGGAAATTTTGGTCATTTTCGATTCATTTTTATACGTTTCACTGATTCATAGGTTGTATTTCATTATTACCATTTTAACACATTTAGGAGTATTTTCATGAGTGTATTTGGCTAAAAGATTGTCACTCAATCAGCCACCTTTCCTGACAATGAACATCAGATTTTTCATGGTTTTATGCACACAAAAACAAAACAACTACAACCTATAAAATATTGAGCATAAGCGGGGCTCTGGCCACATTAATAAACTTGCACACACTTGCCACATACTCAAACACACATTGATTGTCATTTTCATGATTTAACGTCAAAAAATAACCACATTTCAAACACAAGAACATTCACACATACCTAATCACCAGAAACATACCCAAAGCTCGAATAATTGGAGCATCGTACAACGACATGCCGCAACGGAAAAAAAAAAAAAAAACAAAAAAAAAAAAAAAACAATCTAGTTTTCGATGAATAACTGAATCGTACGGGGTCTTTTGGGAAGGCGACAAGAGGAAAGAAAACTTACCTTAATTTTCTGTCGAAAGTGAAGTTGCCTTCCCAAAACCCTTCCAAAATCAGTTTCAAGCTTCCTCAAGGTCACACAGTCAGGGCCAATTTCTTTGAACTTAACGTTATTGTTACTTTTTTTTTTTAATTTCATGTGAGTTCTTAAAGTGTGAAGAATTCTTGATATGATTCTGTTCTTTGAGTTTTTGGCAGAACAGAATCAACGTGAGGGAGGAGAATGATGAAGTGAGAGAGTAGAGATCGTGTGAGAGAGAGTAGTGAGATAATAGAAGTTTTCTTTGGAAATTAGTCCAGTCTTGGACTCCTTATTCATTAACATAAAAAACCTGATTCAATAGCTTAGTGAAAGGACAACTTTTCCCAATAAAATTTTAGATTTTAAATAATTAAATAATCACCTTAAGTATTTATACAATGCAATTTTTTTTCGGGTTGTACACATTGACCTGTTATCTTTCATGATTGCGACCAAGTATTCAGGATCTTAAACATGAGTTTCGTTGATCATGTAAGAGTTGTGAGTTAGCTATGGTGAGCCCATTTAGTCAAAGGATTTAATTTATGGTAGTTGTAACATTTTCTTATATAGAATTTCTTGGACTTAAAGTTCGTTCAGCGTGTCATTTTAACGAAATTTTTCTTTTAGTTTTAAGCTTTGGATGCTTAAGTTAGGTATTCCGCTTGTTGTTTGAGCCTTGATGAGGGTTTGTGGGGACCAACAATGGTTCTTTTGTGCCGGCCTGGCCACGTCCAGGTTAAAGACTCAGTGTGACATAACGTTTTTGTATAAATTCTAACAGATTGCAATCACAGTTAATAGACAACTATTACGGGCTATAGACGAGGACTGTTTAGAAGAAATTTGGAGCCTTACAATTTAGTCAAGGATTAAGATAGTTGTTTGTATTCCCGCGGACCCTTTTCTTCTGTATGTTTCTGTTTTGTTCTATTTGTGAAATAAACACTTTGAAACATGTAATTATCTTGTCATTTGTTTAATACGTTAGTGGGATTGGACACGTTGGCCTACAAGGGTTTAAGTTATATTAGAATGGACTCGGTTTTCTTGATCCTGTATTTCTATTGTCGTCCTTTCATATTTGTAAGCATTTTTGGGTTGAGGCGGACTTTTTGGAAAGGATGACAAATGCAATATCTTCATTTTTTGAGCATATACTATTTATTTTAATTTTTTTTTTATGTAATGTAGAAACTATTATACATAGGTTTAGGGTATTATTAAGGTGGTTCGCAATAGTTTTATCTGGTTGGTGAGTTCTTAAGATGCTATTTTTGAGAGAGGAATTTGTTGCTACATTGTGAAATGAATTTTGGGTATGATATGATCTGTCTCTAACCCTTATTTGAAGATTACGATTTGGAAATGTGGGGTATTGAGAGCCTTGTCTTCTTTATTACAAGGTTTTTCTCTTTATTACTCCTTTGTCCCTAATTTACTTGTCCACTTTTGAATGACCACCTATTAAAAGACACTAAGTTGATATAGTGAGCTCATTTTTACCCCTCTATTAACTTTGGCAAGTGAATGAACTAAATTTCTTATGAGTTTCAAGAAATTCTACATTGCTTTCAAATGAATTAAATTGAGTGTCATAATAGAGAAATGTTTTTGTACTTTACTTAATTGGACAATGTAAAAGTTAATTAGGGACAACTAAAAAAGAAAAATGGACAAGAATTAGGGAAGAGGGAGTACAACTCTAGGAAATTTTAGGAAGAGACACTCTTTTCAACCATGGAATACGAAACTGGAAGTAGAGTAAAAATTATTGGGGCCATTGTGGAAGTGCTATGATGACCAAGGGACCACTAGAGCTATAGCAGCCACGGGACTTTGATAGTGATCTAGATACGACTTTCCGGATCAATTCTATGTAAGTGAAATATTTTTTCCTGCCAAAGCAGGTCGATATCAGCTTTAGTCGCCTAGATGACCCAATTAAGACAAATAATTTACCGCGGAGTATTTTTTAAATTAAAAGGATGATCATAATATTTAAACGGAGTAATCAAGCATGACATAACTCAATAAAATTGAAGTTCTTTCTTCTCTTGTCAATATAGAGAGATAGACATTACATATATGGTCCCAATATGATAATATTTATCTATTGACTATAATAAAGGAGATTTTCTTTCATCATATTCATAAATGTACCATATTAGTGATAGAAATTGGGTAAACATCTGAATAGTTTCCTAAAAAATGAAAAAAATATCTTTTTAATGAAACACTATTGTAAACACATCAATTTTAGAGGTGTTTGTTGCAAGTATTCATATGACTTGTCTCAAGCACTTATATGAATATATACAAGTGAATGAGTGACAATGGTGAGTATCATATATCACAAAAACATTATTGAGGCAAGATTTAGTTTTAAATTATTTTGAAAAGCAACATAATTTTTTTATCAAATATAGTTTATTCAAAATGAAGGAAAATAATAATGTGCTTGACAAGCGATGTACTCGTTCAATCATACATACATCACCATTAAGATTTAAAAATATTTGTAATTTTTAAATTAACCATTAAAAATTGAATATTCTTAAAAATATTCAAATTACTATCAAAATTTATATTTCATCCGAACTTAATATATAAATGTTTCCGTTTCAATGTTTATCTGCACATACTTGAATCAAAATATATTTTTTATTTTTAAAAAGACATCATGACGGAAATGAAATTAAAACAAATACGTTGGGATACTTGTATGACCATTTTCTATGCACACACTCAAATTTAAATTACATTTAATATTTTTCCTAATAAGGTGGTTAACATATACTAACCATAAGTAAATATATTTAAAAGTAATCTTCTATTTTATATAAAAAACCATAAAGTTAGGGTTTTTCCAAAATCGTACTTGCAAGCACACTAACAAAAATCTCATTTCAATTTAAAAAAATATAGAGAACTTCAAACTTTTCTCTTCATAAAATAGGAAGCAATCCCAGGCAAGACAATCAACAACTACTAATGCTACTACAACAACTTCTTTTACCCCTATATCCAAACACAAAACACATTTGTTCCTCCCCTTCGCCATGACACGCACACACCGTGACCTCTGCTTTGATTGACGCTGGTACTAAAGCAAAATTCTCACATGAATAAAAGACTGAAAGGGCTCTGAAAAAATCTGATGAACTGAAAACACTTTGTGATGTTGATGTGGCTACAGTCATTACGGCCCTTTACCAGGACTGAACCATATGCTTTCCAAACAATAATGTTGTAGCACACTTTTATAAAGTTTAAGAGTTTGCAGATATTGCCGACAGATCAAGAAAGATTGGTGACAAGAGAAGAGTTCACATGACAAGATCAAGAAGTGAAGGAACACTTAAAGATAAGAAAGGAAAATTCCGGGTCAAGGAACGACAAATGAGAGATGAGTTGTTCAATAGAAAAATCTTTCTGTTGACATGAGCATTCCTAATCTTAAGACCTAGTTGTGTGATAAAAAAGAATCTCAAACAGGTACATGAATAAGGATAAAAGAGTTGATGGAGAGGGTTTGACATCGTGCCCCTCAACCTATTGTAGAACCAATGGATCCAGTAGGACAATTTTTGAACCTTCAATGATACCCTTCAATTGGTATATCATCAACTCAAAGAATAATGATCATAATCTCTCTGTTAACTTTACAGATTAGTCCTACAATTTCTGGGTGCTTAACCCGAAGGACGGGGGGAGAATGTGTGATGACCTTATTGAAATGACATTTTTAAAAATAAATGTTCAAGATCCAAACAACGCCAACAAAAAATATAGGACCAATGGTGTATATTTTAAGTTGTACTATTTCTAAGCTACTTATATTCAAATGCGTATTTATGTGTTTATATTTTCATATCTAAATTATATCTTGGATCTCCGGATAAGTTCCCTTCGTCTCCTAAAGTGTTCTTCTGTCGTATTCTTGAGTGTTTAAAAGTTGGTTTGTTTCATTAACTTATTAAATCGATGGTCAATTATTCTTTATGTTAGATACTGACCTTTATTTATTTTATTATTTTGTATTATTGAAATGTTGTTGGTTAGTGTATTTTCAAAATGACCCTCTTACACTTAAAAAAATTAACCCAAAACCAATTTACTATAGGGTAAAACTTTATTTTTAAAATTTCTAGTGTAAAACTAGAACACATCTAATATTTGAAGGGCTTTATATGTTAAAAAAATTCAAAAGGTTCTATATAATTAATTTTTAGAATTGATGTTTGCACTCCTAAAAATAGAACTTGGATCACCACACATTTATATTTGGTTTATTTTTCTCCATTTTTTCCCTTCGTGAAGTAGAGGAATTATGTGGCCTATGTTCAAAGTCTATGGACAAAACAAAATGTGTCCCTGCATTTAGGAATATTAAATGTAGTGTTTATTTATTGGAAGATACAAACTATCATATAAGAAATAAAAAACTAAGGCAAGGAAGATAATAATTAAATTATAAAAAAATTTGAACTAAGACATGTACTAATAAACAATGTAATATAAAATGCAGATTTACAAGACCTAATGTAACTGAAACATGTCAGTGAACTATATTTTTATGATGTTCATCTGACCCGACATGGGCATTGTTTATGTATTGTATAATATTTCCTGTTCTGCATGTATGTTAATTTTGAACAACAGTGGTCTGTATATCTATTTTTTTGTTGGCATATTCATGTTGTTAGTAGTTATCTTTTAGGTTTTATTTATACTTAGATACCTTTCCAGTAGTTGGCTTTATGTCAAATTTGGTGACTTGTGCAATTAATGATCTGTGTAGAGGCAAAGTACAATGTTAAATTACTATGGATGTTTGGTGATAAACATTGGTCTGATTGTGCTCCAACAAAATTTAGTCAATGATAATTATCGAGGGTAATGTTTTCATTAGTTGTTGTTCATTCCGATAGAGTTACTGTGTCAGTTTGTTTGTGAATTTGTTGATAGTGTTTTCAGTTGTTGTCATTTTCAATGATGCGGATGTGTTTGTTCCTTCACCCCTTTTCCTTTATCGTACCATAGAATCCTAATGACCTTAATAAGTTGTTGGTATGAATTAGATGGAAATACATGGACAAGCTTATGATACCATGCATGTGTGTGCTGTTGGACATCTTCCTAGAGTGATTGTAGATTCAGAATATTAAATTATCTAGTTCATTATACTATATATTTTTAGGATCGTTCTTCTAGGTTGGACTTATTAAAAGAAGAAGTGATTCCATTGTCAACAATAGTTTCTGGAATACTGAAATACTACATAGAATGTATGAATATTAATTGATCCTTCAAGTTGTCATATTATAGTTATTCATTCTATGATCAAGTTTGTTTCAAGGAGAATTCTTGACAAGGTAGAGAGAGAGAAGAGGTGACAGTCTGTATGGTGATGTTGAAGTTTGTACTTGAGATTAAGAAGAAGTAGGCCTTCCTAAGCCCCAGGGACTACTTCTCCCAGTCGATCGTAGTATGATAAGTTTGTATTTACCTACGGTAAAGTTTCCAAGCTTAAACTATTATGTTCTCAGAGAGAAAAAAGAAGGGCATATTTATATTTATGATGTTAAGCCTTGAAAAGTAGGTTTCTTAATTTATAGGCGATACGAGAGAAATAAAGTAAAAAGGCTTCAATCTGAAGGTTAATAAAAGGTTGTTGCCATAAAGTGATGTGATGTATTCAAATGTCCACATACGGTTCCGACATCACTAACTTACTTGAATTTGAAACGATAGGAGAATCGGTGACACAAAAAAAATTTGTTGTGTGTAAAACATATGAGGTGAAATCTTAATAGGGGGGATGCATCTCACCTACATATCAAATTACGGTTTAAAGCGACCGTTTCACCATAATACTTGATTATGAGAAATCATTCGTGAATTGAAACAAACAAATGCAGTGATGAGTTTACTTGTTGTGAGCCCTAATTATAATGACCTGGGTTATTGATGTGTGAAATTATTGTAAAGTTTTATTTTCCCTCCCAATATTGGCTCTCTCTCGAGTCAAAACTCTGATTGTTGTTTCGATGATTCCATTTTTGACGAACGTCAAGAATTAGTCTTCAAAAATATGATGTGTATATTATTTGTATTCGAAAGAATCGACAGGTCTTTTGATGTTTTGAGAGTTGGATGATTTTTCTAGTCCAGATGTTTATACCCTTTGCGTCTCCGATAGGACTTCACTTAACGCGACCCTTCACTAAGCCAAGGCATGAATCTCTTAAAGCGAAGGAAGGGCAAAAACTTCAGCGGGTGTTAACTTAAGGTCTTTTCTTCAAAAATGTTATTGGGAGTATGGTATTACAAAGATATTTTAAAATGTTTTTATATTTAAACAAGGAAATGGAAATGAGATTGCCAAGAGACTTGGGCTGTTTTAGGAAAAATAGTAACGCTTTCGAATGAAGCATAGAGAGGAGGGGAAGAGAGGAAAAACAATGAGATTTCCATGATAGCCTTGGGCGAAATTTTTTAGCCTAATCTCAAATCACAGAGATTTGTTTTAAACAGCGAGTAAGATATTTTTTGGGTTTGTGTATAATATGAACACCGATAATGAAGAAAGATGCGGAGTTCATATTAACAAGTCTTTGAACATGTAGCCATACTGGATTAGAATGGGTCGTAATTTTTAGAGGAACCAATCACAAAGCCTAGTGGAGCCACATTTAGTAGTTCTGGTCCTATACGCTGGCAAGGTGTATGATGATCGGGCAGCCCGTACCATACTATAATATTAAGTGATGGTTGTTCTATTAGAGGAATCCCAAACAATAATTGCCTTGGTTCCTGAATGGGTTTTTCTTATATGCGAATGGAGAATGAGAACTCATTCATGCATGACGCAGGTTAAACTTTGAGAGGGAGAATGGGGTTATTTTTTTTCAATATATTATGATTATGAGTTGACATCATGTTTCAAACAGTTTTCCTTTTTCTTTATGTTGCAATTATTTTAAACTTCTTATATGAAAATGAGAAGTTTATAAGTATAGGAGTTGAGTATCAAAGTGTAGTTTTCTTGTGTTGATATGTGCTTATGAGTCAAGTATAATATCTTTAAAGTGTAGGATCTTATAAGAGTACTTTTGAGTTATTAAGGTTAGTAGTTTTAGTATACTTGAGTAATTCTTGAGTGAGTAAGTTTGTTGAAAAGAGGCAAGTTATTACCCATTTTTATTCAGGTTCAAGCAATGTATTCTTTAGAATTACCTTTACAATGCTCGTCTACTTCAACGTACTGAGACATTTGAACGATTTCTCATGATACAGACAAAGTATCAGCCAGCTTCAACAAGGAGCTTCGTCCGATACCTGCAAGAGTTCGAGTTATCATTATGGTGAGCTCCTGTATTTGTGGATTTCATTACTTTACATCTTTAGTAGGGATATCGTGGATCTTGTCCCGACATTCATATAATCAGTTAGAGGAGGCTTAATAGATAGTCAGTATAGTTGAGAAGGCTGTATCATTATTTTTATTAATATTTTAAGATGTAAAGTTGTCTTTCTATGGTTAGTGGATAATTTTATTATAAAGTGTTCCTTTGGGGCTTCTTAAAGTTTGTGTGTAGTTTTACGAAAACTTTATTTTAATTTAAGCTTCTGTATGCTAAGTTCGTCTTCGATATTGTTAGCATGATGAGGGTTCTGTTGGGACCAAACAATGGTTCTTTTGTGCTGTGGGCCACGTTCCAGGGTTGTTGTGTTTTGGTTAGAATGAAGTCGTGACAAAAGTTTTGTATAACTTTACAGATTGCATCACAGCTCGTAGAAACTTCTACGGCTAGACTAGGACTGTAAATGAAATGTTAGCCTTAATAAAATTTAGTTAATATTTTAGAGATAGTGGTTGTCATCCCTTTGGACCCTCTTATTCCTTTTTGTAAGTTTTTTATATTTTTGTGAAATAAACACGTTTTGAAACATGTATTACCTTTTTCATTTGTTTTAATACGTTAGTGATGGACCACGTGGCTACTAAGGTTTTTATTAAGTATATTCGATTGATGTAGGTTTTTTGTCCACTTATTCTATTGTCGTCTTTAATAAGTTTGTCAGCATTTTTGGGGTTTTGGCTGACGTTATTGTAAAGGGACAGACAACTGCAATCTCCTTAATTTTTGAAGTCATGATTACTAATTTTATTTTAATTTTTTTTATGTAATTGTAGAAGAAGAAACTATTTATACTAGGTTATGGATCTTATTAAGGGGGTTCAATTAAGTTTTATCTGGTTTGTGAGTTCTTAAGATGCTATTTTTGAGAGAGCGAATTTTGTTTCTGCGAAATTGTGAATGCAATTTAGCTTTTAAATATGATCATGTCTCTTAACCTTCTTGACACTTATGATTTGAATGTGGGATTGAGGCCTTGTGTGATGACCCGCCACAATTTTAACCATTTGCAGCATACGAATGAGCATGTGGCCCTAGAGGCTTGGAGAGGCTTGGAAGACTCTTAAGAGGCGGGAGGGGGGGGGGCCTTCTAGATTCTTGAGGGCAGGGACTAGAGAATTTTAGGAGCCTTTTGGAAAGAGAGCTAAGACATTATTCTAGGAATATAGAACTTTATTATAAATGCAGGTACTTAAAAACTTGATTTAGAACACATTATCTACTCTTAGGCTCTTAGGGACGTATTAATAGAGGGTCATTCATTTGTAACTCATCCAATAATCCAACAATCGAATACAAGTTTATTCTTCAAAGTCTTTCTTTGTCTTTATTTATATTTATCTTTAGCGTTCCAGTTTTTTAAAGTTTACTTGAGCTACGAGATGTTGAAAAGAATGTGGTAAGTATGTCAAGTGCCGCAAGGAAAGTAGTCTTAGCGATTACTTTAAGTCCGTGACAAGTGGTCTATCAGAGAGTAGGTTTATAATAAGAGATGACTACGAAGGAGACGTTATCGCGCCTAGACACCACAACGTACGTATGGATGGAGGAAAGAAGAACAAGAAAGGAAAAGAGCGCAGAACGGGAAGTGAAGAAATATGCCCGATCCCACCACCAGCGGACGCGCAGCAAAAAAATCTCACCCACCCACAATTGTCGATGGAAGAGTGACAAGAGATAGGTGAGGATGCCGTAGACGTCACTGACGGAGAAAAGAACGGGTTGTGCAAAGGGTAGAGTTAGTAGAAATTGAGAGGCAAGCCGTTTGAGATCGTAGGGCCCGGCGCTTGAATAGACGAACAACAAATTCGAAACCTGAAGACTTCGCCCTTGCGGAGATTGAGAAACATCCGAAAGAGTGGAGGGTCCGAGATTAGCGGGCGATTTCGAGATGAAGGGGTTATTAATCATTGGATTCGGTTCTTGGAAGCCCTTGAACGATTGAGCGCTGACAAAGGGTTGAATGTGGAAAATTCTCCAGGAAGACAGGGAGGTTGGGTGTGGAATGCACGACATCACTACTATACAACCAACCATAAGTAAATAAATTTTAAAATAATTCTTCTAAGTTTATATAAAACCATAAGTTAGTGTTTTTTCCAAAATCGTACTTCAAGCAATAAAAAATCTCTATTTCAAACTTAAAAAAATATAGAGAATTAAAATTTTCTCTATAAATAGGAGTCAATCCAGGCAGAAAATCAAAACTACTACTGCTACTACAACAAATTCATTTTAACCTATATCCAAACAACACATTTTTCCCCCTTTAGCAATGACAGAAACAAAGTGAACTATGCTTTATTGAAGATGGTACTAAAAGAAAAATCTCACAGATAAAAGACTGAAAGGGCTCTTGAAAAATCGATGAACTGAAAACACTTTGTGAGGTTGAAGTGGACAGTATATACGGCCCTTACAGGAATGAACCATATGCATTTCCAAACAATAATGTTGTACGCACACCTTTTATAAAGTTTAAGAGTTGCCGATATTGAACAGATCTAGAAGATGTGACACAAGAGAAGAGTTCACTATGAAAAGGATCAAGAAGTTGAGGAACAACTTCAAAGATAAGAAAGGAAAATAGGGTCAAGGAAATGACAAATGAGATGTATGAGTTGTTCAATAGAAAAACTCTTTCTGTTGACATGAGCACTTCCTATCTCAACGACCTCGTTGTGTGATAAAAAAGAATCTCAACAGGTACCATGAACTAATGATAAAAGAGGCTGATGGAGAGGGTTTTACATCGAATGCCCCTCAACCTATTGTCGAACCAATGGTATCCAGTAGGGACAATTTGAACCTTCAATGGATATCCCCTCATTGGTATATCAACCTCAACGAATAATGATCATATCTCTCTTCTGTTAACTTACCAGATAGTCCTACAATTTCTGGGTTGCTTAACACGAAGGACGATGATGTGATCCTTATTGATGATCCATTTTTTAAAAATTAAATGTTCAAGATCCAACAACGCCAAAAAAAACTAAGGACCAATGTGTTAATTTTAAGTTGTACTATTTTCTAAGTACTTATAGTCAATGGAGTATTTATGTCGTTTACTATTTTTCATATCTAAATTATATCATTGGACTCTCCGGATAAGTTTCCTTCGTCCTCCTTTAAGTGTTCTTCTGTCGTATTCTTGATTGGTTTCAAAGTTTGTTGTTTCATTCACTTATTAAATCGATGGTCAATTATTCTTATGTTTATGATACTGATTTATTTATTTTTCATATTTTTTTTTATTATTTTGAAATGTTGTTGTTAGTTTAATTTTTCAAAATGACCTCTTACACTTAAAAATTAACAAAACCATTTACATATAGGGTAAAACTTATTTTTAAACTTCTAGTGTAAACTAGTAACACATCTAATATATATAGTGGCTTTTATATGTTAAAAAAATTCAAAGGTTCTATTATAATTATTTTTAGAATTGATGTTTGCACTCCTAAAAATAGAATTGGATCACCAAATTATATTTTGGTTCTATTTTCCTCATTTTTTTCCCTTCGTGAGTAGAGAAATTATTGCCTATGTTCAAGTCTATTGGACAAAATAATGTGTCCCCTGCATTAGGAATAACTTTAGTGTTTATTTATTGGAAGATACAACTATTCATATAAAATAAAAACTAAGGCAAGAAGATAATAATAAATAATAAATAAAATTTGAACTAAGACATGTACTAATAACAAAATTTAATATAAAATTGAATTTACAAATACCTAATGTAACTGAAACATGTCAGTGAAATATTTTTTTGATGTTCATCTGACCCGAATGGGCATTTTATGTTGTGATAATATTTCCTGTTCGTGCCATGTATGTTATTTTAACAACAGTTGGTTTGTGTATCTATTTTTTGTTGTGCTATTCATGTGTTATAGTATATTCTTTAGGTTTTATTTATACTTAGATCATTTCCAGTAGTTTCTTTATTTCAAATTTGGTGACTTGTGCATTAATGATTTTGTAGAGGCAAAGTCAATGTAAAATACTATGGATTTTTGTTTTGTTTGATAACATGTGCTGATGTGATCCAAAAAATTTAGTCAATTGAAATATCGAGTGTTAATGTTTTCCATTAAGTTGTTGTCATTCCTATAGAGTCTACTTTGTCAGTTTGTGCAGTTTGATAGTTATTTTCAGTTGGTTGTCATTTTCCATGAGCGGTGGTTTGTTTGTCTTCACCTTTTCATTTGTCGTACCATAGAATCCTAATTGACCTAAATAGTTGTATGAATTAGATGAGAAATACATGGACAATTATGATACCATGCATGTGTGTGCATGTTGACATCTTCCTAAAGTGATTGTTTGATTCGAATATTAAATTATCGATTTTCATTTATACTATATTTTAGGGATCTTTTCTTCTAGAGTTGGCAATATAATAGAAGAAGTATTACCATTGTCAAATAGTTTTCATGGAAAATGAAATATAATAGAATGTAGATATTAATGATCTTAAATGTTGTCATATATCTTTATTCACTTCTATGATTCAAGTTTGTTTTCAGTCGAATTCTTGCAAGGTAGAAGAGTGAAGTCTGAGTATGTATGATGTTGAAGTTTCGTACTCGAGGATAAGAAGTAGTTTAAGTTTTTTTGTGTTATGATAAGTTTGTATTTTACCTACTTGTAAGTTTCCAAGCTTAAACTATTATGTTCTCGAGAGAAAAAGAAGCATTTATGATGTTTAAGCCTGAAAAGTAGGTTTTCCTTAATTTATGGCGATCAGTAGAATTAAAGTAAAGGTTCAAAGCTGAAGGTTAATAAATAGTTGTTTGCCATAAAGTGATGTTGATGTCTTCACATGTCCACATACGGCTCGACACATACAATACTGATTTGAAACATAGGAGAGAATGGTGACACAAAAAAATTTGTGTGTGGTAAACATATGCGGTGCATTCTTAATATGGGGATGCATCCTACCTACATACAAATTACGTTAAAGCGACAGTTTCACCATACTACTTGATATGAGAAATCATTCGTGACTGAAACAACAAATGCAGTGGAGCAGTACTTGTTGAGCCCTAATTATAATGACCTGGTATTTTATGTTTTGAAATTATTGTAAATTGTATTTTTACCCCTCCCAATTGGCTCGAGTCAAACTCTGATTTTTGTTTTCGATGATTCCATTTTGTAACAGACGTCAAGAATAGTCTTCAAATATGATTTGTAATATTTATTCGAAAGAATTCGAATGGTCCTTTTGATGTTTTGAGAGTTGGCTGATTTTTCTGGTCCATATGTTTTACCCCTTGTGCTTCTCCGATAGGACTTCTACTTAAGCGACCTTCCATAAGCCAAGGGCATGATCTCTAAAGCGAAGGGCAAACTTTAGCGGGGTTAACTTAAGTTCTTTTCTTCAAAAGTTATATTGGGAGTAGGTATTACAAAGAATTTAGAATGTTTTTATATTTAAACAAGAATGGAAACTGAGATTGCCAAGGACTTCGGGCTTGTTTTAAGAAAATAGTAACCGCTTTCTAATGAAGCAAGAGGGAAACTGAGATTTCCATGATAGCCTTTGGGCTAAATTTTTTAGCACTAACTCTCAATCACAGATGAATTTGTTTTTAAACATATGAGCAAGTATATTTTTTGGTGTAATATTACACCCGATATGAAGATGCGAGTTCATATTAACTCAAGTCTCCATGAACCAGTGCCATCCTGGAATAATGGTCGTATTTTTAGATGACACCATTCACAATAGCCTAGTGGATCCACTTAGTAGTTCTGGTCCTATACTCTGGCAGGTGTATGAGATCGGGGCAGCGTACCATAACTATAACTATTAAGTGATGTTTTCTATTAGAGAAAACTCCCAAACAATAATTGCTTGTTTCCTGAATGGGTTTTGCTTATGCGAATGGAGGAATGAGAAATCATTCATGCATTGCGCAGGTAAACTTTGAGAGGGAGCATGGTATTTTTTTTATTATATTATGATTAATGAGTCTGACATCATGGTTTCAACCAGTACTCCAACAATATGATCATGGAGAAGGAAAGGAGAAGGGAACAGTATGGTTCCCATGGTGAAGCACAAAAGACGGAGGGGGGGACAGGATTCGGCTGACAGCCATAAAAGCCGAGAGAGTCGAAGTGAGGAAGAAGGGGAAACAATGGAAGCAACCATTGCAAGTTCGGGAGAAGACAATGGTTGCTGAAAAGCCTTGCCACCACGAACGGAAAAAGGGTGCAAGAAGGAACACTGCCGTGATGAAAGAAAAAAAGGCCGCCGAGGCACTGCCTCGATGAAGGAGGAAGTTCGGATAGATCAGGTCGAGAAAAGGTCGGGACAATCGCTGAAGGAGGCTGATCGAAGGGATTGGACCGAGTACGTGAGTTGATAATTGACACGATAAAACCCGACACGAGACAGTCGCAATGCGACGCGCGGTCGTCGCAATATTAGGTGGGGGAGAGAGTGATGACCCACCACAATTTTGACCCCATGTTGACAGGCATCCGAATGGGGCCAGGCGGGCCCAGAGGCCTTGGAGAGGCTTGTGCAATACTCTAGAGCCTTCTAAATTCTTGGGGCAACTAGAGAATTCTAGGAGCCTTGTGTTGGTGTATTGAGAGCTTAGAGAGGTAGAGACATATTCTAGGAATATAGAAACATGTATTAAAGTTGAATGTACTTAGGACTTGTCGAACAAATAGAAACTAGAAAAACAATATTTAATCTAGGCCCTTAGGTGAGTAGTATTAAATAGAGGGCCAGTCATTTGTAAAATCATCCAATAACAACAATCGAATACAAGTTCTCCTTACAGTTCTTTCTTGCTTTTCTTTTATTCTCTTAGCGTTTCGAGTTTAAAAGGCTTACATGAGGCTTACGAGATAGTGAAAGAATCGTGAGTAAGTTGTAAGTGCCGCCACGGAGTCTTAGCGAATACTCTAAGTCTGTGACATTGTCTATCTATTATTCAAGGGTTTCTCTTTAATACTCCCTTTGCCCTAATTACTTGTCCAACTGTTGAATGGACAAACCGATTTAACATACATAATTATTAGTGAGCTCTATCATTTGACACCTATTAAACATGAAGTGAATGAACTAAAAATATTCTGTATTGATTTTCAAAAAATTCTACATTGTTTCAAATAATAAATGAATGTTCAATAGAGAAATGTTTTTTTTACTTTTTAATTGTGGGGAAAATGTACAAGTAATTAGGGACACAAAAATGGCAAAAATGGACAAGTGAAAAGGCCACGTGATTAAGGGACAGGGGAGTACAAATCGCGAAACTTCCTAGGAAGAGACAACTCGTTTCAAACCATGACTAGACAAAATGGAGTAAACATTATTGGGGTCATTGTGGGAAAATCATGCTATGATAACAATGGGACCAGTAGAGCTAGAGCAGCCAAGGGCGTGGATAGTGATCCTAGATAGTCCTTTCCTGGATAATCCTATGTAAGTTGTCGAAGTGAAATATTTTTTTCTGCCAAGGCAGGGTCGATATCAGCTTTAGTCGACTAGATTGACCCAATTTAGACCTAAGAATTTTGGCGCGGGTATTTTTTAAAACACAGGAGGATCATAATATTTAAGGATTTAAGTTCAAGCCGGATATAAACTCAATAAAATTGAAGAGTTCTTCTTTTTCCTTTGTCATATATAGAGATAGACATTACAGATATGGATTCCCAATATGATTATATTTTATATATTGAATATAAAAGGAGATTTTCTTCATCATATTCATAAAATGTATACATATTCATTGGATAGAAATGTTGGTTAAAAATCTTGAATATTTTCCTAAAATGAATAAAATATATCTTTGTAATTTGTTGTAACACTATTTTGTAAAACACATCAATTTTTAGATGGTTTTGTTGCAAATTATTCATATTGACTCTGTTCAAGACTAATATAGAATATATTTACAATGTGAAGCGAGTGACAGGTGGTGGGAGTATCATATATTAAACAAAAAACATTATCTTGAGGAAGATTTAGTTTAAAATATTTTTGAAAGAAACATAATTTTTTTATAAAAATATAAGCTTATCAAAATGAAAGAAAATAATAATGGTTCGACAAGCGATGTTGTGAAACTTGTGCAATCATACATAGCATCACCATTAAGATGTTTTAAAACTATTTGTAATGTGTAAAATTAACCATTAAAGTAATGAATATTCTCAGCATATCAAATACTATCAAAAATTATATTTCATCCGAATAAGATTATAAAATTTTTACTGTGTTTCAAATGTTTAATTATGTTAATGCTTGCATCAAAATAACTTTTATCTTTTTCCAAAAAAAGCGATGACGGAAATGATATCAACAAACCCGGTTTGGGCTCTTTCTGACATTTTTCTATGTACCCTACTCACCTTTACACTAACGAATATTTTTTCCTAAGAAGTTGGTTACCATAATCCCTCCCCCCCCCGTCCTATCTTTACAATCTCTTCTCGTTTCCTAACCCCTCTCAAGTTCGGGGGGGCCAAGCGGACGGGCAAGCGAGAAAAAAAGCGCGAGTGGCAAAACGGGAAAAAAAGAGAGAGAAGGAAAAGTGGTCGCGGAAAGAGGGGGGCAAGCCCAGGCACGAAAAAGGCAAAATACGAAGACGGCGACGACAACAATAGGGCAGGGGAACCAGGAAGAGCCAACAAACAACCATGTGGCCGCCCCCGGTAGCAATGACAAGAAACAAATGAACTACGCTTGGATTGAAGATGGGTACTAAAAGAAAAATCTCACATGATAAAAGACTGAAAGGGCTCTTGAAATGAAAAAAATTATGAACTAAAAACACCTTTGTGATGTTGAAGAGTGGCTACAGTTCATATACGGCCCTTACATGAATGAAACCATATGTACATTTCCAACACAATAATGTGTACGCAACACTTTATAAAGTTAAAAGAGTTGCCGATCTTGGACAGATCTAAGACGGTGGTGGACAAGAGAAGAGTTCCTATGAAAAAGGACAAAGAAGTTGAGAACAACTTCCAAAGATAAGACACCGGAAAATAGGGCGTCAAGGACATGACAAATGAGATGTATGGTTGTTCAATAGAAAAAACTCGTGTGTTGACATGAGGCACTTCCTATCTCAACGACCTACGTTGGTGATACAAAACGAATCTCAAACAGGACATGAATAATGATAAAAGAGGCGTGATGAGAGGGTTTTTCCATCCCTGAATGCCCTCAACCTATGTCGAACCAATGGTATCAGCAGGGACATTTTGAACCTTCAATGGATTATCGGCTCCTCACATTGGTTAGTGAGGTCAAGGCCGTCAACGAAATAATGACATAATCTCTCTGTTAATTACCAGATAGTCCTACAATTTCGGGTTGCTTAACACGAAGAAACGATGAATGTGATGACCTTATTGGATGATCCATTTTTTAAAATTAAATGTTCAAGATCAAAAACAACGCCAAAAAAACTAAGGACCAATGTGTATATTTTTAAGTTGTACTATTTTCTAAGTACTTATAGTCAAATGGAGTTATTTATGTCGTTTTTACTATTTTTCATATTAAAGTAATCATTGGGCCTCTGCCGAGAAGTTTCCTTCGTCCCTCTCGAAGTGTTCTTCTGTCATATTCTTGATGTGTTTCAAAGTTTGTTGTTTCATTAACTTATTAAATCGCTGGTCCATTATTCTTATGTTTATGATATGATTTATTTATTTTTTTATTTTATTTTTTATTATTTGAAATGTGTTTTAGTTTAATTTTTCAAAATGGAACTCATTTACACTTAAAAATTAACAAAACAATTTAACATATAGGGAAAACTTTTTATTTTAAAATTTCTAAGTGATAAAAATAGTAAAACATCTAATATTAAATACTGGCCTTTATTATGTTAAAAAATTCAAAGCTTCTATTATAACTTAATTTTTAGAACTGATGTTTGCACTCCTAACAAAGAAGTGGATCACCAAATTTTCTATTTTGGTTCTATTTTTCTATTTTTTTCTCTCGTGAAAGTAGAGAAAATTCTGCCTATGTTCAAAGTTCCCTATGGACAAAATAAATGTGTCCCCTGATACGAATATAACTTTAGTGTTTATTTTTTGGAAGATACACACTATTCATATAAGAAATAAAAAACTAGGCAAGGAAAGATAAGACTAAATTAATCCAATAAAATTGACACTAAGACATGTTACTAATAAACAAAATTTAATATAAAATTGAGATTTACCAAATACACTAATTTAACTTGAAACATGTCAGTGAAATATTTTTTTCTGCCAAGGCGGGTCTATTCAGCTTTAGTCGAATAGATGGACCCATTTAGGACATAAGAATTTTGAGCGGGGTATTTTTAAAACTAAAGGGATGGAATCATAATATTAAACGGATTAATCAAGCATGACATAGATATCTAACCACATTGAGTTCTTTTCTTCTCTTTTGTCAACCTATAGAGATAGACATTACTATAACTGATTTCCCAAATGATTAATATTTTCATATTATCGACTATTAAAAGGAGGTGTTTCTGTTCATCATATCATTAAATGTAATATTAATTTGATGATAGAAACTTTGGTAAACATCTGAAATATTTTTCCTAAAATGAATAAAAAATATATCTTTTAATTGGAACACATTGTACACACCATTCCATTTTTAGTTGTTGTTTTGTGCAATTATTGCATATTGCCTTGTTCAGACTAATCATAGATTATCATACAATGTGAATCCGAGCTGACAGGTTGGTGAGGATCATTATTAGCAAAAAACATTATTGAAGAACTTAGTTTAAACCACACCCCTATTTTTGAAAGCAACATACATTTTTTTTATTAATATGTCGATTCACAACTGACAGCACATAATAATGCGCCTCGAAAGCGATCCTGTAAACTTGTTCCATCATACATACATCCCATTTAAGATTTAAAAATTGAATTGCCTAATACCTAAAAATTGCAAAACTTAACTATTCCATATATCCCACGAGTTATCATCTCTCGAATACCAACCCTAAGATAAATGGTTCCTTGGTTTCATGTCGTTACCTATGTACCTACCTTCGAACAGCACAACATATTGGCACTTCTGTTTCACAAAAAAACTCGCTGACAGGAAAGCTAAACAACCGTTTGGGATATCTTTATGAACCATTGTCTTATGGAACCACGACGCACTCAAATTGAATTCCATTATATTCCTTCTTCGGATTAAGGTGGTTGAAATCATCATATACCCCCATAACGCGAAATACTTTCTTAAAATAATCCCTACAATCGAAGGTTTTACTAAAACATAAGTTATCGTGACTTTTTCCCACCAAATCGTATCTTGCAGACAATTTAAACAAAATCTCAATTTCAAACTTGTAAAATACCTTTCCAAACTATTAGACCGATCATGATAATCATTTTTCTATATAAATTTAGGAGTCCCTCCAGGCAAAGAACAATCTAAAACTTATTTATGACTGGCTACTACAACAAATTCAATTTCTAACCCATATCGCCAAACCAAACACATCTTTACCTCCCCCATTTAAGCACTGACCAGAAAAAAAAACCCCGTGAACCTCACGCTTGGGATTGAAGCTGGTACTAAAAGAAAAACTTCACACTGATAAAGACTGAAAGGGTCTTGAGAAAATCTGATGAACTGAAAACACTTTGTGAGTTGAAGTGGCTACATATTGATACGGCCCTTACAGGAATGAACATATGCATTTCCAACAATAATGTTTTTCACGCAAAAACACTTATATAAGTTTAAGGAGTTGCGCGATATGGGACAGATCTAAGAAAGATGGTGGGGACAAGAGAAAGTCACTATGAAAAGGATCAAGAAGTTGGAGGAAACAACTTCAAAAGATAAGAAAGGAAAATAGGGTCAAGGAAAGACAAATGAGATGTATGAGTTGTTCAATAGAAAACCTCTTTTATGTTGACTATGAGCACTTCTTATCTCAACGGACCTACGTTGTGTGATAAAAAAGAATCCATATGACAGGTACATGAATTTTTTAATGAAAAAGAGCTGATGAGGGTTTTACTTCGAATGCACCTCAATACCAATGTCGAAACCAATGGATCCAGTTGTGAGTTAGGGGACAATTTTTGGAACCTTCATGGATATTCCCTCAATTGGTATTATCACCTCAACGAATAAGATCATAATCTTCTAGCGTTAACTTACCAGGATTAGTCCTACAATTCTGGGGCTTAACACGAAGAACGATGATGTGATGACCTTATTGGATGATCCATTTTTAAAATATTTAAAATGTTTCAAGATCCAAACAACTCCAAAAAAAAACTAAGGGACAATGGGTATATTTTTAAGTTGTACTAGTTTCTAAAGTACTTATAGTCTCAAATGGAGTATTTATGTCGTTACTATTTTCATATCTAAATTATATCATTGGACTCTCGGATAAAGGTTCCCTTCGTCATCCTTTAAGTGTTCTTATGTCATTCTCTTCTTTGATGTGTTCAAAGTTTTGTTGTTTCATCAATTATTAAATCGATGGTCATTATGTTTTTTTTTTTTTTTTTTTTTTTCTTCTTATGTTTATGATAGTGATTTATTTATTTTTAATTTATTTTTATTATTTTGAAAGGTTGTTGTAGTTTAATTTCAAAAACTGACATATACACTTAAAAATTAAACAAAACGAATTCTACATATAGGGTAAACACTTTTTTTTTAAAAAACTTTCTATGGTAAACTAGCTAAACACATCTAATATTATAATACTGGCTTTTATATTTTTGTTTAAACAATTAAAGCTTCTATTATAAATTAATTTTAAGAACTTGGATGTTTGCACTCCTTTAAAAAATAGAATTGGATCACCAAATTTCATATTTTGGTTATATTTTTTATCATTGTTGTTCTCTTCGTGAAGTAGAGAAATTCTGCTATGTTCAAAGTCTATTGGGGTGGGACAAAATAAATAAGGTGCCCATGCATTACGAAGAAAACTTCTTTAGTGTTGTATTTATTGGTAAAGAACAACTATTCATATAAGAAATAAAAACGAAGGCAAGGAAATAAAATAAATTAATCAATTAAAAATTTGAACTAAGGAAAATGACTAATAAACCAAAATTAATTATAAAATTGAGATTTACCCAAATACCCTACTTTAACGGAAAAAGCTGTCAGTGTGAAATATTTTTGTCTGCCAAGAAGGTCGATCTCAGCTTAGCGAATAGATTGACACAATTTAGGACATAAGAAATTTTGGCGCGGGTATTTTTTAAAACTAAAGGATGGATCATAATTTTTAAACGGATTAATCAAGCTTGCCATAAACTCAATCAAATTGAAGTTCTTTCTTCTCTTTGGTCATATATGAGATAGACATACATAGATGGTCCCATATGATTAATCTTTATCATGATGTGCTTAAAAAGGAGATTTTTCCTTTCATCATATTCATAAATGTACAGATTCATTTGATAGAATTGGTAAACATCTTGGAATATTTTCCTAAAATGATAAAATTATCTTTTTAATTGTAACCACTATTTGGTAAACACATCAATTTTTTAGTGGTTTGTGCAATATTTCATATGACTTGTCGCAGACTATATAGAATTTTATATACAATGTTGAATCGAGTGAAGGTTGGTGAGTAAGCATATAGTAGCAAAAACATATGAGCAAGATTTAGGTTTAAAAATTTTTGAAAGAAATTAATTTTTTTTATCTTAAATATAGTGTATCAAAAATGAAAGAAAATAAATAATGTGCTTCGGACAAGCGATTTGTTGTAACTTGTTCATAATCATACAAACATCACCATTTAAGATTTTAAAAATGTTTGTCAAATTTTAAATTAACCATTTAAACATTGATATTCTTAAGCATATTCAAATACTATCAAAATTGATATTTCATCCGAACTAATATATAATTTTCCTTGTTGCAATGTTTAATATGTACATTACTTGAATCAAAATATACTTTTATTTTTAAAAAAAATCGATGACGGAAAGAATAAACAAGTACGTTTGGGATACTTTATGACCATTTCTATGTCCACTACTCAATTTAAATACATTAAGATTTTCCTAATAAGTTGGTTAAAAAATAATACTATAACCATAAGTAATAATATTTAAAATTAATTCTTCAAGGTGTATAGAAAAACATAAGTTAGTGTTTTCAAACGTACTTGAAGCAATAAAAAAAATCTCTATTTCAAACTGTAAAAAAATATAGAGAATTTAAAATTTTCTCTTAATAAATAGGAGTCAATCCCAGGCAAGAAAATCAAAACTGACTACTGCTACTACAACAAATCATTGTAAAACCTAGTATCCAAATACACCAACATTTTCTCCCCTTAGGCAATGACAAGAAACAAAGTGAACACGCTTTGATTGAAGATGGTACTAAAAGAAAATTCAACATTGATAAAAGCGACTGAAAGGCTTTGAAAAAATCTGATGAACTGTGAAAAAACACTTGTGATGTTGAAGTGGTTACAGTCAGTATACGGCCCTTTACAGGAAGTGAAACCATATGCATTCCCAAACAAGAATGGGTACGCAAACACTTTTATAAAGTTTAAGAGTTGCCGTATTGGACAGATCTAAGAAGTGGTGACAAGAGAAGAGTCAATATAAAAGGATCAAGAAGTGGAGGAACAAAACTTCAAAAGATTAAGAAAGGAAAATAGGGTCAGGAAATGACAAATGAGATGTAGAGTTGGTCAATAGAAAAACTCTTTCTGTTGACATGAGCCACTTCTATCTCAACGAAACTAAGGGGTGTGATAAAAAAGACTCTCAAACAGGACATGAACTAATGAAAAAAGCGGCTGCTGGAGAGGGTTTACATCGAATGCCCCTCACACCTATTGTCAAACAACAATGGTATCCCGTAAGGGACAATTTGAACCTTCAATGATATCCCCTCAAATTGGTTAATCAACATCAACGAATAATGATCATAATCTCTCTGTTACCTTACCAGATAGTCCTACAATTTAGGGTTGCTGACACACGAAGAACGATGATGTGATGACCTTAGGATGATCCATTTTTTAAAATTTAAATGTTCAAGGATCCAAAACAACTCAAAAAAAAAACTTAAGGACCACATGTGTATAATTTTTAAGTTGTACTATTTATAAGTACTTATAGTCAAATGGAGTATTTATGTCGTTACTATGTTTCATAATCTAATTATATCATTGGACTTCTCCGGATAAGTTTCCCTTCGTCCTCCTTTAAAGTGTTTCTTCTGTCATATCTTTGATGTGTTCAACGTTGTTTTTCATTCAACTTATTAAATCGATGGTCAATATTCTTCAGTTTATGATATGATTATTTATTTTTTTAATATTTTTATTATTTTGAAAATGTGGTTGTTAGTTTAATTTTTCAAAATGACCTCGTACACTAAAAATTAACAAACGAATCTACATTATAGGGTAAAACTTTATTTTTAAACTTTCTAGTGTAAATAGTCAACAGATCTCAATTATTATAATACTGGCTGTATATGTTAAAAATCAACGCTTCTATTATAACTTAATTTTTTAGAAATGATGTTTTGCACTCCTTAAAACTAGAATTGGATCACCAAATTTAGATTTTGGTGCTATTTTTCTATTTTTTTCTCTTGTGAAGTAGAGAAATTCTCCTTGTTCAAAGTCTATTGGACAAAAATAAATGTGTCCCTGCAATTACGAATATAACTTTAGTGTTTATGTATTGGAAGATACAAACTATTCATATAAGAAATAAAAACTAAGTGTAAGTCAAGGAAGATAAGAATTAATTAATCAATAAATTTGAACTAAGACATGTACTATAAACAAAATTTATAGAAAATTGAGATTTACAAAATACCCTAATTTAACGGAGACAGTCAGTTGAAAATATTTCTTTTTTCTGCCAAGGCAGGTCGATCTCAGCTGTAGTAGACTAGATGGACCCAATTTAGACATAAGAATTGGCGCGGGTGATTTTTTAAAAACTAAAGGATGGATCATAATATTTAACGGATTATTCAAGCTTGACATAAACGCAATAAAAATTGAAGTTTCTTTCTTCTCTTTTCATATATAGAAGATAGACATTACATATAGGATCCCAATATGATTAATAGTTATCATGATTGACTATTAAAAGGAGCTTTTTCTTTCATCTATCATAAATGTAAAATTCATTGATTAGAATTTGGTTAAACATCTTGAATATTGTTCCTAAAATGAATAAAATATATCTTTTAATTGAACACTATTGTAACACATCAATGTTTTAGTTGTGTTTGGTGCAAATATTCATATTACTTGTCTAAGACTAATATGAATTATATACAATGGAATCGAGTGAAGGTTGGTGAGTATCATATTATTTAGGCAAAAAACATTATTGGCAAGATTTAGTTTAAACTATTTTGAAAGCACATTAAATTTTTTTATCTAAATATAGTTTTATTCAAAAGGAAAGAAAATAATAATGATGCTGCGACAAGCGATGTAACTTGTTCAATCATTACAAACATCACATTTTTAACGATTTTAAAAATGTTTGTAATTTTTAAATTAACCATTAAAAATTGAACTATTCTTAAGCATATTCAAAATACTATCAAAAATTTATATTTCATCCGAAACTTAATATATAAAATTTTTTCCTTGTTTCAATTGTTTAATTATGTTAATACTTGAATCAAATATACTTTTTATTTGTAAAAAAAAATCGATGACGGAAATGAAAAAAAAATACGTTTTGGGCTTTGGGTTACTTTATGACCATTTTCTATGTACACTACTCAAATTTAAATTACATTAATATGTTTTCCAATAAGTTGTTAAAATAATACTATTAACAATAAGTAAAATATTTTATTTTAAAATTAATTCTATCTAATTTTTATATAAAACCATAAGTTGTTGTTTTTCAAAACGTACTTGCAAGCCAATAAAAAAAAATCTCTATTTATAACTTGTATTAAAAATATAGAGAATTAAAATTTTTCTCTATTAAATAGGAGGTCAATCCCAGGCAAGAAAAAAATCAAAAACTAACTACGTAATAAACAAATTCATTTAACCTCAATATCCAAACAAAACACCATTTTTCCTCCCCTTTTAGCAAGGCAAGAAACAAAGTGAACTACGCTTTGATTGAGATGTACTAAAAGAAAAATCTAACATGATAAAAGACTGAAAGGGCTCTTGAAAAATCTGATGAACTGGAAAACACTTTGTGATGGTTGAAGTGGGGCTTACGTAATATACGGCCCATTAAGGAGATGTGAAACCATAGGCATTTCCAAAACACTAATGTTGAGCAACACTTTTATAAGTTTAAAGAGTTGCCGAAATTGGACAGATCTAAGACGATGGGAACAAGAGAAGAGTTCACTATGAAAAAGGATCACGAAGTTGGAGGAACCAACTTCAAAAGATAAAGAAAATAGGGTCAAGGAAATGACAAATGAGTGTATGAGTGTTCAATAGACACACTCTTTCTGTTGACATGAGCACTTCCTATTCTAACGACATACGTTGTTGTGATAAAAAAAAGAATCTCAAACAGGTACATGAGACTAATGATTAAAAGAGGCTGATGGAGAGGGTTTTACATCGAATGCCCCTCAAACCTATTGTCAAACCAATGTATCCAGTAGGGACCATTTGCACCTTAATGGATAATCCCCCTCAATTGGGATATCAACCTCAAAGAATTAATTGCTCATTTCATCTCTCGGTTAACTTACCAGATAGTCCTACAATTTTCGGGGTTTGCTTACAGAAGAACGATTGATGTGATGACCTTATGGGAGGATCCATTTTTCTTTTTAAAAAATTAAAAGTTCAAGATAAAACAAACGACAAAAAAAATCTAAGGAACCAATGTGTATTTTTAAGTGTACTATTTCTAGTATTATAGTCAAATGGATATTTATGTCGTGTACTATTTTTAGATCGAAATATCATGGGACTCTCCGGATAAGTTTCCATTCGTCCTCTTTAAAGTGTTCTTCTGTCATATTCTTTGATGTGTTTCAAAGTTTGTTGTTTCATTCACTTATTAAATGATGGTCATAATTCTATGTGTATGATACTTGGAGTTATTTATTTTTAATATTTTTTATTATTTTTGAAAGGTTGTTGTTAGTTTAATTTTTCAAAATGACTCTTACAACTTAAAAAAATGAACAAACGAATCTTACATATGGGTAAACTTTATTTTAAACTTTCTAGTGTAACTAGTACCACATTCTAATATTTAGAATACTGGCTGTATATGTTAAAAAATTCAAAGCTCTATTATAACTTATTTTTTAGAACTGATGTTTGCACTCCTAAAAAAAAAAAAGGAGAGTGGAGCACCAAAATTTAATTTGGTTCTATTTTCACTCTCAGTTTTTTCTCTTCGTGAAGTAGAGAAATATGCCCTATGTTCAAAGTTCTATTGGAAAAAATAAATGTTGCCACTGGCATTACGAATATAACTTTATTGGTTTATTTATTGAAGATACAAACGATCTATAAGAAAATAAAAACTTAAGGACACAGGAAGATAAGAATAATAACAATTAAAATTTGAACTTAAGACATGTACTAATAAACAAAAAAAATTAATATAAAATTGAGATTTACAAATACCCTCAATATTTTAACGGCCAAACATGGCAGTGAAATATTTTTTCTGCCAAGAAGGTAGATCTCAGCTTTAGTCGAATGATTGACCCAATTTAGACATAAGAATTTTGGCGCGGGTTTTTTTAAATAAGGATTGGATCATAATATTTAACGGATTTAACAAGCATGACATAGACTCAATTTAAAATTGATAGTTCTTTCCTTTCTTTGTCATAGATAGAGATGCATTACATAGATGGATCCCAATATGATTAAGTTATTTATCTAGACTATAAAAGGAGGATTTTCTTTCATCATAGTCAAAAAGTGTACATAGGTCAATTGATAAAAAGTTGGTAAAAATCTTGACTATTTTTCCCTAAAAGAATAAATAATCCTTGTTACATTGTTAACATATTGTAAAACACATATTTTTTAGTGTGTTTTGTGTTTTGTGCATTATTTCATATGGACTTGTCTCAAGACTAATAGAGAATTAGACACAAGTGTGAATCGAGTGACCCGGTTGGTGAGTATCATATAATTAGCAAAAACATTATTGAGCAAGATTTAGTTTAAAATATTTTTGAAACAACATAATTTGGTTTATCTAAAATATAGTCTTATTCAAAATGAAAAGAAAATTAATTAATGTGCTTCGACAAGCGATGTAACTTGGTCAATCATACAGTAATCAAAATTTAAGATTTTTTACAAAATATTTGTAATTTTTTAATATTAACCATTAAAAATGAATATCTTAAGTTTCACAATACTATCAAAATTATATTTCAGTCAGAACTAATATATAAATTTCCTGGTTTCAATTGTTTTAATTCTGTTCATTACTTGATGGAATCAAAAATGATACTTTTTTATGATTAAAAAAAAAATCGATGACGGAAATGGAATAAACAAATTACGTGGGTTGGGGATACTTTAGACCATTTTATGTACACTACTCAAAATTTAAATTACATTAATATTTTTCTATTCAGGCTGGTAAAAATAATACTATAACAATAAGTAAATAGAGTTGTAAAATAATCTATCTAAGTTTTATATAAAAACCATAAGTTAGTGTTTTTGCAAAATCGTATCAAGCAAGTTTAAAAAATCTCTATTTAGAAACTTTAAAAAAAAATATAGAGAATTAAAATTTTCTCTATAAATAGGCGTCAACCCAGGCAAGAAATCAAAAAAATACTACTGCGGCGGGATACTACAACAAATTCATTTTAACCCTAATATCCAGAACAAACACATTTTTCCTCCCATTTAGCAATGACAAGAAACAAGTGCACTACGCTGTTGATTGTGAAGATGGTACTAAAAGAAAACTTCTCACATGTAAAAAGACTGAAGGGCTCTGAGGAAAACTCTGATGAACTGAAAACAACTTTTTGTGATGTTGAAGTGGTTAACAGTCATATACGGTCCTTACAGAATGAACATATGCATTTCCACACAATAATGTTGTACGAAACACTTTATCAAAGTTTAAAGAGTTGTCGACATTGGACATATCCAAGAAGATGGTGACAAGAGAAAAGTTCACTATGAAAAGGATCAAGAAGTTGGAAGAACAATTTCAAAAGGTAAGAAAGGAAAATAGGGTCAAGGAAATGACAAATGAGATGTATCAGTTATGCAATAGAAAAACTCTTTTTGTTGACATAAACACTTCCTATCTCAACGACCTATGTTGTGTGATAAAAAAAATCTCAAACATGTACATGAACTAATGATAAAAGAGGATGAAGGAGAGAGTTCTACAACGAATTTCCCTCAACCCATTATCGAACCAATGGTATCCAGTAGGGACAACTCTGAAGGAACAATGGATCCTTCTCCTCCATTGTTTTCAGAAATGTTTCCTCCAATGGTTCCACAATTGTTTTCTCCAATGCCTCAACACATGACTGTTGGAAAAACACCTAGACTGACCCATCAAATGTCGTCAACAATAATAAATGCTCTGATTCCTTCACCAACGATTGATTCTCCGATGCCTTCATTAATGATGGCTCCATCCCATGTATTCTCCAGTGTCTCCTACATTGACACAACAAATCGAACCTTCAATGGATATCCCTTCAATTAGTATATCAACGTCAACGAATAATGATTATAATTCTTTTGTTGACTTACCAGATAGTCCTACAATTTGTGGGTTGCTTAACTCAAAGGATGATGATGTGATGACCTTATTGGATGATCCGTTTTTTAAAAATATAAATGTGCAAGATCTAAACCACACCAAAAAAAACTAAGGACCAATGTGTGTATTTTTAATTAGTACTATTTTCTAAGTACATATAGTCAAATGGAGTACTTATGTCATTTACTATTTTTCACATCTGAATTGTGTCATTGGACTCTCCGGATGAGTTTCCCTTCGTCCTCCTTTGAAGTGTCCTTCTGTCTTATTCCTTAATGTGTTTCAAAGTTTGTAGTTTCATTCACTTATAAATCGATGATCAATTATTCTTATGTTTATTAGATACTGATTTATTTATTTTTCATATATTATTATTATTATTATTGAAATGTTATTGCTTAGTTTAATTTTTCAAAATGACCTCTTACACTTAAAATTTAACAAAACCAATTTGCATATAGGGTAAAATTTTATTTTTTAAACTTTCTAGTGTAAACTAGTAACACATCTAATATTAAAATAGTCACTTTTATATGATAAAAACATCAACGGTTATATTATAGAATTGATGTTTGCACTCCAAAACATAGAATTGGATCACCAAATTTGTATTTTGGTTCCATTTTTCTCATTTTTTTGTCCCTTCGTGAAGTAGAGAAATTATAACTCTGTCGGAGTCTATTGGACAAAATAAATGTTTCCCCTCATTAGGAATATAATTTGAGTGTTTATTTATTGAAAGATACAAATATTCATATAAGAAATAAAATATAAGGCAAGGGAGATGATAATATATTAATAGGTAAAAATTGAACTATGACAGTTAATAATACATAAAATTAAATATAAAATTGAGATTTACAAATATCCTAATGTTACTGAAACATGTCGGTGAAATATTTTTTTATAATGTTCATCTGACCCGATTGGACATGTTTATGTTGTGATAATATTTCGTGTTCTGCCATGTATTGTTAATTTTGAACAACAGTTGGTATGTTTATCTATTTTTGATTGTGCATATTCATGTGTTATAGTATGTCTTTTAAGTTTTATTTATACTTGGATCTTTTCCAATAATTGTCTTTATTGTCAAATTGAGTGACTTGTGCAATTAATGATTTTCCAGAGACAAAGTCAATGTAAGATACTATGAATAGTTTGGTTGATAATATGTGTCTGACGTGATCCAAAAAAATTAAGTCAATTGATAGTATCGAGTGTTAATGTTTTCATTAAGTTGTTTTCATTCCTATAGAGTCTAATGTGTTGAGTTTGTGCATGTTGATAGTTGTTTTCAGTTTGATTGTCATTTTTCATGAGTGCTGACTGTTTGTCTTCACTTTTCCGTTTGTCGTACCGCAGTAGTCCTAATTAACCTTAAAATAAGTTGTATGAATTAGCTGACAAATACATAATGGACAAGCTTATAATACCACGTGTGTGCATGATAACATCTTTCTAAGAGTGATTGTTTGATTCTGAATCTTAAATTCTCTAGTTTCATTTTTATATTATATATTTTGGGGATTCTCTTTTCCTGAGTTGCCACATATAAATAGAAGAAGTGATTACCATTGTCAAATATTTTCACAAAATAATGAAATAATATATCGATTGTATGAATGATAATTGATCTTAAATGTTGTCATGTGATAAACTGTCGCTTCTATGATTCAAGTTTGTTTCAAGTCGAATTCTTGCTAGGCAGAAGAGTGAAGTCTGAGTCTGTATGTTGTTGAAGTTCCGTACCCCTACTTTCATTCTATTATCACTATCAATGCTAATCAAACCCATTCTGTAATCATGGAAAATTATTGCCTAATGATTTTCTTTTCCACTCAATTTTGTTATCATCCTAAGTCCCAAAAGCACGAACAAATCCACTGCATTTGTAGCAATTCACTTCTTTATTTCTAAATCAACAATATTATAATACTATTTTATTCATATATGCAGCAATCAACACAAAAATTGAAACTCACCTGAAGCTGTCGCTCCTTGTCGTTGCCGCAACAAAAAAAAGAAGTTTTGGTTGACACCCGTTTCTCTTCTTTAAGTTCTTCTCTAATTAATTAAGTATAAAAGTAATAAAACCCTACTACTTATTTTAATATATGATCCAAATAGTATAGGGTCTTAAATAAATTATTATTTTAGTCCATTAATTCTCAATTAAGTTAATTATCCACAATTACTCATCAATTAATTAACTAAGGTTAAACAAATAGTTAAAATTTCAAAAATAACTTATCGGGTCATTACATAATACTATGGTTATCAGAACTCCTTGTGTAAGAAAAACTTATGTGAAAATTTTTGATAATCAATATTAGTTATAAATAAGTTAAGATCGTTAAAAATGTACATCGCAACAACATAAATAATATTTTTTTTATAAATAATCTGCTTGTGTAAGATCAGATGTTCACCACTTTTCGTTATTATTACTTTTTTATTCTAACAAAATTTATAGGAGAAAAAATATATCTTGAACAACAGCAAAATAATATTGTTGACCCTTATAGAAATTCATTCTTCATTAAACTGTGTAAGGCCCTTTCGGATGCTTCATCAATGCAACTTTACGACTTTTTCAGGAATATTTATGTATAATTGTTGCATCATGAAAGTACACATAGATTAAAATGTTGGATTCTAGACTCATGTTAAAGAAACATTCTCGAACATTAAAAAATTATAAATGAGTCTAACCTAGATAATTCAAACGCTCAGCAATGACTTGAGACATGAAGGACAACAAATCTATCTTAATAGACATATCTTTTGTAGCTTAACATATTACTTACGCCAAAAATATTTAGAAGAGTCGAATGAGAAAGACAAAAAAAATATTAAAAGGACAAAGATCTTTGTCATAGTGAGATTATATACATATCAAACAAAAAATAATCAATACAATTGTAAGGAGACAACAAAAGAGCGAGAGAAAACACATTAAAGGAAGTAAATTATAAGATATTCAATGATGACAACAACTCATTCTAACCGAAAAAGTTCCTATGCTATGAAATACGATACCTCAAAAAATTGACTAACACTTCAATCAACTTTCAGTCCTTAAATTACTCATAATATCCACTGATAAAATTTAGTACAAATAAACAAAAACATAAAAACCAAAAATTACGGGCATGCAAAGTTATTGACCTTCATAGGATTTTCTGAACAAAACAAAATCACATCCTTGTTTGTAAAGCAATAGCATTGTTGATGAACAAATTTGAGATATGTAAGGGCTTTTTTTAAGGGCAACTTTCACATATAGCAAATAAAAAATTCATATTTGTATGTTATAGTAAAGTTTGCTTACGTAATTGAAGCTGCGAGAGAGGCATAGCAAACATATAACTGTATAATTCGCTATACATATATCAATTGTATGATTTTCTGGCCTAAATTGTATAATTCGCTGGCATCACTATACATATACAATTGTATGATTCGTTGGCCTAAATTGTATAATTCATTACAATTGTATAATTCGCTGGCCTATTTCACTGCAATTGTACAATTCACAATTGTATAATTTGTTGGCCCATTTCGCTGCAATATTTGTAAAAAATTGATTTGTATACAATTGAATCGAAGTAAAATGTTTGTATAGTGTATAACTATAAGTGTATAGGAAGAAGATATATGTTTTCTCTCGCTTTATACAAAAACAGAAACATAATTTATACAATTATGTTGTATAATGCGAGAGAGAATTGTATTTCACTGCAATTGTATAATTCGCTGGCCCTTTATACTACAATATTTGTATAAAATTTACATTTTTATACAATTGAATCAAAGTAAAATATTTGTAAATTGTATAATTATGTGAATCTCAACCATAATGTTGCAAAAATTGTATGGAGACTATGTTGTTACCCAGTACAAAATTTAAGAACCAAAATCTCTACGTTCATCGATTTGGCATCGATTGTATAACAACATACATTTCCGTCAAGCTTGTTGACAATGTCGTCAAAATTCCTTGTCCGTTTTCGAATTGTAACCAATTTTTGGACCCAATCGATTGGCGGAATATTGTGGATTTCTATGTTTGATAAATGGTCCGAAAAGTTGTGTAAGTACTCTGCTTTAGGGTTGACGCAGTGTTACTGTCCTAATCTAAACTGCTCTGCTTTATTTTGGATTAATCCGGTGGCGTTGCGACAGGATCAAAGTGACAAAATTTCAAGAGATTATTTTGCTTCCAGTGCAAGATTCCAAGGCATGCTGGATTTCAATGCGAGGAAAGTGGGGCAGTGAGTGATGAAGACGACGTCGCTTTTGGTAAGCTTGATGAGGGTGAAAATGGCAGAGTGTCCTAGTGGGCGCTCTTTTGTTGCAATCTTAGTGAGGTTGTCGCATATGTACTACAGTTAGTTATACACAAAAGTTTGCTACGGGACACAAGAAAATCAAACACAGCTACTACAGCTACTCCTTTTTATTTTAATATAAGTTGCTATTATATACAATTATTGTCCTTTTCTTAACGTCCTTTACAGTTTCAATATAGCAAATTTGCTTGAATATTCAATTAAAACGTTTGGTTATTTCATCTGTAGCTAATAAATCTATACAATAACGTTATCATCAAACATAAACAACAAGTTTCAAGCATTTTCAAAAACAACATTAATAATAAACACTAAATTAATGATTGTAAAAACATATCAGGATATGCAACAATAAAATGAAACAGAATGAAAAATATCAAGCCCACTGAATGCACAATGTAATCCTCTATTTATAGACAACGAAGGGTAGTATAAAAATATAATTACTGTGTCTTATTGAAAAGGTTAAAAATCTTTGGAAAATTTATAACCTAAAGGTCATAACATTTCATAAAAGTCGCAACTCATCATTAAGTCACAACTTTTCATGAAAAAAAATTGCAATTTTTCATAAAAGTAATAACTTTTCATGAAATACGAAACCAGTTTTGAAATAAAATAATTTAAAAAACAGAATTCTGGCTTGTGGGTATCGCTACGTAGCGCCAAGGTTATCTTTCATATATATATATATATATAATATATATATATTATATATATATATATATATATAATATATATATATATAATAGACTCTCTCTCTCTCTCTCTCTCTCTCTCTCTTCTCTCCATCTCTCTCTTCCTCCTCCCTCCGCTTCCTCTCGCCCATCTCTCTCTCTCTCTCTCCTCTCTCTCTCCTCTCTATATGTATAGCTTTATTGAAAATTAATATTGGATAAACGAATGTATTGAATAAAAATATTATTTTGATATAGTTTTAAAATGTCATAAACTTGAATATGAAGTAACAGGGGGTTACAAAATGTATTAAACTTGAAAGTTACAGCTTTACTGATAAGAATTAAGAGTAGAAATTATGAAGATGAAAAGGTGTGAGTTTTGAAAATAAATAAATAATAAATAATAAAATGAGAGAAAAAGAATAAAGAAAGAAGAAATAGAATAATTGGACATAAAGTTATCCAAAAAATTAAAAGAACAGTTACCAAAGAAAGATGTCTAGTCATATTTTAGATTACTGCTTAAATTTAGTTAACTAAAAAATCACAAAATAATATTATTTATAAATAAAAGTATATGTAAATATGCTTCGACTTATAAATATAATAATTAATATAATTTTGTACAATATTTTTCGCATTACCTTATTTTAGGTAGCACAAATTCTCAAAATATATATACTTGAGTTTTCATTTTCCAGTGTTTTTCCAAATATACCAACTTAATTATTCAACCTCCATTATAATTATTATAAATACCTACTTAACTTTTCTCTTCCACTTCAATAATTATATATCTTATATTGGAAATATTATTTACTGTTAATAATTATGAATATTTCTATCATTTGTGAAGAAAAATTTATTTGCATTTACCTTATTTTTAAAAAATTCAAGAGTCTAAACTCTAAATATAAGCTTTTATTAAGTAGTAAGAGAATCACTTTATTTTTAATCCTTATAACATAAAACCTTTTATTACTCTTTTATAATTTTTCATTTAATGCTTAACCTTATTTAATTTTTTTGAACTCACGTTTTCAATCAATGATTATGAATTAATTTATTTTGATTAATTGATTTAACAAATGAACATAAATCATTAACTTAGTTTTTCTAAGTTGGTCAAATATATATTTTTAAGGTTAATAACTCACAAGGATTAAAAAAAAGAACATATGGTATGGGGGTCATGCATTGATTTTATAAAATAACAGTATATGGAACCCAACTATTAATGACAGTTATTACATATAAACTGGTGACGGATGAATGCATTTGTTTTTTTTTGGCTTAACATGACTACTAGGTTTTAGTGGGAAAATGTTTAAGTACCCACTTAGACAATGACCGAAAACTCAGAGACACACCTTAACTAAACAAAGATCCTATTACCCCCTGAACTTATTGTTTTGGTAATTTTGTGTACCTTTTTAGCTTACATGGCATCCAAATATCTCTCACGTGTCTCAATTATGTGGAGTTACGGAGTGTGCCACGTAAGACTAAAGGCGCAACAAAATACAAAAAAAATAAAAATTAAGAGGATAATAGAATCTTAATTTAGTTAAGCTCTAAAATTTCTGTCATAATCTTAGGGGTACTTGTGCATTTTCCATTTTTTTAAGTTAATTAACTTGTACAATTGCATACATTATATAACTCTCCAAATGTCTTTTGAGTTCTCCATTATCATTCTTACTCATTATTGACTCATTTATGGTTAATTAAACACAGAAAAACGTGAAATTTTATTGGTCTTTATTAAAAGAAAAGTACATTAAGAATATATATTATAGTAATGTTAAATGATCAGAAAATTTGGTGAATTTGACTAGAAATTTAAAAAATAATAATTTTTTTAATTTAAAATAAACTATTTTTTTTATTTTTAGTTAAAATGTATTGAAGTTAAGATGGTAAAAATATTTAAAAATATAAAATAACATATATAAAATATCATTCTAGCTAAATTTTCTGGCCAAAAGGATTTTTCCTATATATTTGACATATCTAAGAGAATTCAATGATTGATTGCTATGATCTTTTTACGTAGAATATAATTGAGACAAAAAAAAAGGAAAAAATGTCAAATAATGGAGAAAAATGATAAATGCAAATGGTGGCCTTAGTGCTTAGGTAGGTTAGGTTTTTATGCATTGAGTAGTTGAAAATTTATGCTTATCGTGTAATATATGAAATCAATAGTATGATGTGTGTGGACCTTCGTGCACCAAGTAAGTTCTGTGGAAAATTCCTATAATGCAATGTATTTCGGTTAGTGTTTGATGTAGCGAATGGATGATTGATCGAGCGTTCTTGGTTTTTTTCTTGAGTAGAATTCCTTCATTAAACAAGGGTATTCAGTAGAAGAGAACAATTTTTTGTCTATGCTAGGTTTGACCTATCGAAGTAACTCGGTGTTGAGTGTTTAGTAATTTAGGTTTAAAAACATAAATGACGAGCCCTAATAAGGAACTAGGGCTGAACTTGGCCTTTTGTGTGATAATAATTGAGGGGAAAATTCATAGGTGATGTTTGTGATTTCGTAATTATGTGATGTATGCATGTTCTTGCTTCATTGTGATACTTGTATGTTTATGAATGTTGTAATATGATCACATTTGTTGTGACTAAGATAGATGAATTATGTAGCCATGAAAACATGGTGTAAGTGTATGATTTTAATGATGTACTTGTGATTGTGATATGTAAATGGGGATCGGATTGCCACGTTCCGGTAAGATAACTTGGATCGGTTGCAACGTTTGGGCATAACATGGGATTGGTTTTCATGCTACGACATAACATTAGATCGGATTGCCATGTTCTGACATACTTTGGGATTGGATTTCCACATTTCGGCAAGCTAACTGATTAGGTTTTTTATAGGGTAAATTATGTTATATTTTGATATTATGATGTGCATATACTTGTGATGATTTCGTTCTTATCTAATGAAGACCTAGTGTAGGAGGAACCATGTGTATTTACGTGAGTGTGGACTGATGTGTAGATATCTTATGAGGTGTACTTGTCGGAAAGGAGTGATTTGTCGAGCTGGTTGTCTAGGTAAGTACCCAAGGAGAATGGGATAGGGCTAGATATTGAGGTAAGGAGAAACTATATAATTTGGAATAGTTAAGGTGGTGATAATTTAAAAAGGTGACATGATCGATTGGTAGGAAAGAATATTAGCGGTATTTTGGGATTATCTAATGTGGTTAGTGTGTTAGGCTATTATTAATAGAACCAGAATTGTTAGCGATTGGACCGATACAGAAAACGATTAGGAGGATAGTATTTTGGTGTAAGTTGAATAAGTTCTAAGAAAGGGGCTAGGGTGGAGAAGCGAGTGGTCCGAAGCATGATCCTATTATTCTTTTCTTATATTAAGAAGTGGGGGTCGCGTTGAACGATGATGTCTACCAGTACATGTGGTTGTACTAATACTACTCTTGCTATGTCTTTTTGTCCTAGTCTGGATGCAGGATTGGTGATGTTTTATTAGGTGAAGACGAAGAATTCCTCTAGCAACTTCAACTCTTCTTTCTGCTGTAGGATGCTTGCTATTTTATTTGTTAATTATAATTTATTACTTAATATCCTATCATGTACACCTTTTAGTTGCCCTTATTCTTCTATCATGCATGTGGTGTTCCTCTTTTTGGGTTTGAAGGTTGCTCGCCTCCTCGCTGGGGGGTGTTCTTTGTGTCTTCTTTCTTGTTATTTCTTTTTTCCCCTGCACGGGCACTCGACTTTATTTCTTCTTTTTGTTTGTGTTTATATCATTTTTCCCTTTTTTTTTTTGTTTTTGGTTTTTGCTTTTGTTTTTTTGTTGGGGTGATTGGTTATTCTTTCTTTTTATTGAATTTCTTTTTTTTTTTTTTTTTGTTTTCCTTGGAGTCTTTTCCACGTTATTCTTAGTAGATTTTATACATGTTAGACTAGGTCCTTGGGGTTGTGAATTTCTTTAGTCTTAACTAGTATGAGAAAAAGAGTTTATTTATAAAGATTTATTCGCTATTATATCTGTCTTTCGTTAATTTCTGCATGTATAAACCTTTGGGTATGAGGATTCTCCTATTTAGGTGTTAGAGTATGTGTTCGCACGGCTTAGTGGGTTAGGTCGTGACAAATTGGTATCAGAGCATAGGTTACTGGTCTCCCCGTACAAGAGAATTATATGAACTATACTTTTGTGGATAGGTGTGTTGACGTCCACATTTGATCTACAAGAGGCTAGGAAGCATTCTAGGAACTCGTTCCACTCCTTTCGCCTTCGTGCAAAGCGTCGCTTGTGGTATGAGTTGAGTCCAATTGGTATCTTGATGATGTGGACGGGCGTCGTTGATACAACCAGAGAACACCAACAAATCAATAAGAACTTGAAGGTTCCCATTAGTATATAGCCATAGAAGCTACAAATCAATAAGAACTTGAAGGTTCCCATTAGTATCTAGCCCTAGGGGCTATAAAGAGAATGGATGGCCAGTAACGACCATCTATGGTACGAACTAACTAACAAATTTAAACTTCGTGTGCACCGTATTGAGAAACTGTGAATGTATGTTCCTCATTGCCTGAAATAATTGGAAATATGTTCCTTGTTGTTTGAATTTAACTATATTGTGCATTGCTTGTCGAACAAACTAATTATGTATGTGGAAGTACTTTTAGTTGGCCTAAATTAATGATTGAATTATTACAATCGTACTAGTTGCAATGTCTGGGTGTATTATGGGGATGTGAAGATTGTGGTGTCGAGTTACCTTTCAATTTTAGAACCCGAACCTCGCGTATCCTAGTTGGTTATAATTTAGAAAAATGATGGGATGGTGAAAACGAAGGTCAGAAAAATCTTGAAAGGTGGAAAAGTATCCAGAAAATTGTTGGGCAGGTTCTGGTCCCGTTCAAGCCGCTGCAGAGAGATTTTCCTCCCTAAAGTAGAACAGAGGGAGGCAAAACCTCACTACAATTTTTGTGTTCTTCCCTGTTTTCAAATGACATCCCTGAATGGATCCGAACCAATCTGTGTAACTCCCAAACCAGTGTTCAACACCAGTAGTAACTAAGTGGATTAATAATAAAAAACGAGCTACCTCAGACAGCCAAAAACAAACATCCATGAGCTACAAGAAAAAGTTAGAACTATCAAAAAAGGTAAATATAAAAGTAATTTATTCTAAAAATCCACAAGTAAGAGAGAAAAGAAAGCAAGTCAGGGACTCTCAGACTAGGTAGTGTCAATGTCGAAATCAAGATTTCTGGAGGCGTCACACCATTCCAAGTCCCCATTCAACATGTGGAAATACCTGAAATCTAGTGGCTCAAATCTTGGAAGGGAATTGTCGGCTGCAACACAAGTGAAATGGCATTCACCGTCTTCCACATCCTCAACATTAGGCAATCTCTGACCACACCCTTCCTATTCTCTTTGCGCAGCTGATAGTAGAGCATCTTGTCCTCCAAGCGAGTGTTGGGTGGGACCACATTAAAATCAATGTAAGCGCTTCCCATCCTCTCCCACATAGATGCCAAGTCCTCCTCAAATCATGCACCGGAGAGATGGTCCTTGCCATTAGAACCTGTGGTCGCCTAATTTTACTAGCCTTTATCATCCTCTTTATTTTGCAATTATAAGTAGAACCTATTCGAACCAAAAGAGGGTGAATAGGGGGATTCATAGGTAATACCTCGTCAGCATCGAATAAAGGCACTCCTACCAGCTTGCATAGGGTAGTGATAAGACTGGAAAGGAAGAATGCCTTCTTGTCACGCCGGTAGAATATCTTCCACTCAGAAATAATCTATGCCCCAATATTAACTTTAATTATTTGTATAAAACATGACACCACCAGTGCCCAAGGGAAGGTATCATCGTTGTGGTTTCCCGGTGGACGAATCGTCCTAGATACCAAGTGTAGCTACCTCTTAGCATCCAACAACCAATCAACATTAGTGTTGGCCTTTATCGTAGCCCAGAAAAGCTAATCTCATTTCACAAGCTCCAAAAAAGTATCCCGCAGTCACTTCAGATCCATCTTCCTAATTTTAGCCTCGTACTCTAGGTTTGGGACGTTTGCCACCTCCAGTACCTAATTAATAGTAGTGGTGTTCAAGTGAATGTCAACTTCTCGAAAGCGAATGATCGGGAAAGGGTAATTCTAGCATACGATAGGGAGGATGGCATAGAAATCTCTCATCCAGGTAGAGCAGGCATCTAGGGGAGCCTCAGTCAGTGTGAGACACCCAAACTCGACCAAACAAGCATAAAAAACAAGAGGCTTCTCCTCCGCTTTCCGTAATACTAGCTTCTTCTCACAGCAGAACCCCATGGTGCGGTAATCATGATGACTCTCCTGACTAGTGGCATTTGGAAACCATATGAAGGGTGTGTTCTCATCATTTTTACCAGCCCTTTAAGAGAGTATGCGAGAAATAAGATCAGTTAGGGAAGACTAAAACGAAAATAGAAATTCTTTTTAGAAAGGCAATTGGTCCACTGGTCTAGACCATCCAGCTACAACAAACATCATCCTACTATAGCGGGATGATGCAGGTCGCTACAATGGCCTTCATTTAGGACGAACACCAAATGCAAAAATGGTGTCTTTTGTCCCAAAACCCCAATTTATCATATTTTCAGCAAATTAGCATATATCAACTACCCTAGAACAAAAATTGCTTTTATTTCCCATAATAAACCCTAAATAGAGTAAAAAATTTGAATTATTGGTAAGGTGACTTTTTAAATTTCCCCACACATTTCTATTGATTTACCTGTGTTTTCGTGAAATTCTGACACCCAAGACGTTATATAGACGTTGGGGACGTAAGGGAAGTAACCATGTTACAATTTTCAAACACATTTAGCAATTTAGTGCAGTTTCAAAATAACTACTGATAAACCCTTCCGATTTGATTAGTTTATCATGCATGCAATCCTTTTAAGCAAGCAACGAAGTAATGGAAGTGAAGAAAAAGAGAATTACCTGAGCGTTGACTATTCGGAGGAGAGTGATTGGGAGAATTTTTAGAGAGTTTGAGTAAGGGAGAAAGGAAAATTAGGGGAACTAATTCCCTTTTCCACCTTTACTACCGCCGATTTCCCGCTACAACGGAAGATTATCCCACTACTACGGTGCCGCTAGAGCATGAGGAATGCCGCTCTAGCGGACAGGACCCTGGAAAATTTAGCGGCTAGATTCGACCTTCGTGTGTTGCTTGTTAAACTACCCCTAGCATGGTAACCTAGAACTCTTTCTGTATAGAGATTTTTAACCCCTCCGTTCTAGCATGTGTCTACCCTTCAGTGATTTGGAAAAGTTAGAGATTGCGAACTATCATCGCCCCGTGTAAAAGTGTTTCATTAGAAGGGAGATTTTTGAAATGAGAGTGTGTGATGATCAGGCCTTAGTCTTTCGGGGATGAAAGAGTAGTAAATTGATATCTATTGTAATGACCCAAACCATTGTTATTTGAGAAGGGAGAAAATACACGAAAAATCTAGATCCTGTCCAGCTTATTCGTGGCTGATGCCGCAAGTCCGCTGGCACTGTAGCGGTAACTTACCCCCACTACAAAGAGATTGGCGAGGAAGAATTCAAAATTATGAGAAATCCTTATTTTCTCACCTTTCTAAAAATACCACATTAGTCGTAAGTTACCCTAAAACCCTCAGAATAGTTATTCCAAACTTGGGAAAGAAGGAGAAGGAGCTTTTTAGCATAGGGGTGGCAAAATCTTGGTCAAATTCACCACAGCGAATCCAAAAAAAATGGAAAAGAAATCAAAACTCTGTGCAAATTGCTTGGCGCCCAAGTAGGTTAGGTTTTTATGCATTGAGTAGTTCTAAATATGTGCTTATCGTGTAATATATGAAATCAATAGTATAAAATATGTGTGGACCTTCGTGCACCAAGTAAATTCTGTGGAAAATTCCTATGGTGCAACATATTTGGGTTAGTGCTTGATGTAGCGAATGGATGACTGATCGAGTGTTCTTGGTTTTTTTCTTGAGTAGAGTTCCTTGATTAAGCAAGGGTATCCGGTAAAAGGAAACGAATTTTGGTTTATGCTAGGTTTGACCTATTGAAGTAACTCGTTGAATAATTAGTAATTTGGGTCTAAAAGCCCTAATGACGAAGCCTAGCGATGAGTTAAGATTAATCGTGGCCTCTTGTGTGATAAGAATCAAGGGGAGAATTTGTGGGTGATAGTTGTGATTTTGTAATTTTTTGATAATGGATGTTCTTGCTTCATTTTGATACTTTATGCATATGAGTGTTTCAATATTGATCATATTATTTAATTGAGATAGATGAATGATGTAGTCATTAAATCATGATGTAAATGTATGATTTTGGTGATGTATTTTCGATTGTGGTGTGTGAATGGGGATCGGATTGCCACATTCCGGCATAACATTGGATCGGTTGACACGTTCCTTCAAAACATTAGATCAGATTTCCACGTTCCGACATACTTTGGGATAGGGTTGCCACGTTCCGACAAGCTAACTATTTGGGCTTGGGTTTCGTGAGAGAACCAACTACTTGTGATAAGAATATAGGGTAATGTATGTTATATTTTGATATTGTGATGTGTATATACTTGTGATGATTTCATTCTTAGATCTAATGATTACCTAGTGCAGGTGGAACCATATGTATGTATGTGAGTATGGGGTGATGTGTAGATATCTTATGAGGTGTACTTGTCAGAAAGTAGTGATTTGTCTAGGTGGTTGTCGAGGTAAGTACCCAAGGAGAATATGATAGGGCGATAGATTGAGGTAAGGAGAAACTATATGGTTTGGGGTAGTTAAGGTGGGGATGATTTAAAAAGGTGATATGATCGATTGGTAGGAAAGGATATTAGTGGTATTTTGAAATTATCTAATGTGATTAGTATGTTAGGCCATTATTAATAGAACCAGACGTGTTTGAGAAAGGAGCGATATAGAAAATGGTTAGGAGCACAGAACTTTGGTGGAAGTTGACTAAGTTGTAAGAAAGAGGCAAGGGTGGAAAAGCGAGTGGTCCGAGCATGATCCTATTTTTCTTTTCTTATATTACGAGATAGGTGTCGAGTCGACTTATGATATCTACTAGTATGTGTGGTTGCACGATACTACTCTTGCTATGTCTTTTCGACAATCCTATTTCATTAGGTGAAGATGAAGAATTCCTTCAGCAGTTTCAACTCTTCTTTCCGCATGGTGGGAGCTGCGTTCTTTTATTTAATTATTGTCTATTTTATTCTTAGTAGCTCTTGTACCTATTAGACTAGGTCCTTTGGGTTTGATTTTTTACAAGTCTTAACTAGTTAAGAAAAAGGATGTTTATAAATATTTATTTACTATAATATTTGTATTTCATTAATTTTTTGCATGTATAAACCTTTGGGGTATGATAATTCTCCTATTTAGGTGTCAGAATAGGTTTCTGCACATCCCAGTGGATTGGGTCGTGACAACTTTTTAGTTAGAAAAAACATGATAAGGAAAATGATTAATTCGTGATAACTTTATGACCATATTTTGTGGACACATTTAAATTTAAACCACAATAATTTTTTTCCTAATAAGTTGGTTAACATAATATTAGATTCATAAAGTACATATATTTGAAGATGATTTTATCAAACTTTGGATCTAATATCCTCTTATTTAGTGATTTTCCAAAATAGTTCTTGCTATCAAGAAAACAATTCTCTAATTCAAAATATTCAAAATTTTATAGAATTGAAATTTTCTTTATAAATAGGTGCAATCCCATACAATATAAAGTACAAAAAGATCGTAACATCATATCCACTAAAACACATTACTCATCCTCTTTAGCCATGAGTAGAAACAAACTGAACTATGTTTCGATAAAGGTGAAAGTAAAAGAAAAGTCTTGAAGAAAATTTGATTAACTAAAAACACTTTTTGATGTTGAAGTGGCAACAGTCATCTACCGCCTTTATGGAAATGAATCATATATATTTAAAATAATAATGTTATGTCCAACACTTTGATAAAGTTTCAGGAGTCACCAAATTAGCGAGGAGTTCACCATCCAAAATAAGTTTTTATGATGTTTATTTAACCTGAATCGGCATGATCATATACGTGATTTTTTCATTGGGCATGACTGTTAATATTGACAATTGATGATTTGTATGTATCTATTTTGTTTTGTTCATATTCATCTATTCTAAAATATCTTTTGAGTTTTATTTTTACTACAATTCTTTTCCAAGATTTGTCTTTATTGTCAAATCGGGTGACTAGTCCAAATCATGATTTGCTAAAGACAATGTCAATGTTAGATGTTATAGATATTTTGGTGGATAGCAGGTGAATAATATCATGATAATAAATAAGTGAATCTAAAAATGATCTATGATCTTGAATGTTAATCTGCTTATCGCAGTGGGGTACGATGAATATCATCATGTTAGTGTTTGGATCGAGACAATGATATCAGAGCCCTAAGTTCATAGGCCTGACGAGTGTGAAAGCTAAATCAAGTAGATTTTTGAGGATCAGTATAAAGATATTTGTTTTTCATCTTCGAGAGGTTTTGAAACGGTTGGGAAACTTCTTTTTTATTCAATAACTCTTATCGCGTGTGGCTACCTTAGATAGTATTGATTTGTTGCGTATACATTCGGCAGATGGTGAGGAGTATATCTTCTATTGGTGGTAGATGAGGGAAGATAATACTCGAGTCAGTTTTTGAGACCCCGAATAGAGGTAGAGGTAGACCCCGATCTACGAGCAGAGGTTGTGCCTATGGAGTGGCACCCTTGAGTGGTCTGGCAAAGATGTCTCTCTCGAGCTAGAGATTGATGTAGGAGAGCCCAGGTTCCTCCAGAGTACGTAGCCACACCATTACTTTAGGATACCATATAGAGGGTGTTATGTGTACTCGAGAGTTTCACGTGGGAGTGATGGTTTGTCAGCCACAATACAAGACTCATAGACCTAGAGAGCCTCAAACCCCAGAGCAGGGACATGCTCCAATTATTCAGGGTCTGATTGGGCACCCACCAATTGGACCTATTGTTGAGGGTGATCCTGCACAGGAATTTCAAGTTTAGGGTGCACTTTTTGTCGTGTTGCATGAGGATGAGTAGTAAAGATACGAGAGGTTCAAAGAGAGTGATCTACCTCAGTCATGGTGGAAAGAGGAAGACCTCCACAGTTTCTACCACCATGACAAGGTTGCCTAAGATCAAGCGTGTAATTAAGTTAGTTCCCTACGGAGTACTAGTCTACACTTTCCCCCTAAAGTCTGTTTGGGCAAGGAGAGAGTGGCGAAGAGTCTATTAAGGGTCATTACTGATTGAATCTCCGCTAACGACCTAGGAGGTGTTTGTCACTTATTTTTATGACTATTTCATCCCTTGGAGCACGAGGGAGGAGAGTCGGTTGAGGTTGAAGAGTTTAAGGCAAGATAGCTTTACAGTTACTAAGTATGAGGCTCATTTTTATCAATTGTTTAGGCCTGCTCTCCCAAATCTTCCTTAAAAGACACAGAGCAACAGTAGATTTGTGAGGAGATTGTATTTCTTCATCCGATCACTACTGTTTAGAGCACCTGTGGTGTTACGCCCCAAGGCTACCCCCTGGACGCGTACGTGGGACCCAAGCTAATCTTGTTGGCATATCATAAGCATACTAAAGTAAACTAAATCAATAAACATTGTGTGGAAGCTAAATCATATGGTAATTTAAAATGATGGGGAATACTCATATACTAAATCGGAATATAAGAAAACAGAGAGTTTGAATACAAATAAAAAGCCA